>WARS01000013.1:21757630-22190130 GCA_008933995.1 Datnioides undecimradiatus
CAGATGATCCTGCAGTACGAGATGTTCTACCGAGACCCGCAGGTAACGAATCTTCACCGGGCCGCGCCGCCTCTCATCGATCAGGCGGCGGGTGAGTCACGATTCAAGGTAGAAGATGTGGGCGGCGTCCTTTTTGCTTCCGCACCGGGGTCTGAGCGTGAAGGGAGCGGTTTCTCCGTCACGAATCATCCGTCTGTTTCTTTCATGATGAAGCATTACTGATCACACTGCAGTTGAATTCGAGTCAAGTTAATTTAGCAAAATCCTGCTTATCAATACATTTTTGAGCTCATTTAAGTTTCCAGATGGGAGCGTTTATTTGCTTTTCTCTGTTTTATCTTGTAAATGTGGGTTTTAGGCCGCTGGGAGGGAAGACCCTGCAACGTGACGCTGCTTCATTTGGCCCCGGGTTGGTTCGTAATGCAATTTAGAGGCAAATAGTTTTAAAAATATGATTAACAGATGCATCAAGTATGAAAATGATGGTTTGTTTCATCTGATTTCAAGCTGATTTTAGTTTTTAATCTACGTGTATTTAACCTGCGTCGTTCGTGCAGAAGCAGTGCTCATTAGCCAGGTTCACATACAAAAGGAGATGACACCCACTTGGCTGTCACCTTGATGTCAGTCAGAGCACCGAATGCTCATGTCGTGCACGATTTGTTCGTTGGTGCAGATCCTTGTCGGTGTTCCTCTGGCCTCTGATGGAACCAAAGAAAAGCAGTTTGCATCCAAATTCACACTTGCGTCACGTCCTCTTCGGCGCTCTTCACAGCATCTGGATTGTTCAGAACAAGCCGAGGTAGAGGTGATTGTATGGTCGAGGTCTGACATGTTTTCCCGACGCTCAGCGGTTTCTTTATTCGCACGTGTGATCATAAGGACGGCAGGAGCTGCCTCCACGGGCATAAGCATGACTGAGAACTTTCTTTGTGGCTGCACGTGCAGCGAAGGTCACCGTTAGAGATTCTGTCGTTGCTTATTAGCTGCGTTTGCAGGCTCCGCGCGATCCTTCAGATGATGAAGACCGTTTAAGGTTGTCTTCACTCGAAAACACGAAACCGCGATCGAGCCGGGCGTCTCTTCCATTCCTCGCTGTTGCTCCTCACGCGCCCTTCCAGACGACAGACTTGTGCGTCGCTGCTGATGTGCCAGACATCCGTAGGTCATTTGCCATCCCTCCGTCTCTTCCTCACTGACCTTTTTCCTCCTTCGACCTGACTCCACCTGCTGCTGTGGCTCCATCTGCAGCCGCGGAGCGATCGGCATCTTTGACATTTTCAGCTCGGCGGTTATTTGGAACGACCCCTTCCTTCTCTTGGTATAAATATTCCCAACGTAACCGGCTTTGTACTGCTGCTCAGATGAATACAGCGGTACCGTTGGATTACTGTGTTGCTGCTAATGGTTTTAGCTATGCGCAGACATCTGAGCGGAGTGAATATTCATGTCGGTCACGCCTGATGAATTGATCTGTTTAGCATTTAGTGCGTTTATTAGAAGGTTAAAAGTGAAGGGAGGCTGCAAAGGTTTGTGATTTCATCCCTGAACCCGCCTGGTGTTGGACTAACTCCACTGCAGATCTGGAGAACCACGCAGCGGATCTGCTTTGAAGGTGCGCCGCTGCAGATCGAAGGATGTGCAGCGTCGGATTTGGTGCAATTTGGACCCACGACGCCTTTGATTATAATAAACTTCGAATAAACAAGCGAACAGGGCTCTCCGAAGTAAGAGCCAGGCTTCAGAGCCGCGCATCTCTGGGAAGATCCGCATAAATCTCAGTGCAGAATGTGTGTGCGTGACAGAAATAAGCACGCACACAATCTCTCTGGCAGATTCATGACCCTGCAGGTATGCCTGTCTCTGTTTTTATAAATCTCAATCACTGCGTGCGCCGTGCGTCGTTTCCACTCCCACGGTTCGCCATAGATGGAGGCAGAGACGCTCTCGAACCGGCGTTTGCGCATCAGTACCCGCGGCTCATTAGACCTGCCCACGAGAAGAACAGCAGAGAAGAAGAAGAAGAAGAAGTGCGATCGGGTTCCACCGGTGACGCTCTCCCCCACAGAACAGCCGTCATTATGTGCGACTGTTACGCACAGCTCATTACACACGGCTATTTATACACCGTGGCGTCCGTGCCGCTAATTCATCACATTTACCTGTGAGCCGTCACCACCACAGCGGCGGCGGCGGCGCAATCATCGTTATTAAACATTATTAGGATCCGTGATTAATCTGTTGAGCTCATATTGAAACCGACTTCGCGAGGCGCTTTGCGATTCAGGATCAAATGAAGAGCTCTTCGACAGCGAGACGACGGCTCCCATGTAAATAAATGAATATCAGTCATAATTACAAGTTTCATAAATGCTTCTCCGAGTCACATGTTGCAGGAAGAGTGTTTAACCTGCGTCTGTCGCTTTATGTTTCGTTCACCTGCAGCCGTCACTTGACAGTTGCACCGTGCGCTGGTCTGATTAATTATGTTAATATGCACGTTTGGCCCCAGGACCCGAGGAAGCGAGGTGAGCGGTTAACGCGAGTGTTTCCGAACATGCATTGAATCCCCCCCCGTTGTCCCTCCTCTGTCCCGGGCCGCAGGGCAACACTATCCCAGGCGTGCTGAAGTTCCACGGGGTCATCACCACCTTCGAGATGATCATGGCCGACTGTCCGGAGCTGAAGAAGCTGCACTGGCGCTGCGTGGTGATCGACGAAGCCCACCGGCTGAAGAACAGGAACTGCAAACTGCTGGAGGGACTCAAACTCATGAACCTGGTCAGAGTCTGTGCGTGTGTGTGTGTGTGTGCGTGTGTGTGTGTGTTGTCCAGTACTCATGAAACTGAGAGAAAGGGTCTGCCATGAGTCACAGAGGAAGTCCTCGGTCTTTACAGGAACACAAGGTTCTGCTGACAGGAACCCCTCTGCAGAACTCGGTGGAGGAGTTGTTCAGCCTGTTGAATTTCCTGGAGCCGCTGCAGTTTCCTTCAGAAAGCAGCTTCCTGGAGGAGTTTGGGGACCTCAAAACAGACGAGCAGGTACGTCGAGACGAGTGTTTTTCACGTAGACGCTACAGACGCTGCTTTGTGCGGACTTAAGCCGGGCCAGAGTCTCTGTGTGGGATGGCTTTCGCCGTGAGAATCGGCTGCAGAAAGTAGGCGGTGTTTGTTTTCAGCGCGTCTTAACATCGCTAATCCCGCACGCTCGCCCTCCTCCGTCAGCAGCTCCGTGTCCCTGTGTTGTGCTGCTTTGGGATCAGCTGTGTTCGGGTCTTTTTTGTTTAAAACATGTTTGATTCAGAAAAACACGCGTGTGTGCGTCGCATTCACGCCTCCGTCTGTGCTCTCTCCGCAAAGGTGAAGAAGCTCCAGGCCATTTTGAAGCCCATGATGTTGAGGAGACTGAAGGACGATGTGGAAAAGAACCTGGCGCCTAAAGAGGAGACGATCATAGAGGTGGGGCTTCGTGTTTGGTACAAACTCACCTGTGCTGAATGATTGCCCACTGGTAATCGAGGACGACCTTAGTTTCAAGGCTCACGTGGCCTCAGTCGTGTTGTTATGTCCACTACAGTATCAGGAAGATCAGACCCTACCTGTCCGAACACACAGCACATCTCCTGGTGCAGCACCTCATTATCTCGACCGCTGCAGCTCCCGACTTGCAGGTCTCCCCTTATCTGCACTCAAACCCCTGCAGATGATCCAGGATGCAGCAGCTCGTCTGGTCTTCAGCCAGTGATGGTAGCATACAGAACCGTAACTGAACCAGCTCCTGGTGACCTGAACCCCCTCATCCAGGTCCACACTCCATCCCGCTCTCTACGCTCAGCCAGTGAAAGACACCAAGTCCCAAAATCACGAACTAGACTCTCCTCTGTCGTCCCCCCAGTGGTGCAACGAGCTACCGATTGTTTTCTGACTACCTGCTGTCGTAGCAAGCACTAGCAAACACTTCTTAGCACTTTGTGTGTGTGTGGATAAAAGCGTCTGCCGAATGACATTGCAGGATTGTGGATCGTTTCATTTTTGTACAGTTTCAATGTTTAAATATCGCAATAACGAGTCCGGTAATCCTGTTGTTATCAGAATGAATGGTCTTTGACGCCTGAGAATCTTTTATTATGATAAGGTTTTAATCACAGCTAAGTCACAAACGAAATAAAACTAAAGAATAAACAAGCGTGTGAAGTCGGCGGTTGCCACTTTACCTCAGAGACAGAAGATCCGAGGTTCAAACTGGAGCTGCACTGAGTAGCTGACTAATCAATAAATCAATCGACACGAAACTATTTAATAATCACTCACTTTTTAAGCCAAACGTAATATTTTTTGAAATATGTCAATGAAATCCTATAAACCTGAATATTCATGGGTTTTTGGACTGACACAACTGTTCTCTGACGTTTTATTGACAGATTATTGGTAAAAATTATTAAAATCACTACCTAATGTGTGGTTAATTGCCTTGCTTTAATTAGTAGACACTAACTGGAGAAGTCATAGAGCAGAAACCACATTATCAGCCTGTGCAAACACCCAAACGCTGACGTCTGACCTCCTCGCGGCGTTCCCGCAGGTGGAGCTGACCAACATTCAGAAGAAATACTACCGAGCCATCTTGGAGAAGAACTTCTCCTTTCTGTCCAAAGGAGCAAACCAGCACAACATGCCCAACCTCATTAACACCATGATGGAGCTCCGCAAGTGCTGCAACCACCCCTACCTTATCACAGGTGAGAGAACGCACACACACACACACGCACGCGGATGCAAACACAGAATCCGTGACCTTGTTCGCCCCCCGTTGCAAGCGCTTCCCCCCCCCTTAATTACACATCAGTTATAATTAGCCATTTACTGGATTAATTGCGCGGCGGCGGCAGTTGCATGTGCGACAAGAAGGAAAGTGAGACAAAGAGCAAAGAGAGGAAATGAACAAAGCACACCGTGTTCACGCTGAGCGCAACAAACAGGGTCACGAGGGCACGTGACTTTACGATAACCATCTCAAATACTGACGGTATATTAATAATACACAGTTATTATTAGTGTTTTCAGTAGCGGTGGCCCCTTAAGGAATAAAAACTGAAGGTTTTGACTTGTTTTAACAAAAAAAACATTATGTCCCGACACGAAACTTGAACGTTTATGAATCCAGATGGTTCTTTTAATTAAGATAAAATAGATGCTAGTCAGCAAAACAAAGTTACAGTCTAAATAAAGCTGTGGTGTTATCGTCTGGCGGCAGCTGCTGTCGGCCCGTCTCCAGCAGCCGCAGGACAGCAGCAGTCACTCTTCATCAAGAAGTCCACCTTAAAGTCAGGTTGACACGTCTCACGCGAGCAGGTGGTTCGATGCTGGAGATGCTGGGGCAGCCTGGCTCTCACTGGGTTCACCCGCCACAGCTTCATACAGCCTCAGAAAACTCAGACAAACAAGGAAAAGCCTGAAAGTCGCAGTGAGTTTTAATCCTCTGTGTGTCCCGACGTCTCCGAGTAACGCCTGAACTTTCCCTGCTGACGTTTCAGGAGCGGAGGAGAAGATTCTGGAAAGCTTCAGGAAGAGCCACAGTCCAGACGCGCTGGACTTCCAGCTGCAGGCCATGATCCAGGCGGCTGGTAAACTGGTGCTGATCGACAAGCTGCTGCCCAAACTGCTGGCCGGGGGACACAAAGTCCTGGTCTTCTCCCAGATGGTCCGCTGTCTGGACATCCTGGAGGACTACCTCATACAGAGACGGTGAGGAGAGAGAGCAGGGAAAGCAAAAAGGAAGGAAAGGAATGGAGGAAAGGGAACGAGATGAATGTGATGCAGCATGAGAGGAGGGAGGTGAACCGTTGTCAAAGCGTTTGCGCGTGTTTTCTGCAGCTACACGTACGAACGCATCGACGGCAGAGTGCGAGGGAACCTGCGGCAGGCGGCCATCGACCGCTTCTGCAAGCCGGACTCGGACCGCTTCGTGTTCCTGCTCTGCACCAGGGCCGGAGGGCTGGGCATCAACCTGACGGCCGCGGACACCTGCATCATCTTCGACTCGGACTGGAACCCGCAGAACGACCTGCAGGTATCAGTCCACCGATTTACGGCGAGCGCCGCTGAAGGCAGCAAGCAGTTAAAACAACCGCTGCTGCTCGGCTCATCTGTTTAACACCCGCCGACTTTTACGGCGTCTTCTGGGACTGCGGCAAATGACGAAGCGTTTGCTTCAAAGGAGCGTCGCGTGTAATGAGCTGAGCGCGCGGTGTTACCTGACTGCTCTAGGTTTGGATTTGACACAGTGGCTGTTTTAATTTCCTCCTGAAGCGCTGAAACACTGTCAACGCTGAAAACGTTGTTATTTAATGGCTGGGACTGCTCTCCGCTCGCACGTCTTTCTCGCTAACTTACTCAACATCAAGTAAATTGTAGTATTTAGCCCTTGCGGCGGGTTTGTTCTGATCTGTGCGCAGCCTAATATTTCTTATCTGTCACTCTGATTAAACTTCTGATGAGATGATCTTGCATTACTTGTTAAAATTGTGGTAATTATCCTTACGGGCAAGAAGATTAGATATTGCGCTTTGCAGCTTATTATTACTTTATCTTACATCGCCCTGTCTAACAGCTTGCACCTAATGTGACCCCCTTAATTCACGTCCAACTGCAAGCACAGCGTTCAGGCATCACAACAAGACGTTACGCTCTTCGTGCGTTTCATGTCTCTTTCCCGTCCTGCTGCGCGTTAGGCCCAGGCACGCTGCCACCGGATTGGTCAGAGCAAAGCGGTGAAAGTGTACAGGCTGATCACCAGGAACTCGTACGAGAGGGAGATGTTCGACAAGGCCAGTCTGAAGCTGGGACTGGACAAGGCCGTGCTGCAAGACATCAACCGCAAAGGGAGTCTGAACGGGGTGAGACATCACTTCTTCTCGTTATATCGTTGTTATTAGGTGTTTGGTTTGTCGGATGCTGCACGGAGTTTGTTTCGATGCAGGTGCAGCAGCTTTCTAAGCTTGAAGTGGAGGACTTGTTGAAGAAAGGAGCCTACGGCGCGCTGATGGACGAAGAAGACGAGGGCTCCAAGTTCTGCGAGGAGGACATCGATCAGATACTTCAGAGACGAACCCAGACCATCACCATCCAGTCTGAAGGGAAAGGGTCCACGTTTGCTAAGGTAGAACTGTAACTGTGACCTGCCAAAGGGAGTGCAGATCAATTAGCCATAAGCTAAACAGTACGCTTCACTGGTAACACTGCACACGGTCCCTTGACTTGAAATGGTGTTTTATTAAATGCTGCTTCACAGGCGTTTTGGAGGAAGCGCCGAATACTTTGAATATTTTGGCTTGAAGATCAAAACGTGAATGTTTGTGGAAACGTCGGCAGTCGGCAGCTTCGGTCTGAACCTTTGATTTAATGAATCTGGCTGTTTTCTTACTGCTCCTTTCCGTCTTTCTTTCTTTACTCAGGCCAGTTTCATCTCGTCCGGTAACAGAACGGACATTTCACTGGACGACCCCAACTTCTGGCAGAAGTGGGCCAAGATCGCCGAGGTCGAGATCGACTCCAAGTCGGAGAAGGTACTGACGGGGAGGAAGAGGTTTGAGCGTGAAAGGAGGAGAGGTGGAAGGAAAGGCAAGAGGAAGTAGAGACAAGGGACAGAAAATGAGGGGAAGGCACAGACAGAAAGGAGAGAAGTGAAGAAAGTCACAGAGAGCGAAACACAAGGTGGACGCTGGACGGTGACCAGGAGCAGGAGACGAATGGAGAGAGGTCAGACACTAACCACTGAACCAGAGATGCACTGAACCAGCGTGCAGAGGTAAGAAAGAGGAGGTGGGACGGGAGCAACAGACTGAGTGAGGGAGAAGGAGATGGGGAGCACCATGAGGCTCGGAGAGAAAATGGATCTGATCCAAGTTAGTGAGCACAAAGATGCAGGGAGGGAAAGTTAGACATGTCCCTCCTCTCCTCTTCTCATTCCCTTTCCTTTCCTCTCCTCTCCTCTCCCTTCATCTCTCCTCTCCTCCCTCTCCTCTTCTCATTCCCTTTCCTTTCCTCTCCTCTCCTCTCCTCTCCTCTCCCTTCATCTCTCCTCTCCTCCCTCTCCTCTCCTCTGCTCTCCTCCCTCTCCTCTCCTCTGCTCTCCCCCCTCTCCTCTCCTCCCCTCTGCTCTCCTCCCTCTCCTCTCCTCTGCTCTCCTCTCCTCTCCTCTCCCTTCATCTCTCCTCCCTCTCCTCTTCTCTCCTCTCCTCTGCTCTCCTCTCCTCTCCTCTCCTCTTCTCTCCTCTCCTCCCTCTCCCTCTTCATCTCTCTCTCTCTCCTCTCCTTCATCTCCTCTCCTCTCCCTCTCCCCTTCATCTCTCTCCTCCCTCTCCTCTCCCTTCATCTCTCCTCCCTCTCCCTCTTCTCTCCCTCTCCTCCCTCTCCTCTCTCCCTCTGCTCTCCTCCCTCTCCTCTCCCCTCTCCTCTCCTCTCCCTCTCCCTTCATCTCTCCTCTCCTCCCTCTCCTCTCCTCTCCTCTTCATCTCTCCTCCCCTCTCCTCTCCTCCCCTCTGCTCTCCTCCCTCTCCTCTCCTCTCCTCTCCCTTCATCTCTCCTCTCCTCTGCTCCCCCTCCTCTCCTCTCCTCTCCCTTCATCTCTCCCTCTCTCTCCTCCCTCCCCTCTCCTCTCCTCTCTCTCCTTTCATCTCTCCCTCTGCTCTCCCTCTCCTCTCCCTCTCCTCCTCTCCTCTCCCCTCTCCTCTCTCTCCCTCTCCCTTATTCCTCTCTCCCTCTCCTCTCCCTCTCCCTTCATCTCCTCTCCTCCCCTCTCTCCCTCTCTCCTCCCTCTCCCTTCATCTCTCTCCTCTCCCTCCCCTCTCCTCTCCCCTCTCCCCTCTCCCTTTCATCTCTCCTCTCCTCCTACTCTCCTCCTCCTCTCTCTCTCTCCTCTCCTCTCCTCTGCTCTCCCTCTCCTCTCCTCTCCCTTCATCTCCTCCCTCTCCTCTTCTCTCCCCTCTCCTCTGCTCTCCTCTCCCTCTCCCTCTCCTCTCTTCTCTCCCTCTCTCCTCCCTGCCTCCCATCATCCTCATCTCCTCTCCTCTCCTCTCCCTTCATCTCTCCTCTCCTCTCCTCTCCCTTCATCTCTCCTCCCTCTCCTCTTCTCTCCTCTCCTCCCCTCCCTCTCCTCTCCTCATCTCCTCTCCTCCCTCTCCTCTCCTCTCCTCTCCTCTCCCTTCATCTCTCCTCTCCTCCCCTCCTCCCTCCCCTCTCCTCTTCACTCCTCTCCTCCCCTCCCTCCTCCCCCTCTGCTCTCCTCCCTCTCCTCTCCCTCTCTCTCCCTTCATCTCTCCTCTACTCCTTGCTCTCCCTCTCCTCTCCTCTCCTCTCCCTTCATCTCTCCTCTCCTCTCCTCCCTCCCCTCTCCTCTCCTCTCCTCTCCTTTCATCTCTCCTCTCCCTCTGCTCTCCTCTCCTCTCCTCCACCCTCTCCTCTCCTCTCCTCTCCTTTCATCTCTCTCTCTCCTCCTGCTCTCCTCTCCTCTCCTCTCCTCTCCTCTCCTCTCCTCTCCCTCTTAACAGATGGGCTGCCTTAATGAATGAAGCAGATTGCACATCAAGCTACTGTCTTCATACCTAAATACTGTGTGTGTGTGTGTTTGTTTGTTTGTGTGTGTGCGTGTGTGTGTGTCTGTGTTTGTTTGTTTGTTTGTGTGTGTCAGCACTGTGACTCGAGCCTTGAATCCTCAGAGTAATTGACACCTCTGGTGAACAGACGTCGTCCTTACGTTGGGCTTCTTCTTCACCTCCCCACCTGCTTGATCCCGATTTCTCTCAGCTGGACTGAATTCTTGTCTCTGACGCAGGAGTCCCTGGTGATCGACACGCCTCGGGTGAGGAAACAGACCCGCCACTACAACTCCTTTGAAGACGACGAGCTGATGGAGTTCTCGGAGCTGGACAGCGACTCGGAGGAGCGGCCGTGTCGGACCCGGCGCCTGGGCGAGCGCAGCAGGCGCTACCTCCGCGCCGAGTGCTTCCGGGTCGAAAAGAACCTGCTTATCTTCGGGTGCGACCTCAGACGCCTTGCATCAGTCTTTGCACAAACTTTCGTTTCGTTTCAGCACCTCTCTCTTTCTTGTTGCTCTCTTTTTCCATCTTCTTCTGCGTGTTTGAACTCTGTCCCTCCTCATTGTGTCTCCGCAGCTGGGGTCGGTGGAAGGACATCTTAAACCACGGCCGGTTCAAATGGCACCTGGCAGAGAGAGACATGGAGGTGATCTGTAGGTGAGACAACGATCCGACCAATCAGACAGCAGGGTCTGAGCTGTGATGAGTTTATGAATACATATATACATATATTGTTTTTTGGTTGCGCAGGGCTCTGCTGGTTTACTGCCTGAGACACTACAAAGGTGACGACAAGATCAAGAGTTTCATCTGGGATCTCATCACACCCACCAAGGAGGGCCAGGACCAGGCGCTGCTCAATCACTCTGGTTAGCATTTCACCATTGGTTTGCATTGTAACGTTAGCCTAAAAGCTAATACGGCTCCACCTCAGTTAGCATGGAATGAGCAGTAAATAGATTGTGGTCTTGCATGTTTGCCTTTATAATTTATAACCTCAGAAGCTGCTCACGTCCCTTTAAAATCATGGAACTTAGCAATGAGCTAAGCGGTTAGCCGTGTTTCCCTCCCTCTGTCTTGCCCCAGGTCTGTCGGCTCCAGTCCCTCGGGGTCGGAAGGGGAAGAAGCTGAAGAACCAGCTGAATGTTCCTGAGGTGAAGAACGCCGACTGGCTGGTCCACTGCAACCCCGAGGTGGTGCTGCAGGACGAGAGCTACAAGAAACACCTCAAACAACACTGCAACAAGTCAGCTCCCGCCTCGTTTTACTAACTCAGCAGGATTAGAGAGTGGCCTAACATGTTGCTTTGAGGCTGTGAAACCTACAGCTGCTCGTAACGCAACGCAAATAATCCTCCTCTCTCTGTCTCCCCCACTCCGTCTCCCAGGGTGCTGCTCAGAGTGCGGATGCTGTACTACCTGAAGGTGGAGGTTCTGGGTGAGGCCGCCAATCAGGCTCTGGAGGGGATACCTGCCAGGTGAGGAAGCAGGGAACCGTGGTATTCAGATTCTGCCCGCCGAGCTAAGCTGTCCGATCAGACGATTGGTTGGTTTGTTGATGAGTCACGCTGACACGAAATCAGCGGAGGGGCTGACTTTATGATTTATCGATTTGCAGGAGTGTTTTCGTCTGTTCTTGCGCGGCGAACTGATGCGTTGTTGTGACTGCTCGGGCTTCGACGCTCTGTCAAAACTGATCCTGACTGAACGTTTGTGTTTTCAGTAAGCCCGCGTGTCCCAACTCGACACTGACAGCGCTGATTGATTGACTGCTTGCGTGTGTGTGTGTGTGTCTGTTCGTGTTGACAGTAAACTCGAGGTGTCGCTCCCCGACATCGACTACATAGAGATCCCAGCTACATGGTGGGACGCAGAAGCTGACAAGTCTCTTCTAATAGGCGTCCACAAACACGGTGAGGGCTGGTGTCGACTCCCAGTTTGACAGTTTATTGACACGCACCCAGTTCGTTGTTCTTAAATGTGGGTCTATTCACCCGTGGAAGGCTGATTTAAAGATAACTCAGTGGCGTGTGTTGTTCCCCCCAGTGTGTGTGTGCGTGCCTCTGTGTTTTAATGTGTCGTGTGTCGACCTGTGTGTGTCCCCGACCAGGGTACGAGCGGTACAACGCCATGCGTGCCGATCCGGACCTGTGTTTCCTGGAGAGGGTGGGAATGCCGGACGTCACAGCGCTGTCGGCCGAGCAGGGAGGAGCGGAGGGCGCCGCCGACATGACCGACGGGTACTCACACGTGCACGCACACGCACACACGTGCACGCTCACAGGATTGTGCAGTAGAATAACCTGAGGACCGTACACTGTCACACTAATCTGCCCTTTTTCTTTTGCTTTCGTCCCTTTTTTCCGTTTCCTTCGTCTTTGATTCTTTATGTTTTTGTGTTGTTGTGTACATAATTACAGAAAACATTAATAAACATGTTATTTACAGCTAAAAGCCTGAACATAACACACAACAAGCAGTTACAAGGTTGACGTCCGGGGCCTCACACCCCGCTGTTCCAGTCACTGCATCCGACGCAGGTCCCGACTAGCCCACAGCGAGACCGTCGTCGCGTCAGCCTCCCCGCCCGATCTCCGGCGCCGCCCCTTTACCACCGCTCGGCGCTCCTTCCCCTCTCTGTAGTAGCGTTCACAGCAGGCGCCAACACTGGTGCGAAAAACACATCCCGTCCTCTCCTGCGCCGTGTTTGTTGTTGTCGACGCCGCCACCCCTCCGCCCACGCAACCTGCTCTACGCACCGAGAGCGAGGAACAAGATTAAGAGCGCGTTTGAAATACAAATACACGTGCGTGGCGTGACATCGGGGCGCTAATTACACCGACAGCGACCGGATCGTGTTTTAACGATGGCTACGAACGGGACAGTGGTTATGACACGCAGCTGCGGGCGCAGGTTACCATAGAGTATTTAATTTTTAACACAACCTACCACCGAACTCTAAAAGGTACATGGTTATTCCTCACAAAAACACCCGCACGAGTCACTTTTTCTGGTAGTTTCACTGTACTGAGGAGAACCTGCACGAGCAAAGAGGAATAACTGACAGAGAAGAAGAGGAAAGCGGAGAAACAGAGTGTGGGAAATGTATTTTCCGGCTGCCGCTGCTCCGGCTGACAGCGGAGCTATGAAGATGAGACGCGCGGGAAGCTTTGATCCTCTTCCTGAAGGTAATTGAAGTTGTCATTCGCTTTGTTACCTGTTCAACCCGAAGCCGCTCCCAGCTGAGCGCAGCGACTGTGCGGCGGGGGAGATCTCCCAGTCCCCGAATGTTAACTCGGCAGGTCTGCGGCACAGGTTTGAAACCAGATGGGGAAGAATAAATAAATATGCAAGGAGGGAGACGGTAAAAAGGATGGATCTGTGCACGCAGACGCTGTAGATGCGACCGCTCCAAACGCGCACGAAGAGCGTCGTCGCTGTCCAAGGAGACAGAATAACACAATGAAGCCCTGAAGCTGTTTGCACTGTGGGCCCCCTGGAGACTGCGGATGTGCAGGCCAAGGGGTCAAGATGCCACACGGGGAGGAACGACAGTACGATGCAGTCATCATCCACTGATCCGATAAATAAAGCCAATGAAGTCTCCGTACATCAGAAACAAATACATCCGTATATTACCTCACAGCGCTGTCGGCGGGATGCGTGCAAGTCACGGCTTCTGCGGGGCGATCGAAACAAACAAGTAACTTCAGAATAAAACCGACTAAAATCAGTAAATCTCACCATCGGACTTCACGTCCCACTGCAGAGCGATGATTTGAAACCCCTGCGTGCTCCGTGTTCCTGCGAAAACCCCCCCCCCCCAGGGCGCAGAGGGTGTGGGAAACCAGATGTGAAGCTCATGAAGCTCCAGAGGTTTCGAATTTCGGGCAGGGAGCGTTGTGAAAAAGCAACAAAAGCGTGCGAGTTGTCGTTTGTCTTGCATTGCAGCCTTTTCATTAATAAATGAAATGGCAGGTAAATATGCAGACTGTAGTAGAAATAGGTAGTAGCACACAGTGCATCCTGCCTGTCGTACAGCTGACCTTTAACGGGGGGCTTAAGTGATTTAGTATAGATAGAGATCCTGTTTTTAGCATCATCGATGCCGTTTACGCCTCTCATCTGCCCCGCTGGCGATGCAGGAGAAAACCTCAAAAGGTCAGCGAGCCGATGACATCGCCACGACCTGTCCTTAAAACGGTTTTGCCGTCCCCGACGTTCAACCTGGGGAGCGCTGAGCAGAGATAAGCGATCGCAGAGATAATCACAGAAATGTAGACTTCCAGCTCAGCTTCCGTCTCTCCAGGGTTTGGTCCCAAACACGCTCGGCCCGCGAGCCTCTCCTCCGTTTGTTACAGCTCGCTGTACACACAGATATTAAAAGACCCGGCGCGGTTACTGCCAGGGTTTTGAAAAGCCCTCGGAGGAGCGGGCTGCCTGTGATATCGCAAGTTCGGGGTAACCGGCTCCCAAACCGTGACGCAGCGCTTCAGCGTGCCCTTGTTTTCACGATGCGTCTCCTGCAGCTGGGAAGCACATTGGTCTCTACACTCGGTGTTTATTAAAAGGCTGTTTCGCCGCGCGCGTCTCCCTGAAATGATTTAAAAACGGGCCGACAAAGGATGCAGCTTCACACTCCTGTCCTTTCACACTCCTCTGTTTCGGATTGAATGTGCTTAATAAGGCACAGTAACGCAGGTTTGTGTTTACTCGTGTAAGGCCTTTCCTTTCCTACCCTTCACCAGCACATTAGCATCAGCTGAAAGCCCAGAGTTGCTCCGTCGTGTTCACGGCTGCATCGTTATCGGGCCAGGAAGCGTCCCTTTCTGTGTTTTTGTATTTATTTATTGTGCGTTGGGACATTTTTACTCCATGTTTGTCTCATGTTCCATCTTCGTTGTGCCTCTCTGTTGGCACCTTTATCTCAATGATTTAGTTTTTGTTTTCAGTCCACCCCGCCGTTACACTTTTAACTCTGTGCTCTCACGTGTGTCGACCCTCAGTCGCTCTCTCAAATCAGACGTCACCCGTGCTCATGAACGCTCTTGTCTTTCATCAGCGTGTGCAAGACGGAGGAGGCGAAGGACGATGCTGAAAGCAAAGCTGACGGAGGCGAGGACAGAGACGAGAGCAGCAAGGTGAAGACGGAGCTCGGAGACGCGGCGGGGGCATCCCTTTTCTTCTTCTCCCCTTTTCATTCAGTCCACAAACATTTAGATTTAGTTTAACCCTCTACGAAGACATCGTTAACACACCTCGGTCTCACTAGGTATAAAAAAATAAGTCTTATTTTGTGCGGCGATGGTTAAAAACGCCGCTGGGAGTTCTGGATCCCTCCGTGTTGACGGGAACCAGAACAGTCTGGCCTCTAGGTACTGTAAAAACAACTGTGCACAGTTAATGATGCATTTTAAGACCAGAACAGATGACGTGTAAAACATCGTCTCTCGTATCTTTTCATTGCCTGTTTTATTCGTTTTGTGCAGGTTTGCTTCTTGCAAGACTTGCAAGATATCATCACGAAGTCAGAACTTCATAGAGATTGCTCCGTTGAATTTAACGTGAACGAAAAGTGAAACTGGCGCTTTTAAATATCTGCAGCCTGAGATGCAGCGAACCCCCGAACCACGAGCTAACGTGTTGTTTTCTATCAAACGTGGAACACGCAGGAGGGACCGTTAACTGTGGAGCAAAAACAAGTTGATATTTAAGTTTCCTCCGACTTGTAATTATAAAGTCAGCGGGAAATGTTGGAGGAAAGCTCTGGTTGAAATGTTCTTTGTTTCTCCCTGGAAGAGTTTCTCATAATGTTGAACTGTGGTTAGTTATAAAAAGACGTTACACCGTTTGTAAAGTGCGTTTGTTCTCCTTCGTGCACGTGCAGCAGTTTGTTTGCTTTCCTGCTAATTTGATATTTTGCATACCGTGTTCACCAAGCATTGCTCTGTCTTAAAGATATTGGTATTATTATTGTTATATTGATTTTAACCAGTCTTAATACAAGGTATCTGTATGAGACAGTGACTTGTTTCCGGTAGCTACGCGTCATGTTGCTGCTGTTCTAATTGGCGCGGCTTCTCTTCGCTAATGCCTGTGCTTGTTTTTAATTGTCAGGGCGAGGAGACCTGCTCCAGCACAGATACCTCAGACAAGCCTGACAGCACAGGTCCAGGTGAGACACGCTCTGCATAAACGTGTTTACTAATGCCAAGAATGCCGAGTCAGCACGCAGCGTGCTCTGTCTCTGGGGAGACTCCTCTTCACGAATCAGCTTAGACGTGCGCAGCTCAACACAGACAGACACAGGCATGATGATCGTGGGGTCACTCGTCCCTTTAGACGACAGGAGATCTCCGTGCTGCTCCCAGGATGTTTCACCCTGTGTCTAAACCCATTTCACCTTCCAGCCGTGTGTCCGCACGTGGATACGAGCACGGGAGCAAATGAGGAACCGGAACCACAGCTCGTTACAGTCATGTTCAATCTGAGCATGCATGGAGATTCATTTTACATTTTTAAAGATGGGAAAATTATATTTTAAACCTCAGGATTTACCAGGTTTGTGCTTTGATTGGTTTTGTTTTGGTAGTTTCCATCCAGCTGAACCATCCCGGGGGTTTGTAGTTAAAGTTCCAGGGTTAAAGATGTGTTTTAATGCAAATTAAACAGGAAAACAGACGTACGCTGTGTGTGCTGCTGCTTTTAGGTGAATCAGCGAGTAAATCAGTGTCCTTACTATGAGATACTTTATTATTTGGATGATCAACATGCTGAATTCAGAAGCGAGAAGTCCTTAAATGGCTTTTGTGCTCAGTCAGGTTTGACTACTGGAGAGCGTGGTCATGATTTTGAGGTATTTGTTCGTGTTTCTGCTGAACGGACCTTGTAGCAACAGCTGCATCGCTAATTTACATAATCAGGATGTGATGATGTTTATTTACTCTGACAAACAGTTTGTGCCCCCCCCCCCTCAGACTCCCAGTTGTCAGGTGACTTGTGCGCCCAGGATGGAACGCTGGTCACCACGACAACAGCTGGAACAGGCACTGGCGTGGCGGCCCTTCACGTCGTCCAAGCCCGGCCCCTCTGGCCGACCGGCCCCGCCCTGACAGCGCGTCTACGGCGCTTGATCACCGCCTACCAGCGCTTCACGCTGCGCCGCGAGCCGCTGCTCAGGCACGACTTCCTGCTCCACGACGGCCTCGTCAGCATGGGGATCGGAGGCGCCGGAGCCGCTCACGGGCACCACGCCGGCGGGCCACTGGCGTGGCAGCTGGGTGAAGAGCTGAGGCGGTGTTCAGTGGTCCCCACAGAGCCGGACCCCCTGTTTCTGGAGTGGCAGAGGAGGTAACGAGTGTCGTTGACGTGAGCACAGGGTTAGCAGCTGAATCAAAAAGAGTATCTCTGTGCAGACAAACACATTCGTTTCTCTCCCTCGCCGCGCTTCAGGTGGACTCGTCGCGAGCAGGCGGACTTTTACCGCACCGTGTCGTCGTTCGGCGTGGTGTACGACGTGGAGAGGAAGGCCTTCGACTGGTCTCAGTTCAGAGCGCTGGCCCGGCTGGAGAGGAAGACGGACGAGAGCTTGGAGAGATACTTCAACTCCTTTGTCAACATGTGCAGGACCGCCTGCAAGCTGCCTCCGCGGAAGGAGGAAGGTACTGCGTATGATCCGCACACACACGGATGAAGTGTTTAAACCTTTGGCTCGACAGAAACCCCGGCGATGGACTGACCTCGTTCCTGGGGAGCATCGCTGACCCCTGCTGGTCGGGGGCAGGCGGGGTTCATTTGATTTGTTCATGGTTCAGTAATCACTCTCTCCAGCCTCTGTTCTTGGATCTTAAATTCAGAAATGTCCAACATCCGACTCGCTCACACTCTCATTTCGAGCCGCTGTACATTTGGGGTGAATTGTGAGCTCGTCAAACGCAGGAAAAGAGACGCGCAGACACGTTTGAACTTGTTTATGTTATCATCTCTCGCCGCCTCCTCGCCGGTGCTGACTGCCTCTCTCGTTTCTTCCAGGGCTGGTGGATCCGACTGTGATCGTGGAGCCTCTGACAGAAGAGAGAGCAGCCCGGACTTTATACCGCATCGAGCTGCTCCGCAAGATCAGAGAGCAGGTGGGCGCTTTGAAGAAGCAAAGCTTGATCATTAATGCTAGTTTTCTCTTTTTGCAACTCGGACTCGGAAAAGTTTTGTCTCCAGCGCCGACGGTTTGTGCAGAGTTGAGTTGTCAGTGCACTGATGGATGCACAGATGGTCCGGTTTCCATCGCTCTGGACTTTTTCAGGTGGAGCATTTGATCGATGTTCCTCTTCGAGCGTCGTACGTAAAAAGTCAGCCGAAAATAAACGTCCATTAATCTAAACTGCGGCTCCGGGGGTTTTTAAAGTGTCAGACGTGATGCAGGTGATTTTACGTTTGTAGGTGCAGTGAAAACGGGAACTTCACTCCGACTGTTCACGCTTCACGTTCCCCGCAACGTTCCTGTTTTCCCCGAGGTAGCTTTTAAAAAATGGGACCCGGTTGACGCGCCCAGTTATTGCATCCTGTTTGCATCATCCAAAGCTTGATTGGAGCCGTGGCGCCGGCGCTCCAACTTTCATCCTAAAAGCAAATAAAGGAAAAGTGAAACAACAGAACACAGATGTGCTTCGAGACCGGCTCAGCATGTTCCCATCAACACGTTTGTTACATCAGCGGACTCTTTCCTCTGCTTTTACACATTCAGACGTTTGATGTTTGTTAGAAATCTGTGCACATGCAGGAAAACACAATGAAATCTTGCAGACTTGGCGTAGAGCTCTGTTTATGTCAAGTGTTTAGTGATGCACACAGGTCGAACGAGGGCTTTTCTGACTAGCTTACACCTTTGCGCTCTCTGACCTACATTCCCAAAGGTTCTCCGTCACCCGTTGATCTCGGCCCGCCTCCAGCTGTGTCGCCCCTCCCTCTACCTCCCGGTCTGGTGGGAGTCTGGCAAGCACGACCGCGACCTCCTGATCGGGGCGGCGCGCCACGGCTTGAGCCGCACCGACTTCTACATCCTGAACGACCCCCAGCTGAGCTTCCTGGAGGCCCACAGGAACTACGTCAGGGGACACCCCTCTCATCTTCACCCTCAAAGTCACCACCACCCTCACCACCCCGGTTTGGCCGCTCATCCCGGGATCTCGTCTTCAGCCTCCTCTTCCTCGTCCCATCCGCAGCTCCCTCATCCTCACTGCTGTCTGTACGACTCGGGTCTCGGGCGCCACTCCCCTCAGCCCCCTGAGTACCCGCACCAGTCCGCTCACCACCACCATCATCACCACCAGCATCACCCAGTGCCTCCATCGGCTCCATCACCTTCCTCCTCCTCTTCCTCCTCTTCTCACCCTCACCTCCATCCGCCTGCATTGGATGGCCACAGCTCTGCCTCACCAAGTCTGGGAATAGTTCCTGGGTCGCGGGGAGACTTCCTCGACTGTCCGCCTTTGGATGAAACCCTGGAGCTGGGTTCGCTGCACCACGACGCCATGTCCGCAGACGCTCTGCACGGCGGGAAGGCCTCCAAAGACGCCCTCAACGGTTTCCCATTCAATTCGGCCGCGGGGGGTCAAAGCATGCTCAACTCGTACGGTGTCGGCGGAACGGACCTTGACTCAAAACTGAGGAGCGACGTGCTTGTCGGTGAGCAAGGCTCTTCTGAGGAGACCGGTCTGATGGCACCATCGGTGGAGTTGGATCAGTTGCAGGTACAGCTAACCTTCTCAAAGATTGATTTTTAAAATGTGAATAGTAAAGACCCGTGTTTGCATGCGTCATAGTCTGTCACCTTCCCCCCCTGCAGGCTCCCTGGGACAGCACTGACCAGTCCAGCCCGGCTCACCACATGTTCAATGAATCCGATCCAATCTTGGGGCCCTCCGCTCTGGAGACTGGCTTTCTGGAGGAGGACGACGAGGAGGCGCAGGGTGGGGACAGAGCAGCGGAGGAAGGTGGAACTCTGGAGGAGTGCCTGGGCCTCCCGCCCTCATCCTCTCCCTCCCACCCCTCTGCAGGAGATCCCGTGGAGCCGCTGTCCTCCAGTTACATGCTCTTCAAGGTCGGTTTCTGGATTCTGTGCCATCAGGGTCACATCGGCAGCTAATGATTACCTAGCTTCACGCATCGTGGCGTTTGAATAGCTTTTCACGCAGTTCAGAGTTCGGCTGTTTATTAAATGGGTCATGTGGGCATCCACTTCAAGATAGAGGCTTGGTAAGACAGAGATGAGATGACTCTGCATTTTTTAATTTACATTTTATTGCAAAAGTTATTGGTTTATTAAAAAAGAGCTTTGGTTTTAATCAAACTGAGTTCAGTTCAGTCCAATGAATCATCGCATGCTTTAAAGTCTTTATACGTATAAAATAAAAACTTAACTCATTTTGTTTGTTTTAAAACTACAATGCAGTAATTATTGAAGTGATAACTTGATACACAGTAAATCTGATTTCGGCACTTTGGTTTTTGCGTATTCAGGACATCGGTGTGAGCGAAGAGCCCAGCGCAGATCAAACCGACCTGTCGGCGAGCCCGCCTCCTCCCTACGTCCCCCCTCCGCCCCTCTCTCTGTCCGACATCACTGCCCACGAGTCGCAGGACAGGCTGGGCCCTTCCGATGTCGCCGAGAGCCTGACCAACCCTGTGGAGGAAGGCCAAGAAGAGGGCGCTGGGTTCGGATTTGAGGACAAGGATGAAGAGGAGGTGGAAGACCTGTCCGGCGTGACCAAGGCGCAGAACAAACACGGAGATCAAAGTCTGGAAAGAGAAGAAAGTGACGCTGATCAAGGTATGTTTTGGATTTCATTTCCTCTAGCCTTCCCTCTGGCTCCAACTTTACTTTCTTGCCAGGCGGTATTAAACATCTTGATGGTTTTATTGTCACAGATGCAGACCAAAGACTGGGTGTTGACGTGCCACAGATGGATGGGATAGAGTCGGAGCCGGGCCTCGGAGAACAGGACGGCAGGATGGAGGTCGCAAACCAGCTGTCTCGAGACCTGCGGGAGAGCTTAGCCGAGCGTAAAGAGGAGCTACCGCAAGACGTGCACCCTTATCTTGGGAAGCTGGAACAGGAGGGTAGCCTTGGCTGTCCTGAGTCTATTGAGGAGCCCGGTGAGGACGTGGATGGGTTGATTTTGTACCAAACGGTGGAGGAAGACGCGATGGAAAACTCTCTCGACGCTGAAACGCTGATGGGAAATGCACCCGGAGAGTTTGTGGAAGCGAGAGGAATCCCTGAAAGTTCAGGAGAGGACGGTCCGGTGGATCTTGCGGATCAGGTGGATGAGATCTCAGAAGGACAAATGGATGCTGTTTCTCTGATGGACGTCCCGGTGGTTCAGCCCTGCGACGAAACGGCCGGGAAGGCAGCGAAAGAGCAAGACGGCAAATCCACAGAGATGGAGCTGGAGAGCATTTACTCTGAATACGCACAATCGTCCTCAAAGTCTGACGCCGCCGCCACCGCAAACAACGCCGGCGGAGTTGCAGTCAAAGCTGTCACCTCCGTGGATCAGGAAGGCTATGAAGGTGCAGCTGAAGATCTGACTTTGCCATACGGCAGCAGGGACTGTAAGAACAGAGCCCTGACGTTCTCCCTGGATCAGGATAACAAAGACAATCTGCTTGAGCAAAACGAAATCAAACTGGCTCCTGCTTTAGCTGCAAACAGTATAGACACGAAGCCGTCGGATCTTAAATTCTCCCTTTTACCAGACAGCGGTGGTGAGAAGAAACCGCCGCAACTGGAGCTGCCAATCAAGGTAGAGGAGACCAAGATGGAGACAGCCGAGGACGTCTACCCCGACAGCTCTGAAGTCAAGCACGGAAAGTTCTTTCCCTTCTCCGTTAAGTCAGAAGACCTGGTGACCAAAGCCGAGCAGTTAGACTATCCCGTAAAACCCGAAGCACTGGAGACCAAACCTGAAGATCTCAGTCTTCCCATGAAGCCTGAGAGCATAGACTGCAAACCTGAAGTCCTCCAGTTTGCGGCCTACACGGACGGCGCCGAAATCAAGCCTGAGGCAAAACCAGTTGCCCTTGCGTCCGCCTTTCCGGACGGAACCAAGCTCAAGACTGAGACAAAGCCAGAAGGTCTGGAGTTCACAACCTACCCAGACAGCTCCGAGATCAAACCTGAGGCCAAGCCAGACGGACTCGATTTCAGAGCCTTAGCCGACATCAAGGCCGAGACGAAGCAGGAGCTGCTGGAGGCGGACAGCACGGTCCTGACCCCGAAGCTGGAGCAGGCGGACGGGCTGGTGGACGCCTCGGGAAGCCTGGTGGTGAAAGGCCAAGTAAAAGAGGAGCGGCCGACCACACCAGGTGAGAAGGCTTTCCCCGAAGGTTGATGCTCGTTGGAGTGGGAACAAATCATCATTCAACTATTGGTTTATGTGTTGATCAATTATCAGATCTGTTGTTAAGTGAGTCAACACCTGCATAGTGATTTCTCCTCATCCTCTCCCGTAGTCCCTGCTGTGGTGGAAGGATACGTGAGTAGCCCCAGGTTTGCGGCTCCCATTTCCATGTGTGAGATCCCCGACAGCCTCCATGACACCAGGGAGCCGACCATCGCTCAGCTGTTACAGGAGAAAGCGCTCTACTCGTTTTCTGAGTGGCCAAAGGTACCGCGGAGTCTTTTTGAGTTAGTTTTGCGTGTCGTGCGTCACAAAGCCGCATGTTTTAAGCCCTAAAAGTCAGTCAGAGCAGCAAATCTTAAAAGATCACGACCCTTCCTTTACTTTAGTGGGCAATGCATTAAAGTTGTTTTGAGTTTTTAATTGTTTGTGTCAGACCCTGAGAGTTTGACAAAGAACGCTTATCCCCTTAACGTCTTTGCGCCGCAGGACCGGGTCATCATCAACCGCCTGGACAGCATCTGCCACGCCATCCTGAAGGGGAAGTGGCCTTCGTCGAGCGAGCAGTACGACTCGCCCGGCTCCCTGGCTGCCGCCAACTCCTGCCTGGCCAACAGTTTAGCCCAACACCAGCACCACCGCGCAGGCTTTCTCCCCACCACGGCGCCGAGCTCCGTCCCGGGCCAGCCCAGGGTTCAGCAGGCAAACCCCAGCCTCGGGTTCTCCATCCCTCCCCCTCTCACAAGACTCCCCAAGGTGAGAACCTCCCGGTGACCCGCTGAACCAACGACTGGACCTTTTGTCGAACGTATCTGTGCATCTGTCATCTGTCCAACATTGATCTCCACTATCCCACGCCATGGTTCATACAAGTGGTGTCCAGTTTGCAGTGCTAGTAACGCTAAAGGTGCTAATGATGAAGCCGACTGCAGACTCCTGGCAGCCACCAGACTGGCGGGACTCTGCAAAGCGAATCGTCTGGCTTGCGCTCGGTATATTTCCAGTCAGTTAAAGCAAAACAAACGCACGTCCGCTTGATGTAACTCAGGTGTTCCTATAAATGTCAGTATTTCAGTTTGTTATTAACGTACCTTTGCCGCGTGTCGTACGTCAGTGGCAGAGCAGGCTTTTCAGGTAACACTGGGCACCTCTCGTTCACACCATTGCTTTTGTTGCTTCTTGTAAAGTATCTTGTCTCTGTAATGTGTACTGTTGATATTATACATGTCGATATCAGACTTGGGCTGGCAGTCAACAGTTTTCTAGTCTTGAGCGATCTGATCCGAGGCTGTGATCTTCTCACTGATGATGAGTGACCCAGAAAAGCTCCGGGTGCTTCTCCGGTCACGTCACGAGTTAAACTAAAGTCTAACTCAACTTTGTTCTATCAGCTGAGGTGTAGAGCTCGTGGTTTTACCCAGGTCTGGTTGATAGCCGCCGCTGTGTTGTGTCTCAGTCCATATGTATGTTTAACAAAGCCATCATCTCTCTCCCATTCTTGTCTACCCCTCACCCACCCTGTCCACCCTGACAGTACATGCAGCGGGGCGGGGCATGCGGGCGCGGAGCTTGGCGCCTCACCTCCTTGCCTCTCTTACAGGAGAGGCTCGTGGCTCCTCCTTATCTCCCCGAGCTCAAACGAGCGGGAGGTCGGAGGTCATTCGACTTTGAAGCTGCCGCCGCTGCGGCGGCCGCCGCCAAGGCTTTAGCTGGGAAATCGGCAACGTCGTGCCAAACTGCCGCCGCCACCAGCTCCGGTGGCGCCACTCCGGTAGTGGCCCCGCCCTCTCACCGCACAGGAGCCATGTTGATAAATGGTTGGCAAGAAACGGCCATTGATCTAACCAAGTCGTCCGGAGAAATAAGCACCACCAGTGGAGTTGGGACAGGAGAAGCCGTGGTTGCGCCGGGAATCGGCCACCACGGCGCAGGTGCTGGCAGCAGTCACAAGCTGCCGCCGCCACCCCCCATCACAGCACCGCTAACGGGCTCTGTGGGAATCGACATGGCCGGGATACTGCAGGCCGGCCTCATCCATCCCGTAACTGGGCAGATAGTTAACGGGAGCCTGAGGGGAGATGACTCACTGAGGAGGAGGAGAGGGAGGAGGAGAAACGTGGAAGCACTGTACTCTGAGTTCACCAAAAGCAGAGGACTGCACCTCCCGGAGACACAGGTGGGTAGAGGGACGAGGGCCTGTTCAGTGTAAGAGCAGTTAGAAAATGTTCTGTATCTGCTTCAGTGTGAAAGAGAGAAACGGCACCTAGGGCAGAAGCCGTGGGGGAAGAGTTGTGAGGTAAAGAAAGGAGATTGTGTTCCAGCGGAAAATCCTTCTCCCGCCTCAGAACGTCAAAGCCTTAAAAACACCCGCTCCTGTGTGTGTCTGTCCCACCCTGCAGGGCCGGGTGGAGGTGATCAGTCACTCCTCCGTCTCCTCCTCCACCTCCTCGCCGTCCCCGTCTCCCTCAGAGCGACCCGCCGGCCCTCCCACGCCGTCCTCCTCGTCGACGCCCACCCCCACCCAGACGCCGCCTCAGCCGGAGATCATTGCCATCGACAGGGAGGCGGCCAGCAAAGGTCTGATGGAGTGGCTGAGACAGAACCCGGGCTACAGCATGGACCTGCCCGCGTTCGCTCATGTAAGTCTGATGTTGAGACACGTTCGAATTTCCCGTTTCGCGGTTTTGCACTCTCACTCCCTCTTCCCTCTGCTCCCCGTCGTCTCTCTCCCGCTCTGCAGTCTGGAGCGGGCCTGTTGCACGGTTTCGTGGAGCGTCCCAAGCAGAGGAGGCATCGCTGCAAAGATCCCACCAAGCTTGATATCAACTCTTTGACGGGGGAGGAGAGGGTTCCCGTTGTGCACCGTGGCACTGGACGCAGGGTAGAAACACGCGCGCACACGCACTCACTGCATGACGAAATGTCTTTGTTGATCCGCTTTGTCTGTGGGACTCCTCAGCAAGTAATACAGATCACTGTTAAGTTGCAAAAGCAGGAAAAACTCCTAATATGTGTTAATTGTGGTAATATTGTGCTGGTTTTCCTGCCCTGCAGCTTGGTGGTGCTATGGCTCCAGCCATCAAGGAGCTGTCCAGGTGGCTGGACGCCAACTCAGAGTACTATGTAGCTCCAGACTGGGCTGATGTGGTCAAACACTCTGTGAGTAGAACATAACAATGTTTGTCAGTCTCCCAAGACTTCCTGCTGCAGCACAAACACGCAGGACTGTAAAACTTTGACATTAAACGATGAATTTCTCGATTTCTTCGACTTAATTTCCTCAAACTCGCATTTTGTGGACATTACCTTTCTGTAATTGACTGTCAAACATAGTTACTGTGGTTCATTAACGTTCACCCCTGTGGTCTCTAACCCGTCCCTCTGCTCCTCCTGCAGGGTTTCCTCCCTGAGGGGAAGTTCTCTCGGATCCTGACAGAGCCAGTCAACAGAGACCCGGGCTCGCGGCGTCGCGGACGGCGGCCTCGCAGCGAGATGCCGAAGCCTCTTCTGTCTGTCTCCGACTCCGCCTCGTCCGGTCTCGGCCCGCCGCTCTTCATGAACGGCGGATTAATCGGCAGCATGGACTCTATGGTGGCCATGCAGAACCTCCGCGGTGGTATTCCTGGTATTCCCATCTCCGGGATCATGGCGGCCGGATTCCCACACGGTTTCTCTGCAGCCGTCCAAGCGGGAGCGGCTGGAGCGTCAGCAGAAGATGCCAAGAACGGGTTGAGTATGTTACCCATGATGCTGCACGGCATCCCGCACCCCCACGGGGCCGCGATCCCGCAACATGCCTTGTTCAGCGTCGGCGCAATGATGGCGCACGCGCCGCCACCTCCTCACCCCAGCTCCTCCTCCTCTTCTTCGCTGTCGGCTGCAAAGGTCACCACGACAACCGCGCCGTCTACATCTGAGGCGGCCAGCCCCTCGTCGACAACGCCTGCTGAGAGAGAGGGCGCCGCCTCTTCCGGCCCCGGTGGAGGCGAAAAGGAGAGGAGCAGGGAAGAGAAAGGAGCAGCGGCTGCGGAAGCCAGCAAAAGACCAGCGGCGGCGGAGGCGGCGGCCATCATCACCTCCACCAGCAGGCCACATCTTGGCACCGCGCATCTCGGAGCCGGCACCGGCAGCCACCTTAACTTCAACCCCTTCCTGATCCCGGGCATGTCCCACGGCCTGCTGTACCCGCACATGTTCTTGCCGCACGGTGGCATCATGGCGCTGCCCGCCATGCCTCCTGGAGCGGTAGACGGCTCCCCGGGCAGCCCTAAGAGGAGGAGGAAGAGAGGACGGGAGGAGGGGGAGAGGGAGGAGGAGAGGGAGAAGGCGACGACGGGAAAGGTAGAAGATAAAGAAAGTACAGTTAAAGCTAGTGTTACCTCCCAACCGGCCTCCTCCTCATCTCCCTCCATCCCCTCTACCTCGGCTCCGGACCCAGGCCCACCTCCGACTGAAGAGCCCCAGACTGGGCGGGGAGACGTAGAGGAAGGGCCCGCAGAGCCCCAGGAACCGGACTCCCATAACCACCTCGAGGGAGCAGCGACAGAGGAGAAGGAGGAAAGATCGGAGGACACAGGAGGAGAGGCGACGGGGGAGGAGAAGCAGGACACTGAGGAGCAGAGACCGGTGGAAGGAGAGGAAGCGTAGAGGGGGGAGGAAACTGCAGAGGGACAAAGCACTTCCTGCTCCCTCCTCCTGTCTCCTCCGTCGCTCTCTTTCTCGACTGAGCAACAGTGTAAAGTTTGTGCCGTGTCTGTCAGTCAATGTCCATGTAAAGACTTTTATTATGACGATGACTAATAATAATGATGATTATATTCACCTTGGTTATGTTTATATACCAAGACCCCACCCACCCTCTCCACTCCCTCCTTGTATACAAAAAAAACAAACAAACCCTAGTGTAAAATGATCTTCTGTGTATTCTTCCCCTTCATTCTGCATCGAGGCTGAGTCGGGAGGGACGTTTCTCAACGGGAACACACACACACAAACACACACACACACACACACACACACACACACTGCAGGCAAGACGCGCTAACCCGAGAAGCGGCTTAAGCGGTGACACCGATCCGGCTGCAAGCTCGTTTTGCGATCCGAGGCAATGTTTTGGACACGCAGCTTTGGTTTGGTGTGATTGCGCCGACACGAGGATGATGATGATGATGATGGGGAGGCGTGGCACAGCTGTCGGTTCCCTTCAGTCGCAAGTTTGGGAATTCAGAAAGAGGCCGAGCAGAAGAGCACTTGCGTGTCTTGCGTCACGAGGCCCGCAGCAGCGCAGTTTGTTTTTGTTGTGTTCCTCGTTCACGTGTTTGTTTTCTGGCACGCTCCACTCAAACGAATCATGTTTTATTACCTCTGTGCAATGGTCAAAGCCCCCGATCCGCGTCTCCGGCCTGAAGCAGCAGCGCCAGAACCCCGTGACACTAAAACGCCTCACCGTCCGCGCTGACGCCGAGGGAATAAACATTAATTTAATATGCAAGAGCTACCCGACCAAGAGAAGCCACGGCAGCCCAAAAACAAAATGCAGAGCGTGGCCCCGAAGCTCCTTCATGCTGCTTAGAAGTAAGAGCACATTTAGCGCTTTCACGAGCTGCCGAATCGGATTTTTTTAACTTAAATTGATAAAAACTGTGACTGTAATATTGACTAGAAGCTCCAAAAAGTCACAATATTGTGAGTTCAGCAGGTAGAAGTGCCCCCCCCCCATATTTAAGTCCTTTTTTATCATTTCTCCACTCTAATTTTATCGATATCAGTGCTTTTAATCAGTGCTACGTCATTGCTGCTACAACGTCTCCTGAAAAGAAGGGAGAACGTCATTTACACTAGAGTAACAATCCAGCACACGGAGAACTCCACCTGCTCATCTGCTTTCACTGATAAAAGCAAAGAACAATCATGAGTCTGGTTTGTTTTTAATGCTTCTTTTATTGTTTTCATTTTAAACTCAGACACAAAGTCACTTTGAGAGAGTTCTCCCACTCGTTTAAAAACCCAATCAGAGGAAATGAAAGACAGGAAAGTCCGTTCAGGCCAGGAGGGGGCAGCGTGAGGCAGGTTTGATTGTAACCCTGTCCTGGAAATACAGGGGAGGGTTGGAGAGATGGTGGGAGAAGAGAGAGAGAGAGAGGAGAAGAGGTGGATGGGGGTTTTGTTGTTTTTGTTTTATTTTATTTACGTCCCGAATGGAATCAGCTCACAGCAAGCCGGCGAAACGGCGGCTCGCCGTGAGGAAAGCGCGAAGTGCCGTCTGCGAAGCGGTTGCAATCATGACCTGTAGCTTCATGTTCTGACTTTGATTTCATCACGCCACCATCCCTGTCCTCTCCTGCTCTGTTTTTTTTTTTTTTTATTTTATTTGAATCGAAACAATGTCGGATTCTGCGTTCAGAGCGTCATCACCTGTGCGCCGTCGCCCGTCTGTCCTGTCCAGCGAAAGGGAAGCAAACGGCAAAAAAAACAGGAAGAGGAGGGATACAAAGCGGTGTGAACCACTCGGGTCGAGCGCCTCGTCGTCGCTCTTCGTCTCGTTTCTTTTCCTCAGATTAGTTTTAATAGCAGTTCATGCTAAGAGTTTCTAAATATGTAAATCTATCGCTGTATATTGCTGTTTTTGTTTTTTGGTTTTTTTTTTATATAAGTGCACCATTTATGTCTTTCACCTTTTTGTTTCTTTCTGCATTGGGGTTAAAAAAAAAAACAAAAACAACTTGACAAACGCGCAAGGGGTGGTTTGCATCGGGGTTAGTCCCAGTGTTTTCTGTATCAGACAGACTGTACTGTACATTAAATGAATGCAAGTCGCTGGTTTTAATTCAGTCTTTTCAGAACAGGGTCTGTATTTTGGGGGTTTATGTCAGATGTTTCCGTTTGATGACGTTGGACTTCACTTCTTGTTTTGTTTTCATACATGAAAACGTTGTTTTTTTTTGCACAGTGTCTTTTTGTGAATGTTAACCTGTTTCTGTACTGTCGTGTGTATTTCCCTCATCTGTGTGTGTGTGTGTGTGTGCGTGTGGGGGAGTGTGTGTGAGAGAGCGTGCGTCGGTGTGCATGCATGCGCACACGTTTTGCCGTTGAAGCCGTGTTTCTTCCTCCGTCTCGTCCTAACAGGTCACATTTCTTGTTGTGTGGGTGGGTGGGGACATAGATGTTGCCTTGTCACAAGTTTGTGGCTACGTATAATTTATTATACTTTTCTTTTGCTTTGCCAAACTCTCACCAAATATGACATTCTTTCTCTCTGTTCGTTTCATTATGTATTATTCAAAGTAAAATGCCTTATTTAGCTAGTGTTGTTTTTGTATAGATGTTCTGTTGCATCTCCACGCGAGGACACCTTCATCGTGCTCGTGTTCAGTTTTGTCCTTTGCTTGTTCTGCGTGCACGGCCTCGATGACGTGCGCTGTCTTCAAAAAGCCAACGGAGATGCGAAGGTGCCGCTGTCCGAATCACCGCGTTAATTAATTCCCCAAAGTCAATCAGTCATCCCTCAAAGCACAAATGGGAGAGTTAACAAAAGGAGACTGTTTCCTTACCAGTGCCTCTAAAACTGCTTTTAAATAGTTCCTCTTGTCCGTGGGCTTCGCTGTGTTGGCGTCACTGTAGCGGCATCATCGCTGGGATTAACGCCTGTAGTCGGGGGGGTTTCTTCGTTAGCAGATGATGCCGTGCTGTTCATCAAAGGGACATTCTGACCCGTGAGAACATTTTACTCGCCGGCTCCTTGCGTCGAGATCTGGAAAACTCAAGATTTGAGTCCGGTGAAGCGAGCGCGCCTCCTGCAGCTTTTAACAGAAACTGGGCAAAGGCGAAACACACAAAGTACCTCACGCTGAATTCCGCTCCTACGGCCAACGTCAGCCTTCCCTCCAAAGCTTCGAAACAGGATGTGATGTCACGCTTCAGGCTGATTGAGCAGAGCAACCGGAAACCATAAGCAGCCAAAGAGCAGTGCAGACCATGCGAATGTGCATAGGTTAGGAAAGATGAACACTTAAACAGTGTTTGGTTCGACTTTACTGTATACTCTTAGTTACAACAGATGTATCTTATTACTTTTCTAAAGTAATAAGGACATTAAAATATACATTTGCTTGTTAATTGCGACTTTTAACTTGCGATAGAATAGCAGACAAATGCAGCCTTTACCTGGGATTATTAGTGTCTGATCTAACATCAGACAACCTATGGGGACAGGAGAACAGTGATTTCAGTGTTTCTAATAGTAACTGAACTATGATTATTACTGCTTACTGCTGTAGTGAAGTTTAATATTAATATATGCATACTGTCTAACCAAGACAATACAAGTGTAGCTTACAGTGAGGCGCGCTAGTCACTGCTGATCTCTGTCGGTTGAGAACGTAAATTATGCAATTGTAGAGTTACGGTTACGGTTACAGACTATTAAAATGATGCGTTTATGTGCAGCAGTTGATAAAAATTACATTTTTTTTGACAGGAAGTAACCAGTAAATCGACGATTTTGCCCCAGATTTTAAACAAATCTTTGAATTTATCCTTTATGGCGAAACAGTTCTGCCAAATGTGCAAATCTACTTGCTGTGTATGGTCAGTGTTTTGCAGAAGTCTAAGCGATTATGAATGTAAGATGATTTCTTGGAGGTTGAATTTAATAATAAACAGTTTTTTTGTGATTTATTGACATTTGCAAAGCTGCAGGAGGTTCATGCTTGTCGCCAGAGCTCAGTTTCTCAAATCTCTACGAGGGAGGTGTCGAGTAGAAGAGTTTGGCGGTTTAATCCCAGTACCGTTCTCCCCCTGTACGAGGCCTTCTGTCTGGTATCTAGCACATGCAGGATGACAGCGTGCACAATTCGCATTTGATTGTTCTTGCGCGTTTGCGTCAGGCGCTCAGAAGCAGAAGACACTTGTTTGCCGACCCGCAGCTAAACGATCCGCGTTTCAAAGGCGAAAAGACGAAACTTTTAACTCCACAGCCCACGTACGCACATCACTTCCTGTTTCCGGCTCGCTCTCGTGTTTAAACTTGAAACAAACTCGTAGGTGCAGTATGTGACAGCAGCTGGCGGAGGCGATGGCCCTGTATTGTCTGTTCACGTCACACCATGCCTTCTTCAGCAGTGTTCTTTCTTTTCGTTGAAGTCCTTTTGGTTAACTTAAATGTTCTTCAGAACGGTCACCTCAAAATGTTGTAAACGTTTATCTCTTATCATAAATAATGTATTTATTGTATAGTTCTCGTCTTTACATCGTTGTTCTCATGACTGATTCATGGCTGGTTTTGTTACTCTTGAACGTCTCCTGAAAGACGAGAGCGTTTTGGTTCACATGGAAGTTAAATCTGCTTTTTCTTCGCAGACCTTGTTACCTGCTAACCTGCCTTCTTTTATATGTGATAACACGTAAACACTCCCAGGAACACCTCATTTTCCCAAACACCGTCAAAGGAACCGAGCTACGGTATACGTGCCATAAAACAACGATCCAACCTGAGACCACTCTTTGAGATTATTAGGCTCAAACAACTTGTAGTTTCCACTCCCGGGACCCAGACTGCAGCTTTGAGCTGATTCAGATTATAAAATGAGCGTTTGCGTTGGACCATGACTGAAAACTAGCTTCCCAAACCGAATCGCCGAGCGAGAATGCAGGCTTAAAAACTCATTTTAATTTATTTTTAAAAGTTTTACTTTAGACCTCTTTGTTATTTAAAAAAAAAAAAAAAAGCTGGATTTCACGTTTAACACCTGAGAAATGGCGATCACCATCTCGTTGGCCTGATTAGTTCAAGTTAGAAGGTGACCAAACCACCAAGAGCTGGTTCTCCTGTCTGACTTGCACACAAGAGACCTGGTTTGACCGCCTTCATGACCAACACCGCCGCTCTGTTCCCGATTACGTTCGGGGCTGCGGGGCTTTGTCTCTGAAGACCGGCCTTCATTTATTTCGAGGGTCCGTGTTCAGGCCCGCTGAAGTGTCCTTTAAACAAGACACTGAATCCCCGCCAGCTGATTCGTAGCTTCCCGTGACCTTTGACCTCCACGTAGAAGGAGACCAATACCGACTTGTAGCGGGGATAAAGAAAGGGAAAGGAAAAGGCAGCCGGGTCGCCAAAGAGCCGAACCAGTCCAAACGCACTCCGGAGGCTCTGAACTCGGTGACGAACAGGATTACCAGACGTGTCGCTTAAACGCTTAAAATCTCACATCGTTACATTTTTAAAAAAGTAAACATCAACGCCTTTAATGCCTTGTGAAACAGAATTTCACAAAAAAAAAAAGTGCGAAAATCCTTTGTCAGCGCGTTATTTTCCGTCTTCGTTCATTTCAGGCTGGTTTCACAGACAAACGTTTCCACGGCAGGTGAGGCGAAGCTCTGACTTTATCACCTCATTCCCCGTCCTCCGGGTAATGTTCAGACGTTACGTGGTTTCAGACTTTTGCATCCTGCAGTTCTTGCACCCTTACCTCCTGAGTTCGCTTCAAGCTCCCGGCGGTTCTCAAGTGTGACTGAAATGAGACGCCACATTCGAATCGATCTCAACGCTCGATTGTGCGATTTTAAAAGAATTAAGTTAATTTAAAAAAAAAAAAAAAATAAAAAATATATATATATATATATATATATATATATATATATATATATATATATACACTTTTTTGACTAATTTAAAGCAGCCTGGAAAATACAAGTTCCCCCAAATTGCTGTCTGTGAAACCACCCGGCTCGATACCACACACACGGGGCAAGTTAAATAATATTTGACTGTTCGCAGCCCTGCCGTTGCAAAGAAACCCAGAAGGATGTTCCTTTATAAAAAGTGAAGAAAAAGACAATAACCTGGTCATTACAAAGTGAGTTATGTGGTGGGGTTTTTATTCTTTTTTTCCTTTCTGTTTGTTTCTTATTTGTAACTATAGCTCTCTGTATTCCCATGTGGACCAATCTCATGAGTCAAAACATGGTATGTGTGATCTTTTATTGTGCAATAAAAGATGACTTTCAACTTTCCCTTGTCCTCGGTGAGTGATTCGTTAACTGCGCGGAGGTTTCTGCCTGAAATCGCCGCTTCGGTGTCTTGATTTCGCTCGAATTTCGGGTTCGTTGGACGCGGTTGACCCTCTGGCAGCCCGCTCACCGCGTTGCTTTGCTTTCTGCACGGTGCACGCTGAGAACGATGGAGAAGGTAGAGAGAGGAACCTGGAGAACCACTAAAAACAAGGTGTTCCAGCACGAAACCAACTCATGATCGTGTTTATTGCTAATACAGCTCTTAAACTACACAGACACCTTATTAAAAGTTAAAATTGTGCAGTTAAACTAACACAGCAGTAGAAATATAAAGTATTAGCAGTAGCATCCAAGAATTCACCGTGCAGACTGATTCTTCTGCTAATGTTTCACTGGTTTTGCAGCTGGAAGACTTATTTAAACTAACATATGCTGCAGGATTACTCCATATTAAATAGGTTGTTGGTTTAGTTGTGTGATAATGTAACTAAAGCTATTTTTCAGCCAAATTAGACCTTATTGTAACTCAAACATCTGGAGGAGTGTCGACCTGCAAAGTAAAGATTTAAAATGAGCCGCAGACGCTGAGGAAAACCAAAATAAAACGTGTGTTTGCCCGACGGACATCGAAAACAGGCCCGGGTAGCTGTTACAAGCAGGCGGAGCCTCCAGACTGGAGAACTGGTGCTCTGCTGTTCACTTGGAAAACACCAGAAAGCTGAGAGACAAAGAAGGAAAGGCAGGAAACATTTTATATTCTGCTGTCAGAGCCACAAACTCAGTGTCACATATGTATTTATACTAAAAAATATCATATATATTAGGAATCAGGCACTTTGCAGTCGGTATAAACGTCAGTGAAACTCTGCACCGAGGCTGCAGCAGCAAAATATACATTTATTGAAACGTTCGTTCATGTTGTGGAATAAAATCCCATTCGGTCATAGAAATATAGATAAATATACATATATGACAGAAGCAAGCCAGGCAGGACAGACGGGAGGTCCCGATCGGCTCCGACAGAAGAAGGAATCCCGCGTCTTCAGTCGTGTTTTGCCCCGGCTTTATAATGAAGGCACAGACTGAAAGCTGCTTTTTAATCCATGCGTTGTTGCGGCGGTTTGTGTATGCGTATGCGGGTCAGTTAAACACTTAAAATGTGACTTAAAGGCAGAAGGTGAAGTTAAACATGTTTCACTAAGCGGGGATTCCCTCTTCTCTCGGAACAATACGACAAACGTTTGTGAGACATCAGAAACAACAATATCAGAGGAGGCCGACCCGGGGTCACGCAAAAGAGTGTAACAGATGGCGTCAGTGTCGTGTTCTCATCCTACGATTAAGTCGGTGATAATAAATATGAAATATCCAGGTCCGGTTGGGTTAAACGGACCACTTCCTCAGAACAACAAGCAGTGCTTCCTGTTGTTTGATCTTGTTCGACCTGGGAACTCTCTCGCCCTTCACGCCATTGCATCCATCATTATCACCCCTGCTGCCGGCGACGCCCCTTCACACGCACACGTGCTTTTCACACCAGGGTGGGGTCAAAGCACGACACTGACACCTTATCCTCTGTTGCACGCTCTTACGCGAGAGCGGTCTGCGCAATTTGACTTTAATGAGATGATCTGGAAGTTGACGTTTTTAAAAAAAACTGGGGCGTGCAGTTGACAACTTGACGTCAGACTTTACTCTGCGGTGAAGTCCAGCTGATCGTTTTACTTTCTAGACCTTTTCTTCTTCCTGCAGTTGCTTCTGTGATTTGGAAAAGGCTCGCGCAGGCTAAGAGCCCTCAGCATGTGGCTCCACACGGTTCATGACTGAAGCTTCCACGCAAACGTCTTCAGGAGCCGCGCCGAGGACGTTCGCGTGATCTGCGGTAATGCCTGTAGCTGCATAACAAGCAGCGGGTCAGAGCGGTGAGTGGGAAGGACTGCGGTGAATCAAAGGTTCCCTGTGGAGTTTCGGGCCGCTCTTCATGCTGCGGAGCGACGCTTTTATGAGCGTTTTGCTTTTTTTTTTTTGTGTGTGTGTGTTGTCAAGGACGCAAATGCACGCGCAAGCAGCAGCAGGCGACGTGATGCTAAACGTGAGCGAGTGTCTTAAACCTGCGTTCTGTTTAATGTCCAGCAGGGGGCGACACGTCTGACTGCAGAAAGAGTTCAACTCGCATTAAAGTTTACGAGGAAATTTAATTTATTATTACTTCATTTTTTAAAATTTATTCGTGGTCTCAGTTGCTATATTCTCCCTTTTCTTGATGCGCGTTTCCAACCGGTGGGTTCACGCTCGTCCGCCGACCAACACGGGGGCGGTGACATGTCGTAAACGCACCAACAAAGGCAGAGAAGAAGACGGGCGAGCCGGCCAACGCGGATGTAAACGAGGCAGGTTTTAAAGGGCTTTAAGAGAAACTCCTCGGGACACCTTTAATCTCACGTGTGCTCGGATTTCTGGGGCTTTTTTGGAAGTTAAGGGTTTTTTTGGGTTTTACTTAAAGGGATCATTTCTACTTATCTTTTAAAACCTCGCCCAGGGTTTCTCTTAATCTCTTGATGTCAGAGAGAGATTTGCAGATTAACAAAGACCTAATTGTTCTTATTCCAGATAAAAGCTGCATTCATCCGTAAGGGCACAGTTTTCTTTACACTGGCTACCACAAAGTTGCAACATTTCCTGGGTGGGGAGCTTTGACTCAACGCAAGAATGTCTTAGTCATAATGTCAACTTAACTGTTCATTTCGAGTTTCCAGTAAACAAGGTTTTGTCGAATGGCAGTGTGTTTTAATAAAGTTTCCCATCGGACGGGCTGATTGGAAGCATAACAAACAACGATTCTGATTTCAAAGCCCCTGCTGATGTCAGCCGGCGGATATTCCAGCGCGTGTCAGGTGTCGCGGCGAGCCGTGCGTTCCCGGGGCGCGTCCGCCTCCGTCCTCAGGCGTCCCCGTGCTCTCCGGCGGCGTCTGTTGTTCCATTCGGTGAGTTGCCAACGTTGTCGTCGGCGAGCAGCCGTAGTCGCTTTCTCTCCCTCTTCCTTCCGAGTCCTCCTTTTTTATTCTGTCTTCTTTCTGAGGCAAAAGCAAAGTGAAAACAGTGAATAGCACAAACGTCTTCGCCTCGGTCGGTCGGCTCTCGTGCTCGCCGCACATCTGCATTTGGTCACAGCTGCGTAACGGCATCATTTATAAACAGCCTCACCTCAAATGCGCGTGTAGTGATGCTGCTGTCGCCCTCTTTTAATATCAGTACCACATGAATCCCGACTAACGGAGGCCCTTTTGATCCTCAGATGTTTTATTAATACGTTTGCAGACACATTACAAGCAACAGGACATATAAATCTGCCTCCGCGTGTCGGCTGGTCGCGAGACAAAACTGAGTCTGAATGTGTGAATTTGGTTAAAAAGTGCAAGTAACTGCAAATGTGAATAATTAGTAAATGAAATATGATATAAGCCTTGAAATATAGTTATATATGTATGTATCAAAGATGTATTGTTGGCTGAGACGACACAGAACAGACGCTGTTGTTGTGAAAACCTGCAAAACCAGAATGGAAAGACATCTGTTAGGTGCCCCCCCCCCATCCATCCACCTACCCACCCACCCGGTATCTCACACAAGCCCTGAAATCCCATAAAGTTGTCTTGTTTTGCCCTAAAAGAAGGAGATGCGTGAGCCTCGGGGGCCCGGAGACGACCAGACTTTCACCCCCCCCGAGGATCCGAACAGCTGGTCCGCACCTTACTTTCCCGATCCGCGACATGTTTTGCCTACACGGCGGCGCGCGGGTCGTCCGTTCCTCTGACTCGACCGTCCACATTTCATCTGAAAGATTGCGAAAAGCCGCGCGTGTGCCGCAGGAACGCGAACGGTGGCCGGGTGCTTTTTTTTTTTTTTTTTCTTTTTCTCCACGCTCCATAAACGTTCAGGTGTTTGGAAGCCTCAGATTCAGATCCAGGATAATTACTGTGAAGTATTGATGTGCAGCGATGTGCAGGATTCTGCCCGTCGGTGCTCTGTGCAGCGTCCAGATCCGACAAGTGTCAGTAAAATATTCCCGGTGATGTATCGCTGCTTTGAGCGGGGAATTTTGGCCACGGGTATGCAGGGGAAAAAAAAAAAAAAAAAAAAAAAGCTTTTAAAGTCTCTTCAACGGAGATCTGATGTGTTCCCTGTTGTGAACACACACATACATCAGATTTGATGTCGTTTTAAGAGCCTGAGGACTTTAGATCCAAACTTTAGGGGGTTTGAACTCAATGAATAAGTGTTTTGATATTTCACAATACATCATGACATATCAGGTTAGACCTTACCCATATATCTCATATAGCTGTCCCATGCTATTAAGGCGTGGGGTTTAGCCTGGATAGAAAATGTGGTTTTGATGTTCAGCGATGGAGAAGAGAGCTTCAGTATTCTTTGGCTCCGGTTTAAAAGTGGAATAATTTTCTGTAATATACAGCGCCGAGGTTGATTTAGAGGTTGGTTGGACATCAGAGAGTAAAAACAAATGCACGCAGGAAAGAAAGAAGAAAAGAGGCCAACGTGAAAACCCAGTAATAACCTTTGGGGGCGGGGGGCAGGGGGCGGGGCGGATCGTTCTACCAGAGCTCACCCCGGGCCTGTTCCTGATCGTGCGTCGACACGAGAGGAAACGATGCATTTTCCCGTTTGGTCGCGAGTCTGACGCCCGTCCTCCGCTCGTTTAGAGAGCGATCGATGTGGAGACGGCGACGCTAAAAAGCTCATGCGGGTGTTCAGACAGGAAGCGGCGTCGATGTTTGGATTAAAGCGGAAGGAGCGATCCACAGAGAGCCCGGCCTCAGAGACGGATCCCAGAGTTCGAGGGCTCGCTGGTACCAAAACACACTGCGCGATCAATACGCTGGCCTCACTGAGATGAACTGAACGAGGGGTCTGCGCCTTTTTCCGCGCCGCGCCGTTGTGTGTAACGAGACCCGGCCTCAGAATCCGCTGGTTAGCTTTCTGACAACAATTTAGCATCTGCGGCCGATGTTTGGAGGGTTCCAGTGTAGCCAGCGGATATCCGTTTGATGGATAACGGATATTCGGGCCAAGTCTTCCTCTTTCATGGCTCCGTCATTGTTTACAGTCCCATTAGCGTTAGCGTTTCGGGTCCAGACGACATTATGGCTAATCTCTATAAATAGACATTTGCGTGGATTAATGCAGACACGTGCATTTTTAAAAGTAAAGTGAACTTTATTTAGCAGTTTGGAGTATAAGTTGGCAGCGGTGAGTCAAAGCTGTGTAACAGAAAGACTCTCTCTCACACACACACACACACACACACACACACACACACACAGGCTCCCAGTCAGAGAAAACGCAGAACAAGTCCAAAATGATTTGTTTGTCGCTGCTTTCCAAACAAAGCCTTCGTATCGCTCATGATACGACCATAAATCCAAAGGATTACGCCATGTTTCCAGCGTGGCCTCCCTTTTCCTTACCTCACCCTCACTTCCGCCGGGTTTTTCCGACACGCCGCGAGCCCTCTCCCGTCCCGTCTGGCCTTTCTCTTGTTCCATCCCGAACACGCGGGGGGGGACGGGACGGATGCTGCGCGCGGACTGTTACCGAGATAAAGACGACGCAGATGGTGCTTTGTCTTGCTGGTTGCATCTGTGCAGCGTACTTAACTCTATTTGTGTAACACCTATTGTGCTCAATGCTCAAAGTGCTTTACAAGTCTTACATCCACAGACTTTCCCCTGGTTTCCTTCTAGAAGAACCGGTCCTGGATCCTCTGTGGCTCAGGCCCATGCACTCTTTGACAGGCACAAAACAGTAGGGTGGTGGTGTTTTAGGTGGGGGGGGGGCAAAACCACAAACCGACACAAAAGTCCCTGACAATGAAAAAAAAAAAACCACAAAAAAAACCAAGACAGCATTTTGATTTGAGTCCAGCTTCTCGCATGACGACGTAGCCGCCGGTGCAGCGGCGAGAACCTGATTCCACGCTGGAGGTCGGTCTCAGATTGCTCCTCACACGTCGCTTTGGATGATATTTTGTTGTTTATCTCTCACGTCAGAGGCCAAAGTGATGAGAGGAGCGCTCAGCTCTGTGTGTTTACATCAGGCTTGCTCTCTTCTCCCCCTCAGTTACGGGGGGAAGCTGCAGTGCCACGCCATAATGCCCCGCTGTCATCTGCCCTTCATTAGTAATGAGAGCCCGTCTTTAGAGATTGGGTTTGTGAATTCCCTCCTGTCTCCTCTCCTCATCCTCTTCCTTAAATTGTTGCCTCCCTCTCTTCCAGCTCCGTCTCGATGCTTCCCTTCTCCCCTCTTCTCCTCTGCCATCCCCTCATTCCTGTAATCTGTCCTTCATTAGTAATGCTGTCACAATAGCTTTGATTTTGGACGCAGCGCTGATGATTGGGAATTAAGACAGGCTGTCCCGAAATGCCTCTTCTGTCTTTGCGTCTGTACATTTGCATTGACCGCACATGTACTATGTGCTGTGAGAGGTAAGCGTAACCGTTAGCATGCATGCATACGAGGTCCTTACTACATATATGGGTTTACCTATTCATGAGGCATGCATTGGCTTGTTGCGTGTGGAAGTAGCAGGTGGCTCAGGATGGACCAGAGGGGGTGGAAAGCTGGAAATCTTGACTTCATGCGGTGGAATTACGTCACTGGAGGATATTACAGTTATTATGATTTTTAAAAAAGTCCTCCCAAGATTGCAACGTATAAACAACAACGGAGCGCTGCAAAAGTCATGCGGCGGTTTGCTCGCCGTAAAAGATTAAGCTACCTGCAGGCACGGACCCGCGGGTCGCTCGCTGCCGTCTCGTCAGCGGCGGTTCCCGCGGGTTTCAGCCACTTTGCGACTACTGGCACTAAAAAGAGAGAGAGCGTCCCCCCTGTGCTGGCCCCTGCTCACAGCATCTTCAGGGGCTCAGATCTTTTGACCCCGTTAAGTCTCTCTTAGCCCTCACATCGTCTTATGTCGTCTGACCCCAGGTTACTGTCAAGTCTGAAGAGGGAGATCATGCGTTTGCTGCTGCTGCTGGAGAAGAAGCCTCCATTTGAACATGTAGTTTGCCTTACGTTGACTCTCCCTCTTAGCCTTTGTCTCTATTCTTGATAGTGCATCAAACCATTTAAACAAAACCCAAAGTTCCTGTTTTCAGTTCTGATTAGTTGCATGATTAAACGATCCTCCACAAGATCAAAACAGCTTAAAATATATAAAAACCTGCTCAGTTGAGCTAAAATTAATATATAAATGTATTTTTAGGGGTGGTAGAGAACTTATTGTTAGATTAAGTTGCTAAAAACTGCATTGAAGCATTGAACGTTACAAACGCAGGCACCTCCAACCTCTGATGAATCATGGGTTCACACCCAAACACACAGTGACCACACACACACACACACACGAGTCCAACCCAACCTGTCGCTAACCGCTAAGTGTGCTAACTGAAACAAGACCTGTACACGCAACACTGCTCACCTCTCAACCCCCTTTCTGCTCCAGCACATACTCACTCTCACACACGCACACACACACACGTACATGTGCGCAGCACACACAAATGGAGGCAGTGAACCAGATGGCTTGTAGCTGGTATGTCATGAGAGAGACCCATCCCTCTGCCATCTTAACTGAATCAAGCGCTGCGCTGGAAAACTGCCGTGCTCATCACATAACAACTTAACCACAGGCAGACTACACACACACACACACACAAATGTATACCCACTCATCATGCGTATACAGAGAAATATGAAAATCAACCTTGTGGCCATCCTATTGAATTGTATTTATCCTCTAAAATCCATAACTGAATGTACGACCACATCACAAACTCTTTATATTTTGTTTTTTTGGAGCGTCGTCCCGATGGTCAACTTCCCGGTTAAACAATGAAAACAGACGCCAAACTCCTACATGTGTTTCCATGTATACCAGTGACCCGAGTGCACTGACGGCAAAACGCTGTCATGTTTCAAACCGTGCGAACACTTCCGTCGAACGTCTGAATTGCAAATTCCGATTTGTGGCCGGCTTTTGTTTCTTTTGATGGGTTTCCTGAGAGAAATGGGAAATGGCATGTGTCAGTGAGAGCAGAGTGGAAACCGTGGGTCGCTGCTTGAGTAGTGAGATGTTAAACAGCAGTTCCAATAAACCCCGTAGTGTCCAGAATGACTTTATTTCAAGTGGGTGCACACAACCTTTCAACGCCGCTGCTGGCAGAGAAGAGCGTGGTTAAAGCGAAGCTGAAGATCCAAAACAGCAATGACGTCTCCTAAAAGACGTTAGCTTAGATGATGCTCAGTGGAAAATGTGTTTTTTATCTTCTCCTGACTGGTTTCACCGAGAGCTTCACCAACTGGCCAACTATGAGTTTTGGTTTGGCGATCTGATTGGTTGAAGTCAGCCCGTGATAAACGATGACAGACAGATGTTTAATCCAATCACCTGTCTGCAAGTACTCTTTTTTTTTTTTTTGAAAGTGAGGTTTCTGAGGACAAGTCACCAGATGGTTTTGAGTAACAAATCACCCGGCGCATCGAGTTAATTATGTTGTGCAATCAATATTTAATTCATAAGGATAATTGAAAGCAAAAAACCCGTCTGCTGTCAGTTTAAATGTCATACAGCCATCGTCTAATATCGGATGGCGTAAGTTGTGAAAAACAAAAGCCAGCGTTTAAATAACTTTAGTTTTGTTTTGCTCCACTTCTGCCACATATTTGGGTTCGAAGGGTGATTGGAAACTGCGCGGGTGAATCAGCAACGAAAAAGCCTCCCGGTGACTGCGATCGACCAAGTTATTCACTTTCTCAACAAGTTTCCAGTCGTCAGTGGCTCCAGGAAACTGGAAGATGAACGCGCGCGCGTTGCCAAAGGCCACGGTTGACGCGCATTCCAGAGGAAGCCCATGGGACGCTCTCAAAAGCTCCAGTGGAAGCAAGTAAGTGAACTTTGAGTTTAGATTTCAGTTGTGTAGTTCGGGGGTTAGTTCACTACAATTATAGAAAGAGGAAACCCCAAAGACTGAAACAACACGTGCCGTCATTTAGGTTTGGTCCTTTGGGTGCCACAAACAATCTATAGTTTACTTCTACAGTATTCTACATAGCCGGACACCATCGGGGTGAGTGAGAGAGTAAGAGTGTGTTTGTGATATGAATGACTGACCTTTCAAATCAAAATAAAGATAAGCTGTGGCGGCGTCTCTGAGGGCTAGAATTTGCGAGACAGGGATGAAAAGCAAGAGGATTTTTCCAAAAATGCTGGTCTTATGCTCTTGACTCTGTACTGACTCCTTGCACAACACCCTACGCTCAGAACCACATGTTGCGGTGGGAAAAAAAAAAAAAAAAAGAAGCACTGAACATCAGCATAACGGATGATAAATCTGCATGAAGATATGAGCGTCACGGACCCGTGTGAGCCAACGCGCAGACCACTTTGGAGCAGTGAAACCAACTGCGAGGTCGCACACAAACATGCACCCTCACGTGTAGACAAGGAGATACAAAGCGCAGAGGAGCCAAAAGACTACACAAACATCGACTGAGGGTTGGAATCGAGATCGGGAATGGCCAGATTGCACAAAAAATGTTTGCTTTCGGCTTCTCTGCTGGAGCTGCTCAGTGTCCAACAGTAGTGGTTGTGCTGGGCAGCGTCCAGGAGCCAACAGTAGCAGGCTGGTTATACAACAGGCGGTCAAAACAAACTGGCACTGTCTCTGTTGTCCTTGAATGTTGTCTGGCACAGTCATTTGCACACAGCAGGGGAGAGCAGCCACTGCCATTGGTCAGCATAGTCACCAGGACCCGTGTTATTAGTGTTTTTGGGACCACTTACAGATGCACGTTTGCACGTTTTTTGCATTGTCATGTAAACAGAGCAGAGAGAAAACATCAAATTAAGCTAAACCCAAATTTCATGCTGAAGATAATCACCGGTGATACGAGATACACTTACAGCTACAGCTACGGCCCAAAGACCAAACAGCAGGAAGAGCCTCCAGTCTCCAAAATGGATCTTGGCGCATCAGGATTGTGCATCCTTCGCTAGGGTCAGACTGTCAACGCTGAGTTCTGGTGCACCACACTGGGGCATCTGAGGGAGATTCTGAGCAAATAACCTGAACTGTGGCACTTGGGTGCTCCATCACAGCAATGTGCCACATCGTCATGTAAATATGAATAGTCGGGAGGCGGGACTTCAGTCCTGGGTGGTCCGATCTATTGGGATAGACCTGAAAGGAGTGCGGATGTGGCTGTTGGGTAAAGGACAAGCCTAGAAGCTGGGTTACATGGTTAAATTCATTAGTAGGACATAAAAACTGTAAACTCCACATAAATAAATGCTTTGCCTTAGATGAAATATCTAAGTGCTTTACAATTTGCCTCATCCACCCAACAGACAGACCCTGGCACACCAATTCAGGTGCAGCAGCCCCAACTTGACCTTTTGAACCACAGCTGCCCCAAATACTCCATATATGGTAACACGAGTGTCAGCCTCCGGTAATGCTTTAGTCTGAGGTCATACCGTCACAGCACGCAAATGTTAACCGGCTCAGATGTTCCCTGATGCTTTGCACCAAAGGCTCGAGGTACCGCAGCAGGTGCAGTAAAAGCAGGTCTCTGTAATTACGGTAAGTAGCAAGCACACCTGTCCGCACTTTACGAGCAACTCAGAGGCTTCTTAATGAGATCTTCTCGAGGAATACCGTGAAGGTTCAGCCCTCACGCACACTGAGATAACAGCTGAGGGAGGTGTCGTGCAGAATAATTCTCTGCGGACAGAAGACGCCTGCGACTTGTAAAATAATCATAGGAGCAGAACGATGGGCCATCTTTGATGCATTCCCAGCTTCAAAACAGTGCATACAAGCACCACCTGCGGGACATACCGAATCTCTAAATTCTTGATGGTCCGATAAAAACTTTACAAAAAAGTGCATTGAAATGGACCGATTCCAGCCAAATTGAATCAGTCACACTAACACAAAACCTCACGAAGATGCCTGCGATCCGCCAAAAAAACATACTTTTCTCATCCCTGCCCACAACTTTGAGGGGAGTCTCGGAAAGAACGACGAAATCTCATTACTGCCTTTCTCTAAGGTCTGCCTTGGAAATACAGTGAGGACATTTTAGGAGGAAAAGTGAGAAAACATGTATGTATGCAGCGAGCTCCTTGTCCTCTAATGAATACCTGTTGTCCAGGGTTTAAGTTGCCCCGAGGCTACGTCTGCACCAGGATCGCTATGCGTTAACTTAATACATATGATACTTGGGAAAAGATACTTCAGCTCACTGTCTGTGTTGTGTTACACTGTAAGCTCTACCCAAATCCATGTGTAGCTGGACAAGAGGGCCACTGAGTTCTGCGATGTACAGACAGCATATTAAAGTGGCTGTGTCTGAAACGGTGTAATCTAGACTAACTCCCTTTCTGTCAGGCGGGATTTAACTGAGTGGCTGGTGGATAAAAGATTGTTCTTTGCGATGTAATCCAGTCCCATATAATAAAACAATGATTTTTCTCCTCTGTCTCCAATGTGAACATGAAATATTGGGTTGTAACGCCGACATGCCTCATAGCTTCTCATGTATTCCTCTAAAACCCCTCGCATGCATCGGGTTCTTTAATGTATAGGAAAAATATGTTCTTAACCTGCATGTGCGCTGATGCTAACTGCTACAAGATTCGATTAGAAAGGTCAGGTTGTGGTGAGTTAATGCATCAAAATACCAAAAATTTGCTTGAGATGATCACACATTTGCACGACGGACCGTGATATCAAGCTTTGCACATCATTTATGTCCTCATGTAAATCCTATTGCAAAGATTTACCCTTTTATCTTTTGTTTGTCATCGTAGCATTTAATGACCCAGTCCCCATTTTATGACATTAGGCTCCAGCTTCTTGTGTTTGGTACTGAAAGGTTAAGTAACAGCTAAGGAGCATTAGGGAGCTTTGGAGCAGCAGTGTAATACTTTAAAGTAGCTCAGCTTGAGAACTCACAGTAACTTGAATTAACTCACTTCGGGGCTCAGGCGCGTTGTGGACTGACAGCTGCATATTTAACTCCACAGGTTCGATTGCAGTGAGGGATAATTTAGATGATGATAGTTCCCTCACCGCCAGAAGTACCCGCTTTCTGAGATGCACATCTGTTCTCGGTGGTGGTAAAAGAAAAAGAAAAAAAACTAGAAATCTGAGCCAGACTGGCCCATCTCCACTGATCCACTTTACTTCTACAGATCCTGCTATGTCTTCTATAGCGGAAACACATTAGAACAGTTAGAGATGCAACCATTTCTTTTAATGTTGAAAGATGTGCAAAATATTGTTTGCGTCATTGAGTTAAATCTGGAACTTTTGAGTTTCTAGCTCCACCACATGCAGCCCTGTCCATGCTACATAAGAAACGTAGTCTTTTAAGGAGGAATCTTAGACTCTTTCCTGTTTTCTGGTGGTCTGGTAGGGGATACTTCTGTATCTCTTGCCAGACGGCGGCAGGTTGACAAGGCTGTGGCTGAGGTGGATGTTACCAGGGTGGAGATATTTATGATGAGATCTTCATGACAGGTTCTTTGAGAGACGGATCCCCAGCACATGCTCTGCCTGAGCTTCTACCCAACAATCATTGTGCAGGAAAGACATTAGTTTCGATGAGATTTCAGGATAAGAGGACAGAAATGTGTTTATATATGTATATCAATACAGGGAGAGCTTTGTTCTTTAGTCATTATTATCACATTTGGCATTATTTGACAACAGGGAGTGATGGGAAACATTGGGTAATGATGATCAATAAGAATCCCCAGTTCAGATTCATGATTACGGCGGCTGAAGACACATGCTAGGCTGGCCTGGTCGCCCAAGGCAAAGCTTTGGCTCGGTCCTTTCCACCTAAATTAGCTGAATTCAGTTGCGATGCCAAGAGCTCCAGACCAGAAAATGAGCTCACATCCCCATAAAAGTACAATCTGGATAATATGATTGTGTCCCCCCCAAAAATACAACTGATAAAGGCACACGTGGTCTCTATTCGTCGGTAATGGAGCTGCTCCAGAAAGTGTCACTTGTTAACATCACAGGCTGGAAAAACGGTTCTCTTGTGTTTCCAGCTGTGGCAGACACGCTTGTAAACAAATTATACAAAATGTATGCATGATGACAGGGACAGACATAATATAAAGGCCTTAATCACAGATGGAACCTCACGTTTAATGGAATATAGTCCAACTGTCCTCTAACAAATACTCTTAATACTCGTAAACGTAAAGTTTTGCATCATTTTAAAACTTGTGGGAGTTTGTTCTACTCTATGTAGTTTCGTAGAGCTCTTGTCTCAGTGCATCTTGCTCAAAGTCCTGGTCACAGGCTTGCAGGTCCGATATCATCAACCAAAAATGCTGCTCAGAGTCCAGAACCTCATCTGTTCCTTTCATAGCAGTAAGCCAGGAACCTTTTGGTAGATACCAGCTGTAATGGAAGCTGTCAGGCTTCAGATGGAGGCTCTTTTTTGGTCCAGTATCAATAGACAGGTGAAGGTCTGTAGCTTCTGAGGTTGCAGATCGTTTGGGCGGATTGGAGAACAGTGCTTCCCAAAGTTTTTTGGCTAGTGACCCATTAAAACAATGTCAGAGATGTTGTCAGTGAGTTGTGAGCAGCTCCTGTGTTTCATTTGTGTAGTTTTTAGATGCCCAAAGATAACACTTTTTGCTCCTTCCTATTGATCATATTGCAACTCCCAACATTTACTTTGTGACTCCTCGTGGCGTCTGACCCCCAAACTGCTGTAAAACATACAACGGAGGTGGGTTTTGAAGGTGCATTTGCCGTAAGCCATCCAGTCCTTGTCAGTGCCAACACGTATAGTAGGTTTAGTGTTGAGTCACACTTTTGTCCCACATTTTGTGAAAATTAGGACTTGAATTGGTTGTAGTCTTCCAAAATTAACCGTCCTTCAAGTTTATATGTGTTTTTTAATGAATATAAGCTTGTGGTTTTTGAAAATTTCACAAGCATGTTCACACCTTTGGACATTTCCTGTTAGTTTTAGAGATTCTAAGTTAGTATGGACCGAGTCGACACTCAAAGACCTGAAGATCCCAGTGGACGGACTGTTCTGTGTTTTATTTTCAGCCTCATATTGTGTTTTGAACTTGTTTTTGGCTAGCTAGCTGTAGCGTGCAGAACCACTGGTGTGCTGTGGGACTGTACCAAGCCTGTGCTTGATTTTTATTACATTTAGTACATTAAACACTGAAGTACAGCTGCAGTATTCTCTTCCCAAGAGGAATCACTTGTACGAATTAAGCTTTGCTTTCTTTCTCAGCATTCAGAGAGCGAAAGTAATGACCAGGCAACAAGCCACAAGGGACTTTAGTTTTGTATTGTGACTTATATCCATTCATTTCAACTTTACAGAATTCAAAAAAACAACAGACTGCAGCACTAATGGAATAATAATGAAGGATGGACGTTTGACAGGGAGCTCAGCCACAGTTGTTTTAGCCTGTTGTAATATAGATGCAAGACAGATGCATGCTGCTGGACTTCAACCACCGTTCTCCAGTTTACATTTGTGTTGCACTGCATCATAAAACACTGGCTATGCAGCTCCTTTCAGTTTTATAGGAGGGGGAAATGCATTATGTCCTAAATAAGCGCTGCACTGCCGCTCTCTTTCTTTAAAAGACACGAATAAATCAGCCCGACTATGAGAGATTATCACCACCATAAATACAACTAATAAGCTTTCACACTAACACCAAACATGTGTCTGCAGCTGCAGCAAGTCCTTTTTAAGAAATATACATGTGGCCCAAACATAAGAAAAGCCTGAGTTATCAACATATGGACGCAGTATGTATAATTACACAGCTTGTGATTTGTTATTTTTTTTCTCAGTTATGCTGGCTGCATTTACAGGCGGGTTTTATGCAGTACACTAAACCTCAATAGATAAAAAGACTTTGGTTCACTCATATTTGGTTGCTTAACTGCAGAGGGTGAGGCACGAAAATACTTTTTTTTTTCCTTCTTATGAGTTGTAATTGCACCCTATTTAACTGAAATACCCACAGGATCCATGCTAAGGCAGGTAGGGAGCCTTTTTACCCCGCGGTGAGAGGCCCATTACGCCCCCATTCAATTGCCGTCCTGTACTCGTGGCCTGCGACACCCCGACTGTTGTCAGACGCTCTTGACGCGGCAGTGGAAATCCTTCGGTGTGAAATGAACCTAATTGTCATTGCGACCAGCTTCACGTAATGTGAGCCGTCCTCAGACGAAATCGCATCAAGCTGACGCCTGGTTTTTCGTGACTCGGTGAGCCCAAACGCTGTGAAATCAAGCCCTTAAGCTGACAGCTTTAAGTTGTTTTTTTTGTTTTCTTTAAACAGTGTTTTCTTTCTTAGTCGAAACAGTAGGACTGCAACAAATCAAAGAAAGCACAGACAAAAATGCTCTGGCAGGATTTGGGAAACATCAAGGAGCTCGAGGATGTGGATTAGGTAAATGTCTTCTATTTGACACTTTACACTTATATTTAACAAGTAGTAGGAGGGGTAGTAGTGATGTGTTTGGGATGGATGGTCTTTGTGAATCAAACTCAATCACTAATGATAACTCACAGGCTGATTGAGCGGCCCCAAAGAATCCAAATGTCTGAATTCTTGTATTATTTCCTGATGTTTGACGATAACTACCGGTAAAAATCAGTTGAGGATTGAAACAAACGACGGTTTCTGTGCACAGATATACATCATCGACCTCTGGGGACAGTATGTGGTGTAGAGATTCAAAAAAGGTGTCTTTACTAATGTTCTTGAGCTTCAGCTTCGTCTCGTCTTCAACCGGCAGATGCTGTTGGCTCCTCCTAACAAGTGGGCAGATGTATCAGGTGCACTTTTAATTTTTAACTTTCACCGTGGTGGATAGATACCTGGAGATACCGGTTAAAACAGGAAGAGAGAGTGGTCCAGGTCCAGAAACTACAATGCATGGGTCTAGATATGCTCAACGGTTTGCCTATGTGTGACCTGGATTGGGTTAGATAGGGATGGTGGGTTAAGAAGAGGGATGCATTTTGGCATCCCTCCTCATATCATCTCCTGCACATAAGATAATTGTGGCTCTTTTGCGAGTCCCCAGAAATAAAAGCTCTTTCATTCTTGTTCCTAGGCTTTGTGAGAAGTTAGTACTCAGAAGGATCGTCTCATGTGAAGCCCAGCATTTCCAGAGGTGTTAACATGGCTGTTTCTAAATTAAACAAACCTCTTAACCATCTGTTATTAGTCTGTGCAGGAGTTTTTGGTTTGGGCGACAGCGGGCTAATCAGGAAAATAAGGTACAAAGAGTAATAATAAAAACCTGCAGGCCCTTGTTGGCTGATGGTGGAAGGCTGTCCTCTGTGGGGATGCCATGAATGCTGAACCATCTGCGGGTACACATTTTCTGTTTTTAACAGTAACATTATGGTTTGACCATTTGAAAATAATTAGCTATAGATGCCAGAAATTACAACGTCAGGTCCGTCAGAACAAAAGCTTGGAGCGACTCGTACAATAAACAGGGATATAGGGTCTGACTTTGCATGTCTCTCGTATGAGTTTCTGGCGACACTACTGGCCTGGTTTTATCGGTGACAATGTACAGACATTAATGCAGCCCAGGAGATGAATCCTAATGACTTTGGTGAACCCTAGACTTTCTCTATAGCGCCACCAACTGGTTCAAGTTTTCAGTTACACTGCAAAACATCTACTAGGTGAAAAAATGAAGTTATTTATTTTTGTAAATTCCTGGTTTTAAGCCACCAACCCTGTCTCCCGCTGACTACTCCTGATTAAAACAGTCAGGACGAGGTTATCGATTGTTGTTTTGAGCGACGTGTCTCAAGAAATTATCCAATTTCCGTTGTCCACGTTCTCCTGCTGACAGGCCTACCTAACATGTGCTAGCGTTTAGCTCAAAGCAACCAAAGCGCAAGCCTCACAGAGAGATGCTAGTACGACTGCAGTGACTGAGTGACGTCTTCCTTAACCTGTTTTCATTCAGCAAAGTTTGCTTGAGGGCATCTCATCAGTGGTGATGCCAAACGCTCTTCCACTTGACCCACCCAGATTTATCTTGCTGGTCCAGGAATTGAACTGCCAACCTTCCTTCCTTACGAGTGCGCTCTTCTAACCAAAACCAAAATGCACATCTGTGCAGCAAGCCAGGCAGAAGCCACTGTAACTACTAGATGCTTCACCTTTGAACACTTGACCAGGACTTGAACCGATGACTAGGATTCTCTGCCTAACAGCTGGGCCACCGCTCTTTAGAAGTAACTGTCGATAAGATAACAAATGGAAATGTATTTTTGCTGCCAAGACAGTCCCTGACAGCATAACGTCTTAACCGTCTATGTCTAATGTTGCCGAATTGCCAGGAAAACAAGTAACAAACGGCTCTGTTATCCCGTGACAGTTTGCTGCCATCGGTGGAGAGACGGAGAGAAAAAAGAGGAGGGAGATGGATGGGAGATGAGACCATGTCCTTCCTCCTCATCTGAAAACAATAAGACAACAAGAGAGCGGGAATTAAAAGACTAGAGCTGTCTAATCTGGAACAACAGAGGAATGTCAGGGGGATGCCACAGCACCCTTTTATCCCAGATGTGTGCTATTAGGTTCACGGGCCCGATCACCGCGCCAGACTCTGCTGGATCAGATTTCTTCCTCGGCTAATGCCACCGGACATACGATCTGACAATGATAATGATAATTACTTCAAATGACATGTCTCCCCATTGTGGAAGAAGTGGAAAATGCACAGGCATGTGCGCGCATACGCTGAAACGAGACAACATTTGCAGAGCGCTGAAGAGAAATTACCGTTGGCTTTCTCGCCAATTTGGAAAAAGTCAACAACACGGCTCCGTCGCTGCATTCCTCCGCACTGTTTAAATGTTTCACAGCTTCTTGCTCTGTTTGTGAAAGAGGAAGGAAATATGAAACAATCAAAAAAGGTCACAACAACAGCTTGGTTTTGGAGGGAAAACAGAAACCGCCGCCAAGATTCATTTTTAATGCTTTGGAGTATCTGCATGAAGTTCATCATTAATTTAAAGTTAAAAACAAAAGCCAGACACTGTCTCCAATACAATAGTCCTATTGCTGATGAGGGCCCAAGAATAAGGGACTAAATTATCTGTGTGTTTGTTCTCTTTAATACAGTTTTAACTGGTACCGACAGCACATCCACAACACAGAGCTTTCTAAAAGTATTTTTTCTGCAGTTGGAGTCTATTTTCAGGTCCCTTCAGACCGTCAATAACACACAACACATGATGAGAATTACGCCCTAGACATGATTACTCCTATCTCTGTCCGTTACACCGAGCCTGAGAGGCTGGATATCCTTGGATGGAAGCAGCCTAACAGCATAAAACCTCTGATGAAGCTGAGGTGTGATGTTATCACGCAGCCGAGCAGCCAACGTAAAGACAGACAAGTCCTTTTTTAGCCACGGGGAGTCAAGCGAGGTACATGACTGTGCTATCGCTGCCCTCATCTTCGTACTTGCTCCCCTCTCTTCTTCTGGTTCCAGCTGTAACACTGGTTTTGGTGCTCAGGACAGAAAGTCATGCCTGGAGGCATCATTGAGGACGTTTGCAAAGGATTTAAATCCAATAATGCAATAAAACGGCAATACCAATCGATACTTGGATTGATTTTCTTTTAATGGGAAAACAGTGTGATTGTTGTCCTCTAAGTCAGTGTTTCCTAATCGTGATCCTAAGGGGGAACACCGCCCTGCTTGTTTTCAATGTCTCCTTGCTCCAGCACACCTGATTCAAATGAACGGGTGTTATTGGGCTTACGCAGGGCTCGATGACGAGCTGATCATTTGAATCAGGTGTGTTGGGGTGAGGAGCCATCTGAAACACGCAGGGCGGTGAGGCCTGAGGAGCAGGATTGGGAAACACTGTCTAACTCGCAGTCACTCCGGTGAGTAGCACCCTGTGGGGTTGAGCGAGGTCGGCGCTCAGCTGCAGGAGAGGCGGATGTGGAGATGGCTTATGAGCGCAGCGCCAGGTGAGCTGATTGGCGCAGCTGGCGCTCGTTGGCTAATTACGCTCTGCCTTTAAATGAAGCCTTGCGGGGGGAACCTCAGATGACTGCTGCACGCCAGCGACAGATGGGCATGTCTGCCGAAAGAGTTGGACGTTTGTGTTAAAGGTGTATGCAAGCGCTGGTCTAAATGCAAGGCTGCTGTCTGCGTTTCGTGATGGGGGAAGACCTGCCACACTCTGCTTTCCAACCCTGTTATCACTTTTTCCATAGCACGCCGTCACAAACATGTCTTACGCCAGCAACAACAACAAAAAAGAAGAACTCACCCCCTGTGGGATTTATTCCTTTTTCATTTTAATTAAAACAGATAAACATTTTGAATGTAGTTTCCTCCCCACAACCTTTAACTTGTTCCACCGCGCGCTGCCATGACAAACTCGGGGGTTTGTACCGTGTTTGTGTTACATTTCATTTGCCATAAACAAAAGCTCCTAAACAGTGTTGCAGTGATTCAAACAAAAAAATCCTAACAAAAACAGGTTAACTCTACGTTTCCTGAGCGTTCCCTGCCAGCGGCACCACTGAGCGTGATGGATGAACGGCCTTGAGTCTGTTCACGGCGCTACAGCAGGAACCAAGGGAGGTTTCCATCCCGCGCCCAAGACCCAAAACAACGCGTGTTCACGTGAAAGTGACGTTAAAGTTGCAGCAGCTGTACGTGGGTCAGAAAGCAAAAGGTTGGACTCGCCATGATCATTGCCTGAGCCTGACCTTTCCGGGGCTTTTCAAGATATATATACTGTTATGAGGCAACATCAGCAATCAACCCTGCAGACGGACACTTGGTTTTTCTGTATATATTTGCTCAGATAATGTCTAGCTGTCCAGAATATTATATCATAATTTATATGTTCATTTGACTGTGTTTTAACTGTTTTAGCAAAGGAAGTGAAGTTAGCAAAGAAGGGTATAAACAATATCTGCCTCCGGGCTGTCGGGGAGATGAAGAAGAAAGTAGCCAAAAATGGAGAATCTCTAGTGAAATATGTAAAATATGTATTTGAGTACGGCACTTGAGTGGATGTACTTAATTCCTTTTTTTTGAAGCACCTCTTGGAAATAACACTACCGTGTTGTTGTCTGCTCGCGTTTGACGTTGCGGGCGACGTGTTCGCTCGCCGCCACCGATACCGAACCGTGAAGTTTTGTCTGATTCAAGCAGCAAAAACGATGAAAACTACAGACGCCTCCCTTCCCCCGTCGACGCCCCGGCCACTGCAGGGAGAGAACTGTTTACGTCAGCCTGCGAGCCTGCATTATAAATTGCACGAGTGTGTCAGCGCAGCACATAACAGTAGACACGACAATGCAGGGAATCCACGGACGTTGGCGGTCCAGCGTAATAAAGCATAAATCAGCTAAATGATCAGTTGTACCAGGCTGTGCTTATTAGAAACATGCAGGTTCTGCTGCAGGTTGTTTGTGGTTGACTTAACATGTGTATATAATGAGCCTCTGTGTGCAACTGTAATCGCTCCTTCCTCCACACCCTCACCTGTGGGACACTTCTTCTTCATCCTGCACCTCTGCGTCTCGCTGTGGGACGGGCAGAGGGATGCCGCTTTCTCTTCAGGCGTTCTGCCGGACAGCCCGCCTCCCCGGGTCCTGGTCTGCTTGCCCCACCTGAATCCGCAGTTGACGCCATCACGGAGACAGGCGCCCCACTCACTCCATTCTCCCAGTGGAGCCAGGAGACAGTCCTCTAAGAGAGAGGAGGATTAACAAGAGAGGAGACGATGATTAGGGTACCAACACGGGAGGATTAACAACTGTGATGAATTTGGGGAACTTGAAAAGAAAAACCAAAAACCCATGGAAGAAAAGCTCTGCAGGCACTTTTAGGTCAAAAAGCAGTGAAGTTCAGACCTTAAACGTGCATTTCTTTCATTTGTCAGCATTGCAGGGTGAGAAGAACGAATCGTTTTATCAGAAGAAAGTGGCTTTGCTGCATCTGCTTCTCCATACATGGGATTAAATGAATGAAAGGATTTCGGTAATTAACCCACGCAGTGGTAGCACTGTATAAAGACTCATGTTTTCTTCAGCCCCCCTGGCAAAACACGCTGCTATCATTTGGGGAAGATGAATGCCAGCCGAGGCATCAATACAAGGGACGTTACACTCGTAGCGACTGGTTGCCGATGAGTGATGTCACCCCACGGAACCAGTCGCCGCAAGTTTTTCCACGCGGCCCGTAACGGAAAAACGAGCAAGCGTGGCCAAGGTGGGACGGCGTTTCTTGGTAATCATCGTCATCTTTGTCAGACATTAAGTATGAAATGAATAGATTTCCAGTGGCTCTTATGTGGAGTTGCTTGAGGTGTGTACCAACAGTCAGACATGAAACCTTAACATCGCCATGAAAACCAGATGTGGCCCCGCTGCCAAGGAACAACAGTAGCTGCAGATGGTGCAGGTGGACGACAGAGGGGGAATCTGGAGTCTCAAACGGCACCGAATGATGAGTGAGTTCAACAATATATCTCACTTACTTAGAAGGGTGGGATGATACACAACGAGATATGAAGATAAATTCTAAAACTTCTCTGAAGACTGTTAATGTGAGTCATGTGCTGCGATGAAAGTTTGGCTCCATATCACAAAACATTTGGACGAGGAGTAGATGAAGAAACAGGAATGGAGCAGATGAACCAGAGGACGATGGGAATCGGGTCTCGGAGGGAACATTTTTTAATATTTCAAGACAAATTGTCCCAAACGAAGGAGCGGTTCGTAGCTTGGGTGTGTCATTTTTACTACGTGAGGCAGCTGGAATCGTGAGATCACAAAGGTTACGAATCCATAAGACCAGGATTCAAGTTAGGAATTGTGACATCTCATGAGCGACTATTGGCAGATATAGGTGTGGTGTGGTGACGATAACGACACCAAGAAGTGTAACTACGGCTCCCAAGCATCGTCCAATGGTCTAGGCAGGTGTTGTCTGAAAGCTCCTGCCCATTTCCAAACAGTTTCCACTGATATCTTCTCAGATGGTTTTACATAAACAATCTGATGCCTCAGGTTAGCGTCACTAAGATGTCAGCTGTATCCAATCAGTCAACCACTCTTTGTTTAATGTCACTTCCTAAGTTTAACGTCACTTAAGTAATGATTTGATCCATCTGGTGTCTAAATGTTATTTTAAAGTTGGTTTTCCTGACTCATGGACCTCATTCAATCAAAGTTTTAGCTTGCTACAGCATCCAATCGTAAAAAAAACCCCAACAGGTTCATATATATATCAGTTGTCACAAATTTGTGACTAAACTCTGTTTAATGTGAGCCGAGGAAACAGAGCAAGCCATAACCAATTAAAAACTTTAACACTTCCACCTGAAATAATGCAGAAAGGTGGCCACGGATAAAAGGAAAGAGGTTTGCAGGAGCAGGTCTGCTGTTCATTAAACCTCTCAGATTAGCTTCGCCTGCATTTTATAGCTGGCTGAGGGGCACCCGCTTCGTAACAGACAGTAACCTGAAACAGCAATTAAAATAGGATATAAGCCATTTAAAGTTATACAGGTGTGGCTGCGTCCTGAGCGATGAGTTTACATTCACACCGGTGGGAGCTGGAACATAGAGAGATCTGGTTATTCCTCTCTGTGTATGCACGACTCTAACATTATCCAGGTGTCGAACAGCATGTGCGCACACATGTATTTGTCCTCCACATGCACCAGCGACGTCTTCAAACCGAGTTACCTCATCAAGCGCAGATGAACCTACTTTGGTTTCCATCATTGCTCCGCTGCAGCTTCTACATCTGATCAGCAGCAACGAAATACATCAGTGTCAGACTTTCCCTTTTTGTTCAGCATTTGGTCAACCACTTCATTTATCATAATCAGTTTTGGTTTTTGCTAGCATTTACATATGTTTACCCACAGCAGATAGTGATCAAATACATGGATAAGATGTTTACATGCTGTAGTATCCCAGTTTAGGTTTCAAGTTCATGAAAACAGGTTCCAGGTGCTTGAATGGCACCTGGATTGAGTTCAGTGAGTAAAGTTTGTTCTGTTCTTTTTCTTACTTTCAACAAATCATATGAAAAAACCAAAACAACAGCTTATTGGTCCAACTCGTGATGCTTTTCAACCTCCCTAGCTTGTCTGTAGCATGCAGCTGCGAGCGCATTTGCTCCGATTGAACACTAAAGTCTTTAAAAACAGCCCATGGACACAACATATATAATTGATTTAAAAAAAACAAAACAGATATCAGTCATTTTCTGTTGTGTGCAGTTTAGTTTATGAGCAGACGTTAAATAGAATTCACTGGGGACTATTTTCAGCAGTGGATTAATCCACGTTTGGTGCTCTACTTAGTGTTTGAGGCAGCAAGACAGTGTGTGGTTGGTATATGGTGGTTCTTAGACAACAATGCTCTATGGCACTGATAAATAAGATGTATTAGGGAATGCCAGTCAGAAGGACCAATGTAGGGGGTTGAGAGGAGTACTGATGATTAACAACAACAGAGGCATACTGATTTTCAACACAACACCACAAAACATCTGGCTCTCTTATTTGTAAATCAGAATAGACTATAACTGCCCAAGAATACGTTTGCTCAGACTCACAGCTGCATCGCTGCTGGAGTAATTGGCTGAATTGTGTCGTATGGATGTAAAATGATGTATATACCAACAGCCAGAGAGGATATCTATATTGTTTTGCTTTGGAACAGCAATGCTAACGACTAAGCTAGTGCAACGACCGCAACAAGTAAGCTTTTCTTTAATCACGACACAGTTATTTAAGGATATTATCATACATCATGTGACATCATCTCGACACAATTATGGTTTATATTGAGTTTTTTATGCTATTTATTGCTGTTGCTGTCTAATAAGGCTTCATATAGTTCTTTAGTTATGAAACGCTTTAATTAATGTGACTTTACTCACCGAGGCAGTCTGTCTGGTGGGCGAAGGTTCCCTCTGGGCAGTGGGTCAGACACTTGCCCTTGTACAGCTGGAAGCCAGGCTTACACTTGGTGCAGAAGTCCCGGCTGAAGCAGTGCTCACAGTCCAAAGAGCGACACTCTGCGAGGAAGGAGGATAGTATAATAGATAGTTGCAGGTGTGCATGAGGAAAAGAAAGTTTGGACTTGTGGTAGATGCTGCAGAAAACCACAATTCAAATAAATAAATAGTTTGAATTGTGCAGCTACTTCAGACTTGATCAAACCAAATGGTTCAAATTCTGACTGAGAGTTTAAAACGAGGAACAGGGGAAAAGTCTTTTTGGTGCATGTGCATCACGTGACATTGTAGTTGCACAGTTTGGCCGCTATGTCAAATTGTCCTCAAAGCGTGTTGCACTTCCTTGGAGCTTAACAAAAATGTATTTTACCTCCTTAATGTGATGCATTTCCTGTTTCCAGGACGTCTTAAGTCTAAAAGATGATTATGCATCCAGACTTTGGCTAGTGGACCAATCAGAATGGTCGCTTTTATTGCTTTATACATTTTCAGTGTGTATTACCAATAAGAGGTCAGGTCCTAATATATTTTGACTATGACTGTTGTTGTCAGGTAGAAGGGTGCCAGCAGTGAAGGCTTAGCTTGCAGCTACGTCAAACACTCTGCACTTGCAGTCTGGAATACAGAAACCTCTTAAGCTCTTTCTGAGAACTCACTGGCAACTCATAAGTCAAATAAAGTTCTTGGTGAATGAGACCAAAACTTTAACTTCCCCCCCTTTTCCTTGGCACAGTATGTTTCTGGAATGAATTAAGCAAGGTGCATCTCAATGAAGCAGCAAGTCCAAATGTGTAAACTGTGTGTTTGAGTACTGTCTGTTGTTAGTGAATTTGTAAATTCTTTTCATCTGACAAAAATAATCATTTCCTACACTAGTTCAGGCCTCGAGACAAATGAGTCATGTGCGCTAATGCGGGAGAGACTCAATAACAGCGAAGGCCGCTGCTTCTCCAGCTGAGATCTGTGCAGGCGAAACAACGTACTCATGCAGCGGTTGATGTCCTTTCCTCTCTGTCCGTAGTGTCCAGCAGGGCATGCGTGGAGACAGGTTCCATGGTGAGATATCCCCTCCCTCTGCAGGAACAGGAAGAGTCGCTCGGGGCAACGCACACAGCCGTTGTCACGGGAACACTCCAGGCAGGTCCGACAGTCTTCTGATGTCTCTCTTTGAGCTGCAGGAGAGAACAGAGGGTTGATCGGGAAATTAAGATAAAAGTGGAGTAAGAGACAAAGAGCAATGGGGTGAGAGCAGGGGGGAGGTGAGCAGGGGGAAGGAAAGGGGAGGGGACGCCACAAATCCTCCAGATACAGGGAGAATTTCTGGACTCCATGGAAAATCCACCACTGAGCTCCTTGAAATACAGATCTGTAGGTCCTGCGGGCAGGAAGACGTCCACATGTAGCCACAGCACATCCCACTCTAAGCACAGGAAGAGACTGCGCAGCGCTGCACATACAAGGAACAAGACCAAACGAAGAAGTGCGAAGAAATTATGTGATTTTATTCATTTACTTGATTTTTGCCATTTATATTTAATGAAAACAAGTTGTGGAGCCTCGGGCTTCAGATGACAAGCTTTCCTTTCCTTTCCTTTCAAAATCAGGCGGCAGATCACTGAGAGGATAATAAATGAGAAAATGAGTCTTTGTGTTCATGTGTCAGTCTGACAAATTTCTGATTATCTGATCAGATTTGATCTTCTTACACAAGGTTGCCAGGTTTTGCCACGAGGGTCCAGTTCTGACGAGGTTTGTGCTCACTGACGATAGACGTCACATGTCTCGGTAGCATGACAGCGAGGCTTACGTGTAAGCCTAAAGTAAGTCTTATTATATTATAACAGCGAGCGGATACACACGAGACTCAACAGACAAAGTAGGAATGCTTCCAATCCGACGGGGATAAGGAGGGATACGGAAAGACGGGCAAGGTGGGATGGAAAGGCCAGGGTGGAATGAAGTAAAGAGGGATGGAAAGACAGAGGGAACCTACGGACGAGATGAAGGGCAGGGGGCGAGTGTGCGTGAGTCTGAGCAATCGCGGCGTCTGATCCTCACAAAATACCTGTGGCCATCTGCCTCCTTCCTCGTTGCGTGTTAGCGTGTTTGTGTGCGAGTGAAAATCAGCTTTTTCCATCTTGTGAAAAGAGTTTCTTTAAAGTCCATCGACTGATGTGTTTGTTTGCTTGTTTACAGACTTGATGCTCACTCACAATCATCAGTGGTTTACACTTATTAATAATTCCTGAGCATTTTGAACAAACGTCAGCCAAACGAAAAGAGGCGTAAACTGCCAGACACTGTCAGCTTTAACTTCCCCCGACTTCTCCTGATTATTGCTAAAATATTAGTGTAAAGAATTAGAAAATGAAAAAGAAATCATTTTCTAGAAATATAAATATAGTTCGATGCTTTAAAGCAGCATCATACCGAAACTGAGCATTTGAATATCCTGCAACGTCTCCCAACTTGGCAGAATAAGTCTTAATTCTTGCCCCCCCATAAATTTAAGCACTTTGTAAGTTTGATGGACCGTTATTCATCAGATATCACAGCTGGACTTTGCCCATCTGTTCTGCAAGGTGCAAAAAGAGCAACATAGTTCTTTTGTCCTTAAAGTCTTTGGAAGAATCTCATGCATCACGTCCGGCTGCTGAAATGCTTTTTTTTAAGGTATAAGAACTATTTTAACGGGATTCATCAAAGGGAAACCTGATGAAACGCTACGCTTGAACAACAAGGTGCTAAAGAGCCCTTTAACCAAGCACTTGACCCCCATGACTTCAGTTTAGCAGCTCTTTGGCACGAAACCCTTATCTTCTGGCAGCTCCGGGTGTGAATGTAATTCATCAAATCAAAAAATGTATTTTACTTCGGTGGAGCTCGCAGACTTTCAGCGAAGGGCAGGGGCTTCTTTTTAGAGCTGCCGTTGTTGCCGACAGTCAATCACAGAGACAAATCCGTCAGTTGGTCTTTCAGCAGAAGCATCATGATAAGATGTTCTCTTCATGCCACTGCACTCTTGGTTCTCAAAAGACAAACAAAGGACTTGTGGCTACTGCGTGGCATGTCTATATAGGCAAACCAGGCAACTGCACGATTGCTAGGTTATGCATTCTGTAATTATATAATGAATTGCCGATGAATGGGTCGGTCACGTTTCACCTGCGGCCGCCTTCTTCCCCCCCAACTGTCACAAGCCAGCGGCCTGCAGACACCAATCCCGACTGCAATGTGGCGATCAAAGAAGAATGCAAGAATATACAGCGGCGGACAAAGCCCTGCAACACGGCAACTCGAGATGTTGACGAGGAAGGAGCTTTTACTGTTGGATGCATACAAGTTCACTCGGCTGGAGGCCGATTTTCCCGATGCTTTTAAAGCATCACGAGTCCTTCTCATCTTTCCTCTCGAGGCAGGGGAATTCACAACATCGGGGAATCCAACTTGCCCAGTTCCAAGTTATGTACTTGCAACAAAACCACAGCGTCCTATGAAGAATTAAAGCAAGGAATGACGCTGCAGGCTTATCTAAGGGTGTTTGTTCTCTCTCGCCTGGCTTCAGCAAGTGTCAGACGGTTTGTTGGTCTTATTGGTTGCAGTTGGGCCTTGACAGACAGATGGTTCATCCAATCACCTGTGACGTACACTGTGAGGGTGCCTGCCTCCAGTTCCTGATGATTTTACAGATGGTTCTGTGTAACAAACCATCTGGCCCGTCAGGTCGTTTCTCACCCTGCTTGTTTCAGTTGCTTCAGGAGAATGCAGTTTCTCAGAGATGAAACTAATGGAAAACTACTTCCACAGTACAACATGACACATCCTTATGAACTGCCAGCAATCTCCATAGAACAGGATCTGGCACAGGGAATCCAAATAGAGGATGCAATACTGTGTCATGCATGCTTTACTATAGTTGATAGTTTGAGCACTTTGGTATTGCACTAGACTATTCACATTATGTTTAAGCATGTTGTGTGTGCATTTGCAGTGCATGCATGAGTGTCAGCATAATTGTTTCGTTGCCCAGAGCAGCAGAAGTACATGCGCCGCTCCTGGCAACTCGTTGGCAGCTGCATTTTAAATCCTTGAACTTTCCAGTGTAGGTGGACTTTAAACTGCAGCTGACCTGGTCAGATGTTAAATGACAAAACGTCAGCTGTGATATTTCAAGATGAGCTGACTTAACAAGAATCACCTGAACACATGGTAAACACTGTCCAGAGTGCAGTGGATTGTGGGAAACTAAGGGCTACAAAGGAAAGACCTGTTTGGACTTCCAAATTCTGGCAGCTGCCCCTCTTTTCTGCATTTAGAGGAGTCTTTGAACTTGGACAGACATTGTCAGCCAGTTATGACATATTCGGTCCAGAAATGTAAACTATGTCGATACGTGTTTTGAGACACATCTTGAGAAACTTTTCGGAAATGTAATCAGCAGCAAATACACGTCGAAGAGCCCGTCAGTCAGGAGAGGTCCGGGAAACGATGCAGTGCACAAACACTGAAGAACCAAAGATGGAGACAAACACAAACAGCAAAGGTGATGGAGTCCAGGAGACGTTCAGACGCATGTTGCCGGACGCCCAAAGTGATAATCTCGTCAATGTGTCATTGTTTTGTGCTGGTTGAGGCAGCACCTAAAAATGACTTTTGACCTGGTCCATGCTAAGAATATGTTTTCAGGTAACATCGGGTTAGCAGAGTTATTAATAATCAAGAATAGAGATGAGAAGTTAACGACTAAGTGAAGAGGAGTCCAGTGATGAGTAGAACAGAGCAGATTTCCCAGGAATAAATCAGGGACCCATTCCACCGAGCCGTGGGACCTCACTTTGAGGTCTCGACCCATTGTCTGAAAAACAGTTCTCTACACATGTGCTATCGATCTGCAGGCTTAGGGGACTTTTAGAGGCGCGGCAGGTTTAGGTAGCGTAAAACGGTGACCTTTGACCCCGCATGGGATTGCACTGCCTTTTTAACAAGCACCAGGTGTAACAAGCTCCGTTGGGGTTTGGGGGAAACATGCTAGTGTTTAAAAGGGGTCCTTCCACCCTAAAACTGAATTCACATACTGTGGTTAAATGTTCAGAGAGGAGAGGGACAGACGGTTCAAGTTTTACTCTTGTAATACTTGTGATACAAGTTTATCCCAAACCAAAAAACGAAATTGTATTGCACCTTCTCCAGAAGCGTCTGTGTTTTACTCTCATGATCGGAAATCTTCTTAATATCCACTAACGTTAATTAAATAGTCTTTTAAAAATGCCTATGGCTTGCTAAACCTCACAAATTTAAAGCATTGATTAATTATTTGGAAATATGTTTATTAAAGTGTTAAATTATGGTATCAGTTAAATTTCAAATATATGTATTTATGTAATATTTTGGTTGAATTTTAACTTTACCTTCCACCTAAATAAAGATATTCTATTATCATCTACTCCTTAACCGACCAAAAGTCAATTTATTACTAATATAATTTGCATTTTCTGACGACAGCCAATCTTAATATTAGGTACAGTAGATGATTGTGCAACTACATCATGCTATTATAGTTTATATCGGCCTGTCAAGCTGGATAAACTTCAGTTTGAAGATCACAGGTGAGCTCACCGTCACCAGTAACAATATCAGCTTTTCTGTTTTAGGGTGTGATTTCCTGGTAACGTACAGCAGCTGCCGCTTCTGTACATCGAGCCAAAATACCCACAATGCACCATAATGTGTACATTAACAAGAAAAACGTGCCAGGTTGGGTCGACGTGTTAAAATAACACGAGATGTGTTGCGCCTAATGACACAACGTGTGGACGTCCAGACAATTGATACCAGTCGGCTTGAGGATGTGCTGTTACTCAATGCCAAAAAGGGGTTTGTGTTACATCTTCATCCTTTGAAGGACTTGTGAGTAGAACCTCGAGGAACCCTGTGGTGAACCCTGCGGTGAACCCTGTGGTTCCTCCACACTAGTCGAGAACCTACGATGGCTACGAGGGTGAAAGGTCCTCTTGCGAGCCAGTGTTTGGTTTGTCCAGTCAGGGCTTCTGTAGCAGCATAGTGGACTCCGTGGAAACAGGTCACTAGATATAAACGGCTCATTGTAAGCTAATGAAAACTATTTTTATTAGTAGTAATTATGCATTAATTAAAAAGCAGTTATTACTAATATGTTCCAGTTGTGCCGACAGATCCCTTTAAATCCTACGCACTGTTTAATACAATACAGCAAATAAATACAACAAATACAAGGCTTTAGTGTGTCAAGCAGTCAGTATTGTATAGGGTGATACTGTATCGGTATAGAAAAGCACTATGAAGCTGCTGAGACAATGCAAACAGTCTGCAGGGCTGCACGCAGAGCAGCACACGATGCCCTCTTCAGATGCACACCCCAAGCTCCACAAAAACGTCTATGCGTAGTAAAGAGAGCCGACCTCTTATCTTGAACTTCACCTGCTCCAGAGCAGCAGAGTTGAACTTCAGAGCGAACCCTGGGTCACTAACATCAAATCCTGCTTCATAGTAGAGGCCCTCACACCCTGCATGCTGTTATTGGCTGTGGACCACAAACCCACAGGCCAAAAGATTGATGCCTAGAATCAAACTATCAAAACCCAAGCAGTAGGCAGGTGTCCAAAACTTTGAGGAGGTCATAATTGATGACCGAGACAAATCATTTTCAAATCCATGCATTGTTTTTAGGAATATCCTACTAATTCATTCTCACAGTCCTCAATTTCGAGCTCCATTAACACCCCAAATGTCCTTCCAGCTGTTTGTGCAGGAATTACACAATTACACAAATCAGTGTGCACAGAGAGAGTAGCAGGGTCTGGTGGAGAATCAAAGGAAACTGAGTTGCTGATGTTTTGACATCAGTCCGTCTAAGCCGTAGCGCAGACACACACAGCCACACCTCCCACATGCGGACTCCATTACCGTTTCAGACAACATCGTCCTCTGGTTGCTCGGTGGGTGAAGAACCTGACGTGCAAAACGCTGAGTGCTTTGCTCAGTACCGAGCGCACAGAGCCACTTCTCGTTTCACAAAGCGTTATTGCCGCATAGTCCAAAATGATCAAAACAACGCACGTACCTGATTGCACTTCCTCTCTTTAATTAAATATCTTTTGCAGCCACGGTGGCGCTCCATCTGGTGCTCAGAGGTGGATGAGGATGAAGCATTCACACACAAATAACTGAAGAGGCTCCTAATGTCACATTAAGTCCTCACAATCATCATTTAAGAATAACTTCCTATGTCCCAGTGTTAATTTTAACATTTGAAATCACTGCATTTAGTGTAAAACTCCGAACCCTCCGAACTCTCCTGCGAAACGGTCACACGTGTTCACAATTACCGACAGTAACCTTACAGAAACATAAAAAACACTAATGGACACAATAATGGGTTCAACCTCGTGACTCCTACGGTTCACTTTCCCCTCGTTGTGCCCGGAAAGAAATAGAAAAGATGGTTTGATGTGTGTGTGTGTGTGTGTGTGTGTGTGGGGGGGGGGGAGGGAGGGAATGTAAATCTCCTCGATGTGAAGCAATGAATTCTGCCAGCGGGTCAACCTGTCGAAGCCCACAATCAGCGTTCGACCCTTTGGACCTGAAATCGGTATCTGATCTCAAGCTGTTCTCATCCCTTAGCGTCCAATATCTTCATCCCTAGACTCAAAAGCAGTTTTTGGTAACAGTTGTGCACAAATGAAAATATATATTTGGTAACTGAGATTGTAAAAGATCAAGGTTGAAGACTCATGAGCGAGATTTCGTTGAATTGTTTTTGACATTTCGTGAGTTAACGGCTTCATTATTGCCCTGAATCAGCCGCAGTCGCACCATGATTTTATTGTTTTTTCTAAGCAATATTCGTCTTTAGCATGTTTTATTTATGTATTGATTCTAATTCAGCGTGCCAGTTTCTGCACAATATTACAATATTGTTCAGTAAAAGCTGTATTATACGTATTTGTTTTGGAGGAATCAGTCTGACTCCTGCTATATCTGAAGTTGTGTAATCTTGCTGTCACAAGCTGTTACCCTGAATGGGAGTCAGTGGTGCCTAATGGCTCCATGCAGGCCCTCTAATCACCAATATCCAACGTCTCACCTCTGGTCGGGCGACGGGGGCTGTGCGGAAACGTCTGAGGCCGAAATGACAATGTAATTGAGACCGGATCCCCCTCTATTAGTCCTGAATTCCTGAGGAAATGCCAAACACCGGCGAGCACGAGGGTCACCGCATACCTGCGTGTCTGTGTTTTCCGCGGGGTCTCTATAAGGGCTCATTAGCGTCAAATCTGGATTTTGAAGGGGAATCTCGTCCACTGGGAAGCGTCTGCTGGTGCAGAGCTTAACAAGGTGTGACGCGACTATTCAGCCACTTACGCCTGTGACACAGCTTTATATTTTTATTTATGATCCAGGCTTAACCGGTCCTGTAGAGCCCGATTAAAAGGTTTCGTAATGGCTTGGATTTGGAGCCGTGACACGACTCGTTCAGCCGAAAACGGATGTCTTATTAAATGCCCACAACGCAACGCGATGAATATCTTCCTCCTCGCTCGGTTGTTTTGGTTTTATTCGTATAAATGATTATTTTTCTGTTATCTTCAGTGTTAATTCAGAAAACCTTTAATGTTTAAGAATTTTAAAAAGTGGTTTCCGCAGAGTTAAAAGTTAAAGTCTCTGGGGTATTTTAAAATACATCACAGTGTCATAATAAAATGGATATAAATAAATTTCACAGTGTTTGCATGTTTAAATTTCATCTAATGTACAAAATTGAGTCAGTTCCCGTCATGCACGCTATCAGCTGACTGAAGGACCTCTTTTCAAACTTCTTTTAAAGGGACTACCCCAAAGCTTCTCTTAAAGGCTCTTTTTGCAGCGTACTCACCACTCTGCTTCTGTGCGACACCAGACCCCATCCTGATCACCTCACATAGCAAGGACATCACAATGGCAAAGAGTCGCAAATGCATCTGGGCTGCTGGCAAGCGCCCGCTTCAGCGCCAGGCTGCGGACATCTGCAAGGACTCCGGGGGTGGCAGGTCGAAGATTTAGTTCCACAGCGAGGGGACGGAAAGAAGCAAGGAGGGGATGAGGACGAAGGCGAGCCGGTTTAAAAGATGATGGGACGGATGGAGATGAAGCGGGGAAGATAATCTCGTAGGCCCGGAGCGGCGGCGGAAACGATGAGAGCTAGAGGTGAGAGAGGTCCTCGTCTCCTTTGTCCTGTTTCACGCAGAAGATTTAGGGCTGAGATGAGGAGACCGGCGGCCATAAACAACAAAAGAAGAGCGCCGGCGAGTCGGGAGGACTGGAGGTGAGGAGAGCAGAGAGCCTCGTCTGCTTCCCCAGACTGGCAGCTCGGCGGGGAAACTCACCATTTAACTACCACTGTCAAATTTGCGATAAACGAGCTCCACTTATCCCGTAGCCATCTTTAACCCTTTATAGGGCGCACTCTCAGGGCCTAAGTGGTTCCACATTTCCAGCTTGATCTTTAGCCCCCTCCTCCTGGCTCTATCTATTGTTGTTCGGTCTCTTCGTTTTATTACCCCCCCCCCTTTTTTTTCTCTTTGCCTGAGCTGGGCAGCATTGTTTTCTGTGGCAATCCTATTAAATGCGGGCAGTCAGTAAACTTAATTTGACCACCCTGCGAGGAAGGAAAACAGCTGGAGAATAGCACGGCTGAGAGTTTAAAATCGGATTAGAGCCTGCCATGTTTGTGCAGTTCATTTCTGTGCCTGTTTAGGTAAGGAGTCAGGTACGTAGGACGTCTGGGATGGAGCGGTTGCGTTAAAGACAGACGCAGTTGTGCAATAGCAGATATAGTCCGTGCAGAAGTCCAATCAACCTTCCTGTTAGGCCAGTTGCTGTTAAGAGTAAGAATACAGGTTTTCAGGATCTGTCCAGCTTGATATCGGCTTAAACGTACATTAGCCGCTTACGTATCGCGTACTTCTGCTGCCTGACAGTCTCAAACAAACGTGCCTGTTATCGTCTATCACCGGCCCGTCTCCCCCCTCAGGTGCTGTGAGGATTTCGCCGGGTTTATCTCGGACCCACCTGTCAAGCGCGTAACACCTGTGGAAGAGCAGAAGAAGATCACATAAGCGTACAGTGATAAATGAACGAGTGCGTATCCTGCGTGAAGAGGAACCGGCCTTTGGGCTTTGGTGGTACAGATTCATCCTATTTACATGGTGCCTGTGTAATATGTATAATAAAAGTCAATGAGCAGGGCTCCTTAATGAAAATACTGAATTAACAGGATTCCTGAATTCCCCACTTTATCATCTCATTTTATGAATATATGGTTTCTTTAAAGAACATTTTGAATGTGATGATACGTGTTTTGTGTTTATAGCATAAAAATACATATACCTGTGATTTATATATTTATGTAACACTTATGTAAATATGCAAATACTATACAAAGTATAAAAATGTTTCTTTATTACTAACTGCATGTTGTGAGGAAACCATGATAACACCTTTTCTAGCGTATGATAGCTCTTCATTTTCTGCACCTGAGTCGGGGTCGATGATGGCCACGGACCAGACGCTTGAGTCTCGCACGATGTTGTTGTTGTTGTTGTTGTTGCAAGAAATACATGCGCGTTAATCTCAAGAAAACTTGGTCCTTTTAAGTCACTTCTCAGTGTCCAAACAGATCCATTAAAAGGTTTTATCATGCTTTGGTTGTTATTGAGGAGTTCATTCCAAGAGAGGAAACGGAAAATCAAACTGAAGCTGTTAGTAAAAATGTTGCTATTATGTCCAATATGAAAATTTTGCAGCTTGGCAAATATGTTAATTAACATCATTTCCTCGTTATTCTGATAGAAAAAACATGATCTGGGCAACATTACGTGTCTTTGGAAATGTATTTTCTGTTGCGAATTAGTGGCGCATAAACATTATTTTCTAGGAGACAGAGTTTGGTAAATGATATCACTTGAAAGCAAACACTCTCATTAGAAAAACGGCTTTTTCTTCAACAAGCGCGTTGTCTCCGGAGCTCGGCGAGCAGGAGGGTGTCACGTACTGTGGCGAGATCTATAAATACCCGCGTATGCATTTTAAATATTGCATCCTAAACATCAATAGCGGATCAAAGTCTTTTCTTTCCACTAAAAATACAAAACGATCACAACAAAATGTTTGATTCGCTCAGATGTGGACACACGAAACTTAGCATAAATTAAATGCCCCTTCTATTTAAATGCATGTGTACATTTCAGTGTATTAGCTCCAACCGTGCGCACCATGCGGTCGCATTATTGTGGCTCTTTGTGACTTTGACTCACAACCTTTTGTTGCATGTTATCCTCTCGTGTTTGTCCCGTCTCCCCCTCTGTTCAGAACGACTTTAATGCACAATGTCATGTCTCTATTTAGACTAATTTTCTTCTAAACTAAAACTGATTTACTGACTGACTCACTGCACCCTTCATTACCGGATCAAAGACGCAGTTTTTATGTACTAGAGAACTTTGTTTTCGCACTCTCTAAGAAGTAAAAGAGCTTTCAGGAACCCTTTTGGGTTCTTCGCAGATAAATCCCGAATTTCTTTGACGGATCGCTTCGTGTTGTCTTTACGAACTCAGTCGATGCTTTCAAAAGCTTTTGATGCTCTCCAGGAAATCATTTAAAGATATGTGTAGTTCATCGGGAGGTCCTCTGAGTTCAACACGGCTCCTGATTGGAACAAAAAGTACAGCGTGCCCACATGCCTAAAGTATTACATGCACGCCGCTGTTGAATGACAACCTCATGTCTCTGAAACAGGAGTGTTTTGTTTGTTTTTTTTTTTTCCTTCTAGCAGTCAGGGTGGCCCGACGGTTAGAGAGAACCCATAAAGGAAAGGTCACAGGTTTGATCTATGGTGCAGTTAATGGAGCCATCTCCGATGTGCCTTTGAGCAAAGCACTAAATCCTCGAGTTGATCCCTGAAAGAGCACCGGGTAAAAGCATAACATCAAAGCGGTGAGCCAGTAGCCAGTACAGTCGGGTATCGCGGCGACCAAGTGGACGCATTGCTGCAGTTCGGCCAACGCTCAATCGAAATCGATGTCACGTCAACAAAAGAAAGTAATTTCACAAGGTGTTCGCTCAAAATAAGACGAAAGTAGAAATGTAGACTTTGTAGAATCAGAGCTTTTAATTCAGTTTCATGCGTCCTATTAAAAGTGGCACTCCCAAAGTGCCACAGCTAGATTGTGATGCTTTGGACCTTTGCAGGAGTTGCCTACTTTGCCTACAGGTTCCAACAATGACTGATCTTTCCCGTACTCCCGAAGACTGTAAAACTATCATATTTACATTAAGCTAAGCGTGAATTCAGCTGAAATGGCAAAACCCAAAGTCGCCGCTCTGTTTTTAAGGTGTGACAGAGACGACTCCGCTTAGATACAAGGTTTTAATTTGTCCCCCCTCACCGCATATTTAGCAATAATCGAATCCCTCCAGTGACTGTCAGGCTTCCACATTAAGCCTGGTTGTAATTTTTATTTCAATGTTTTGCAGCCACAGCCTTTTAACGGGGTTGGACAGAGTAAACTGTGGGTTGTGGTGAAATTAGAACAAGAGAGACGCTAAGGAGGGAGATCTCTTATTGGTATCTGGTGCACGCCGCCTCCATCTGTTTGGCAACTGCTGATGGGGAGTTCAGTCCTGCTTTGAGAGTCGGCCCTTATGAACACAGAACGCAAACAACTGGAAATGTACCCACGAGGGGTCTGAACTACGTTTTGAGGTTAAACACCAAAATTCACTCAATCACTTTGTCCCCTGAGGTCCAATGAAGTAAGAGTTGATCCATTTTTCCAGAAAAATACAGGCTTCAGACCTCAGAGTTTCCACCAAAGTTGCTAACGTTAGCTAACAGCACTAGCAACAGGGGCAGAACACAAGTCTCGTGCCACTCCGGAGGTGCCACTAGCAGTAGCTGAGCATTGCTTTATGCAGAAACTTTGCTTGAAACAGCAACCTTTCATTACAAATGGTTCCTCGTGCAATTAAGATAGATCAAAATGACCGAATTGTTAGCTTGTTGCCCACCACTGTTATGTTGTTTGCAGCCTTGGTAGCCACTGCTGTGCATCTCCCCGTCGTTTTAAAAATCAGGAATGTCATTCGATAATGGGAAAAATATGTTTTATAGAAGAGCGAACTCAAAAACCGTATAAACAACTCACTGAAGTATGCAGAGTCCAGGGGATTGGAGTCCAAAAAACAATTAGGTGAACGACCATAAAAGGGTCTGCACGCTCACCAAAAAGAAAACTACTATTTTGATGCGAGCTGCAGAAATGCTTCATTGCACGCATTTCCCAAGACTCAAAGCTGAGCAGCGCTCATAAGTTTTCGTCAAAATAAGAGTCATCAAGGAAATAACAGAGCGGGAACCTTGTTGTTCCTCACAGGTGCTGTTTTGAGCAGGACAGGACAACCTCTGAACTCTCCGGCAGTGCATCCAAACAGGAGCCGCCGAAAGCAAACTACTTGATGGTTAAATTGCACTGCTGCATGTTTGAGGAGACGTTTTAAAATGATCTTTACAGTCGTCACCACGCAGTCTCTTGTTAGTCTAACATGCATTTATCATCTCGCCGCAGCTGACTGCACGGACTGCCCCAGCATGGTAACTGATGCAGGTTATTAAAATGCCACGCTGCTGCTTCTTTACCGACTGACAGACGTTTAGTCAGCCTACGTCCGCAGACGCAGACAACTGTTGACAGACAGTCACTAAACACATTGTTAGCACACACTTAACTTTGCGTATACACACAGTCAGTGGCTGATTTGGTCGTGAGGGTTGGAGGTTGAAACATTTCCCTCGCTGTGGTGGTATTTCACCAGCAGTCAACCGCCAGTATTGGCTGCAGGGGCCCGAAGCCCGCTCTGTCATTCCACTTTGGAAACTTCACATTTTTCTCTGCGTACGTGCTGCTTCGCATGGGCCGGACTGCACAAAATGCAAGAAAGCCAGCCTTTTGCACATTTATCTGCACATTTAGCATATATGATAACTTGCACATGCACACAGTTTTATAGTTTTTCAGTCCTTGTATAGATAATTCTATTAAAAACAGACAGATAGTGAGAGCAGATGAAGACTTGATTTTAAATGATGCAGCTCACAACAGAAGAACTGCCGTGCTTTGCTTGTTCCCTCCACATCCTGCAGTGTCTGTAGCTACAGTTAGCAAGGAAATCACAATGGCTGACAACTGTGTGGCTTCATTAGGCATGGCAGGAGGGAGAAACATCTTACTGGTGTTTTGAAAGTGCATTTTGCATAAAATATGCACATTTAAGCTCAGTGTAGACTTAAACAATGCACTAATAAATCTGCTTCATGCTGGGAAATGTCGTTTCTCGGGTACCTGTACATAATTGCGTTTCACTGTTGCGATTTAATGATTATTAAAGCGACTGCAGGGTTCGTTACGAACCAGAATAACGGCTGCAACATGAAGAGACATAAAGAAAAAATGGCAAATTGAAATATTTTGCACAATTTTATTTGTAAAAGAACATTTTTAAAAAAAATCACCAAATAGGGGGAAGAGTGTCAGAGACGTCACAGTGCGATTGTCTCTAAACCCTCGTGTTCAGTTGCTCGGGGTACGAACTCGCTCGCACACCAACGCACATGGAAAACGCAAAATAATGAATGGACGTTCTCACGGGATGCGTTGTACCTCCTGCGTGTGTGTGTGAATGAAGAGTCTGAGGAAAGAAATCCTTCAGTGTGATTGTAACCATTTCCCTCACAGTGGGTAGATGAATGAAACCAGCAGCGGAAGGGGAACTGAAAGGCAAGGTCACGGAGAGTTTCCTCGCAGGGGTGTGTGTGTTTCTGTGTGTGTGTGTGTGTCCGTGTGAATGTATGTGAGACCCATTGGCTCTGTGTTTTCGTGGCTTTAATCCTCGATCAGATAAAGAGCCGCTGTGGAGGTTTGGAGTCTGTCGTTCTTTGATGCAGTGCGTTTGGACTGAATGCAAATGGATGGCGATGCACTGTACTGCACTGGTCGCAGAAGAAGCTGGATGATATACCAACAGAGCTAATTTGTGTTCGGCAGTTTTAAAAGCTAAAGAATCATTAAATTGTTTCTTCTGGGAATAAAAAAGCGAGGAGAAGGAGGCGACAGATTAGCATGTCTGCACTTGCTAACTGTGTTTACGTGGCCATGTTAGCAAGTATGGCTAAGCTGCGTTAGCAAACACTACAGATTTCTAGACTTCCACTATCCGTCGGGCCTGATTATACTCATATTTAAGTATTTTCCAAGAGGCACTAAATCCCAAAAAGTGTACATGGAGACAGTAATGATTTTTGATGTGATCAGCTAGAGGGAAGGCGTAGCACCTGCTTTTCAGAACTACAACACAAGTGGAGCCTCTTTCCTCACAGATGATCTTCGGCCGAGTGCAGACTTTAGCGTGGGGGGAGCACACGCACGCACCCGACGCCAGACATAATAAATTCTTGGCCTTCCATCAAGTTATTCACAAAAACTGAAAATGAATTAGCGGCAGCTGATGCGACCCGCTGGATATGGCCGTCGGCTAGAACTGAGAAGCTGCTACCTGAGCGCTTTGTGAAATGTTCATATATTTTTGCTAATTAGAGCGTCAGAATTGAGATTTTTTACTCTATTACATCCACAGGCTGAGGAGGACAAATCGCAGTAGCGTGCAGAAATGAAAGAATCTGCATTTTATCTGCCCGGATAGGCTGGTTTTCAATTTTGTTTTCTTTGGGTTTGACTTTTCCGAGCTTTTGTTGATTTCCCGTTTTATTTTGAAATGCTTTTCCATCGCGTGCCTCCGTGTGCTTGTTTCCTCTTCCTGATTAGTTCACTGGTTTCACCTGCGTCTCGTTTGCCTGCACTTCCCCCGGTGTGTTTAAGCTGTGTCACTTCCTTTGTTCCTCGTTGGTCCGTTGTATTGGAGTGTGTTTGTGTGATTTGTTTGCCTATGCTTGGACCGGCTACCTGATTTTTGACCCCGTCTGCTCTTCGACTTTTGGGTCCATCTCCTCGAGCTTCCTCCAAGTGTGACACACGTGTTATATCTGACTCATCTGCAGTGTTGGATTTTATATATTATGGTATATTTGCTTCATGTTTATCCTTTTCTCATCATAGGCCTATGACCTGTCAGCTGTATACAGTGTGCATGCATAGCGTGAGGATAGGACGTCTGAGTTATCACTGCACGCTGTAGCATTAAGGTTTCCATCAACAGCAGGAATCACACAAAGAAGGAGACGACAGATTAGCATGTCTGCACTTTTACTTGCTAACTGTGTTTACGTGGCCATGTTAGCGAGTATGGCTAAGCTGCGTTAGCAAACACTACAGATTTCTAGACTTCCACTATCCGTTGGGCCTGATTATACTCATATTTAAGTATTTAAATCAAAAAGAGTCACCAGCTTAAAGAGCGCAAGGCATGCTGAAGATGAATTTGGCTTAAACGAGTTACTTCTTTCATCCTTCATGTCCGCTAAATAGCCTCTGCGCTGTTCCAGTTTGCGAGGACTCTGAGGAGGCCAGGAGAAAAGTAAAGGCTCCGCTAATCCAGTTTCCCAGAGGGTGATGTGAGGTATGAAAGAGAGGAGACAGGGGAACAATAGAGAGGGGGAAGAGACGACAGCTGATGAGGACGAGGATGGGAAGCGCGGAGAAGGATGGCTGCTCCGCTGTAAACAGAGGGAGGGAGTGATCAGAGGAGCGGTCCTGCAAAAAAAGGAGAGAGAGAGGAGAAGCAGGGGGGTTCCACGAGGCCATGACCACAGGCTAAATGTGCAACAGATGCTCAGGGTGTGTGTGTGTGTGTGTGTGTGTGTGTGTGCATGCGTGCGTGTGTGAGTTATAGGCTGTTTAGTGGCACCCCATAGCAACGCGGGTTTATCTGCACATCGTATCTCTGACACCTCGACTCCTGACCGTTTCCCCCGAGGGCAAACATCTCTGGTCAAACACACACACACACACAAAGATACAGGCAGGTTGTGCAAACACATGCGTGCACAACAGATAAGAAATATATGATATCTGGTATCGGATACACCCCCACCCGCTCAGCTCTTCCTATCAGCAGTTTCGAGCTTTTCAAAGTTTAAACACTAAGGTCATTTTCTGTAGAGATACGAGACGCATGCAGCTGCAGCACGCAGCAGAGCTCCACACTGAACAGTCCCGCTCCTCCTCTGCAGTGTTTCCTACCTGTGGAGGTACACTCGGGTGAATCGGTCGGAGGGTGGGACTCTGAGCAACTGTTAGCCCAATATTTAGAGCATGGGGTGCTCAAACGTTTTCCCTCTGAAGGGCCAAACCTCAAACCTAACGGTGGGCCGTGGACCACCAACACTTATACCTTTGTATAATAGCAGGTTTCCGGAACTGACTGACTCCCTGTGCAAAGTGTCACTCAGCCAGCTGTGGGCAGAGTGCAAACGATGGCGCTTGTATATTTAAAGAGCATTTATCTCACAAACATCAGACCTTTTATGGAAAATTCTTTTCAAAACTAGTTTTTAACTAGAAACAGTTGGTGCGATCTGAATCTTGTGAGAGGCCACCGTTAGGCAGCCCTGATTTAAAGGTTTCTGCATGAAATAGCAAAACATACGGGGGCTTTGATGTTCAATTTTACAACAGGTAATGCATTAAAACATTAAATGCATGTAATATATAACTGAGGACAAGACAAAACCAGCAAAATGAGCAAAATGTGACTATAATACATCAATGAATTACTTGCTTACAGTGCTCCTGAATTACAGTGCTCCTCTGTTTGTTTCGTATTTCAGGATTGGTGTAAACTTCATCTGTTTATAATAGTGGTGTCAAAAGAAACATCCCTCTTGCAGCAAAGAGGCGTAAAAACATCGATTTAAGCTTCGGGACGAAAAGAAAAGCGCAGAATGAATATGTAAAAATAAAATTCAGACTGAAACATTTGAAGGCACGTACACAAACTTAGACACACGCGGGCCCGGGAGTGAGGGAGACACCCCGTCCCATCCATCACACGAACCTTTGAAACAGATACACCCCGGAGAACAGTCGGCTACGTTTATTTCCTGCCTTGATGTCCGAAGATGAAAGACGAATGCGAGAAAGCAGAAATTGACAGGTGCTCACTTCCTGCTAATGGGCTCGGAAGAGTAATGGCAGGCAATGAAAAGGAAGGAGACCTCCTAAGGCATGTGTATATGAAGATATAAAGTATGTTTCGTTGTGTTACGCGGCGGCGGCGGAGGCAGAGGAGCGCACACGAGATACCGGCCTAAATACAGACAGTGCGCACATGCAGAGAAAACTCTGTGACGCTCAGTGAAGTTAAGAATGAAGAAAAGGTTTCATTTAATAGAAAATGGGGTTTATTGATGCCAGATGCACCGATTCCAACATCTCAGAAACAGCTGACCCACTGGGACTTTGGCACCGGTTTCCTGAGAATGGTGCGATAATCGGTAAACACCAAGGTTCCTGAGAACACCTTGTTAATCACGGACGTCAGAAGAAAACGGCAAAAAGCATAAAAAAACAACGGGTCAGTCGAGGGCAAGTCTGAAGTAATCAGGCCTGGGCCTGTGCCACGGGATGAGAAGAGCCCAGGCTTGATGGTTTGAGATCAACTGTGTTTATTTTTCAGGAACTTCAGTCCTGTTTGAAATATCAGAGCTTTCACAAAAATCAGGACATTTCAGATTTAATAACGACTCGGGCACGGGCAGCGCATCGAGAGCTGGAAATCTGGTAATCGCCGTGACCCCGGCATACGGCGAACGTCACATAACTCACGCGATGCCAGCATCGTGATGTCTGAGAACCGAGATACTGAGAATTTAGCTTTTAAGCACATCACTGCTGCCAGAAACAAAATAACAACAACAATATTAATAAAACAGCACATGATAATAATGAAAACGGCAGCATTAATGATAACAGTGGTAACAACAATAATGACATATGCATAAAACTATGCAAACTTTAATTATATAGCACGTTTTATGCAAGAAGAAATTAAATTAAAGACTTCCAGCAGCAGATGATCGCAGTGGTGGAAAGGAGCATTGTAGCTCGGTGAAGGGAAGCTCAGGTGTTGGTGGCAGCTGCGCACCGGCACAGGTTACAAAGGCTGCGAAGTGCACCTTCTGCGTGGTTCTTGCAGTTTCAGTCCAGCTAAAGCCACGTTTTTACCGTAAAGTTTCCCAAAACGTGCATTTAATATTGGACCTTAACCCAGCGGAGACCTCTGCAATGCGGTGGAAGAGGATATGGGATATACACGTTGAAAGTGCTGCCAAAACCTCCGCGGGAAGTGAGTGATGTGGTAAAGTCGGCATCAGTCGAGACCCCCGAGGGACATCTCCAGCGCTGCGGTGAATCCCCGACCTTAAACAGTTCATGCTGCCCATGAAGCCAAGGGTGCGTTCTGCTCGATATTAGCTAGGTGTGACAAATTCAGCCCGGCGTTCGATGCTTTTCGGCGGCAGTGGCGCGGGCGGCTCACAGGGTTTCCTGCACAGTTGGCTGCAGCTTGAAAGGACGATTTGGCGATTTTCACTCGAGCTTGGGTCTTGTTTGCACGTTGTTCGCACCATCGCCCCTGAGATCTGAGACGGCGACATTAGCGCAGTCATTAGCCACGATGCTAATCATTTAGACTCTAGGGTCTAAATTGAATTACCTGTAATTCCAGCGACATGTGCAAACAGGTTTTCTATCACTAAAGGTTTTTACGTCCAAACAGGAGGTTGGATAATATGTTTGCATGGACTTTGTTTACAGCCTGTGCGATTGTCTTACCGCCTGGGTTGCAACAATGCTGCCACAAGCCCCAAAACTCAGCAGTTAACCTGATGAAGCAGCAAAAGTAAAATGTTATTAGAAAATATAGAGAGGTAAAAAAAAAAAAAAGGAATTTTCCATAAAACTCCTGCTGTCACGGCACTAAAGGGCGCTTTGGATAACAGCATCCACTAAATGCCACGTTTAGTACCTGCCTACCAAACTGCAAACCAATATGACTGCCGTCCATTCATTATCCAAAGAGACCAATAAAACATGTTATGTTCTGGTTAGAGATGTATGGAACGAATCAGTTTCTCGGTGCGGTGACTCAGTTTGCGCTGGATGGGAAGCGGCGCTCCCATGGAGTCTCCCAACCCAGATTCCTCTGGTGTCGACCAAACAAGCTTGACTCAATCATCTCAGTGGGAAATAAAGGGGCATCACGCAACATTCTCCACACAGGTTTCATGACAAGAGCAAAGAGAGGAACAAAGCCGTTGCACGCTGTTCTGAGGTCGGAAGAAACAAACAAGCTTGATGTAATCATTTTAGCAGCGGGAGTGCTGCTGCGTGCAGATTTTCCTTTGCTTAAGGGTGCACAGACCCGACACTTGCAGCCACTGCAGACATCCAGCCGTCGCGCGTTAATACAGAAGCGAGCGCCCCGGCCTGAAATTTACGAGATAATTCAAAGTGAAATGATTAGACCGATTAGTTTTGCATTGTAGCACATAATACAATTTAAAACTGAAGGTGCTTTTTATTGCTGTTATGGCTGCAGCAGCAAAACTACCCTGAATGATGTGCACCGGCCTCTGCAGAGTCTTACTTAAAGGGTCCAGGAAAGGGGTAGTTTAATAATATCAAGCTGATTTAGTATATAATTAAATGCACGCTACGTAATGTAATGTAGAAACAGCCGTAACATGTGTCACGGCTGGAGCTATTGATCAAATAACGGCCGACTGTTCCTAACTTTTAAGAATATATTTTCTAACATGCTTGTGTTTGATTACTGACAGCCAGCAGATAACAGGAAACAGGAGAGGGGGGACCGATCTGCATGCACGGTGCACGCAGCAGCGCACGGCATCAGCCATCTCAGCTCTCATCTAAGCTTTCAGGTCTGCAAAATGACGCTGCACTGACCCTGGACGTCGCCGATCGATATCAAAACTAACACGCGTGCTCCTTTGCATTGCTCAAAACGGAATAAAGCTAATTAATGTAACGTGCACGAGCTGCAGAAAGGTTGCAATGCATTTATGGTGAAGTGTTTCCAACCCGCGCCGCTTCAGAGCGAACCTGGTTGCCATGTGTTGCGTGGAATACCGCAACACACCAGAGGGGTTCTCCGGGCAGCGGCGTGGTCGGACACGGGGCGCCGCAGAGAGGAGAGGGGCTCTTGGGGAATTTTTACGGACATGGTGTAGAATTTATACGCAGCCGAGCTTTGATTCCTTTTGCCGCTGAATGTGGGGCCTGCTGCGAATCTATCGAGCGCGCGCACGCGATCGCAGGTGCACCATATGCTGCTGGTTTGAATAGTGTAAATCTGTTCAGCTCCTTAAAAACACGCTTTCTTCAGCACGGGTCGCTGCCTCCTCCCTGTCCATCTTCACGCTCTCCGCCGTCGGTCCACGGTTTCATCGCCCTCTGCCTCTTTGGTTTCCTTTTTCTCCGTGGCTGCGTCTTGTTTTCTGTTTCCCAGCCTGTTTTTGTGTGTGTGTGTGTGTGTGTGTGTGTGTGTTCTCGTGCACATCTCGCCGTTTTCCTCCCTTCTGCTCTCGCTTTAGCTTTGGCTCTCCTCCAGACGATGAAGTTCCTCCCTCCTCACTCTCCTCACTGGCATCGGAGTTCAAGTTGAAGGGGTCGTTACCGCTCCGTGACATGTTTTTCTTTCTAGTTATTATTATTATTGTCATTTTCATATATGATTTGAATTACTTTTGCGTTTGTTGAACGGGTTCGCTGCAAGGTTTTAAATGCCGCTCAGCTAGCGAAGCTATTTCTGATGTGAAACCCGTCTTGGTGACCCTATCTCAAACTCAGCGGCCTTCTCTTGGTCTTATTTCAAAGTGGAATGAACGCTGCACCCCTGTGGAGCTGCCGATATGCCTCAGACCCCATCCTGGTGACGTCTTGTTTCAATGGTGCATCTCCATCATGGCAGGAGGTTTGCGATGCAGCGGCGAGCGCTGGATATGCGTTGTTTTTAACAGTCGTGGTTTGGGTTTTGTCATTTCTACCGGTAATCAGTATTTGAGATGTTAAAAGAAATGATGCACCCCATATTTTGGTGTATATCCATGTTTAAGAGGTGCTTCCAATACTCTGTGCTTTGAGGTTTTCCTTGGAGTGGGGACAAAAATAGAAATATTAGTTTAAAGACACATTCATTTGATTTTATTTTGCAATTTTTAGGACTTTTTAAATAAATTCTATCTACTTAAAATCACTTTACTCGGTTTTTACAACAGTACTTGTTTATTCTTGTTTTGGTTTTTAATAATCTAATTATTTCAGCAAATTAAATTTACATTATTGCTCATGATTTAGTTCTGTTGTCAAAAATTAATAAAAAATGTTTACAACAAACATTTTGGGTGACCACATGGCTTGTTTAGATTACCGGTTTATTATTGTTTATTGTTGTTTGCAACCTAACGCTGTTCTGACGCTGAGAGCAGACAGAAGCGACGCGGACAATGAAACGTTTACGACTGTACTTTGATGTCCTGTCCTTTATTCAAATGTAATAGTAGCGTAAGGAACACACACACACACACACACACACACACACACACACACACACACAGGTTTACATCATATCCATGATTACACACGCAGGAATGCATTCCAACCCACACACACACACACACACTCAGTGACTCTGGGTGTGTGTGTGTGTGTATAAAGAGGATCCAGATGCCAGTGCAGGTCAGAGAGGCCTGCAATGAAGACCTGTGTGTGTGTGTGTGTGTGTGTGTGATACCACCACTTGTTGCCCAGTAGTTGGTTCCCCAGCTGTCTGTTCTCATGTCGATCCTGGTTTTAATCTTCTGCTTTTATGGGAGCCCTTTTAACCTGCGCTGTTGTGTGTGTGTGTGTGTGTGTGTGTGTGTGTGCGTGCATGGACATGTATAACGGTACGCCTCACAGTTCGGGGGCACTGATCGGTGAAATCAACCAGAGACTCCTTTAATATGTATGGAACAGAGCCTTCTGCTCACTCCACTGCTTTCCAGAAGCTACAACCTCAGGCATCCGTCGTTTTACCCCGTGAAACTCAATTAGCAGCCTCCGTGTGCGATCCATCCTCCTCACTGGGCGACCAGTTCTTATTTTTTTTCAATTCGAGGCATCACAAATCACAAATTGAATGAACTGCAAACTGAACGCACTCTTGATATTTAGAGTAAATATAAATGCAATATATAAATGCAACGCAGATCACCGACAAAGACGGAGAAGGGCGTGGTTCACCTGATCGTGACACTAAGAGCAAAGAGTGAGCAGTCAAAGGTGGGGACAGAAAGGGAGATGTACTGAAAGAGTCATGCCAGGAAGTGGTGATCACATGTGGTCTTATTTGCGTCTGCACTTGCGTGTTTTTGATCAGTGCATTCCCAGAGATGATGCGCTGGACGGAGCGCTCAATTACTCGCGGGCTCCTTCCCCCGCGTTAATCATCGACGGCGTCGGCGGAGCTCGTGCGCCGAAAGGTTAAAAATGTGCTTCTGGTAAAACGCACAAACGCTTTAATAAGTGACTCGCGGGAGAAGACGGTGTGACCCGTAGGCCGGCGGTGTCCTTCAAAGGCAGGTGCACGTTTGTCCGACTGATGATCGACTCGTATCGGGAATTCAGCTGGAGCGTTGCTGCCCTCTGCTGCTCAGCAACAGAGGGTGCACTGCAGCCACCCAGCTCCCTCTTCCTCCGAAACCACCATCCTTCACTTTTACAATGAGCTTTCCTTCTTATCCGTGATTCAGAACCACTAAACCCGACTCTTAAACCAGGCCTAAAACGCCAACACGAAGGGACGGCTCCTGATTCTTTGGTCTGGAGCTTTGTGGACTTGTTTATGACACTGAAATGTGAGGAGCCGCCGCCAATCAGCAGCATCTCAGGCGGGAGGGACTGAGGTGTGAGGAGAGGAGGCAAGGAGGGCATCCCCGCCCTCCTCCTTGCAACACATTTCTTCTTTAACACATATCCGCAGATCTGCAGCCAGAACTGAAGTGGTGGTGTGTGCACGTGCAGTGTTTTCATCACTTTTAATGCTTGTTACTGGTTCAGTGAAGTTAAACCGCCCACTGTGTTCTGGAAACCAGCAGATGGCAGTGTTGTCGGCTCATCTGCCCACTTCCACTTCTCCAGTTTGTCCAGACGGGGCTGAAACATCCTCAGTCCTCAGTCCTTGAACGGGTTTGACTCTGCAGGCAGGACGGACCGACACTCATCTCTGACTTTAGCTTCTGCTGCCCTCTGAACATTTCCAGCTTTTATACGACACGAAGCTCAACGTCGCCTGAAAATCAGCGATCACATACGTTCAGCTGGAAGTCAGAATGAAGTACCTTTATTTCTTGTGTGTCCGTGAATTCATTTGGTCCCCGAATCAAGTTTTGGCACCTTGGGCGAATAAAAAAAGTGGAGTATTTGATATAAAATCCTCAAAAACAACACAAATCACAAAACAAACAACACAAATAAAGACAAATGGTACCCATACTATATTATAACATATTATATTTTATGGCGCATATCGTCACAGCTGATGGCGCCGCGAAGCTTTTACGTAAACCGACTTTTCAGCTGCTAATCAGACGAACACACTTGAGACAGTACCTCACTATTAAGGTTAAGTACAGCGCTGGTCATAATTAATGTTTCTGTATAGTTTGTACTTTTTCTACTTCCTCCTAATTAATTCTATCTGTGCTTTTCCCCCTGAACTGATGTGTATTTAACGCCCTTTCTAACATATTTGTATATGTATTTCATCGTATATATATCAGCCTTTGAGCGTGCAGCATCCTCGGACTGATACTGAACTGTGCTCACCTCTTCCCGTCTCCGGCCTGTCCGTCTTCATGTCCGAGCATTTTAATCCCGGGACAGGATGAGCAGCTTTGTTTTCAAACCGACCGCAGACCTCAAACTCGAGGTGACAGTGAGGAAGATCCTGCTGCAGCATCAGCAGGGAAAATGGGAAAAACAGGACGAATCGAGAGGATTCCTGTGAAAATCAGGAGGAGCGTATGAAGTGCCGAACAACATTTTAATGCAGAAAGTTAAACAAAGAGACCTGAAAGTTCCTGCACGCACAAACGCACATTGCGTCTTTTACGAACGATGAACCGCACGATGCAGCGTGCAAAACGGCGCCGCTGTGAGAAGCTGGATTCACCAGAGCCAGTGTGACAAACGCTCCCGAAAGGCCGAAGAACGCCGACGAGCAGATTACCATCCCCGCTCGTCCGCTCGTTGGAGTTTTACAGTTTCGCTTCTGCAAAGAAGAGAAAATCTGCATTGTTTTGCAGAGTTTATGTCGTAGTCCTGCATCAAAAACGGAAAGGATTCTTTAATTTGATGAAATAAAGCAATATTTTCCAGCAGTGACGCGTCTTCAATCGCATTTTGTCCAAGAAAGAAGAGGAAGTCAGCAGATATCATGAGTTGTACGAACTCACGAGTTACTTGTGCTTAGTTCTGCGTAGTTACATAAACCATTTGCACGTTGTATTGTAGTTTAATGTGCACTGACTGACTGGTGGTCCGTCTGGATCCTGTAATCACACATCGCCGAGGTGTGAGCGCTAATCGCCTCCTCTTCCTCCTCCTCAGAGGTTTATTAACCTGCTGCTCACGACAGCCCCCCCCCCGTTCCAGGCAGACATTTCCAAATCTGGGTCGAAAAACATCTGGACGGCGAGACGTCCTGCAGACTTGTTATTTCTTCTTCATTCGACCTTGAGATCACCGGGCAGGTTCTGAGGAGGCGATTATTAGCCGCTGCGGCTCCGCGCCACGGTTTATGGCTTTTGCGGGAACGAGAGAAATGAACCGGGCTGGCGCGGCGGGCAGCTGCAGATGAAACGTAGCGCTGTTTGCGGAGTGCGTCTCAGGGTGGTTTTAGCCCTCGGTGGGATAAAACCGAAACATACTGATTGGTGACGGGCCCAAACTAAACATCCTCTGTGCTGTGTTGCTTAGATGCGATAGACAGTCGCCTCATTAACTGCCTGCCACGGTCAGATTATGAAAAATAATTAAAATTAGGGATTATACATATTTAAAAAGGCTTCCTACCTCACAAAAAGTAAAACTGCATAAACAGCATTTTTATTATGATATGTTTTATCATAATAAAAAACACCCGGCAGACCAAATCGCATCAGTGCAGGCCAACTTTGGCCCGCGAGCCCCAGTTTGGGCAGCCCTACTTTGTGGTTTCATTGGCTTTATCTGTCTATCTACAGCATACACGCCTCCTGCATCTGTTTCAAGCTTAAGGCCCTCCGGCATCGTTTTCTCGCAGCGGAGCGTGAATCTTACGGCTGTTTTTGGTCTTGACTTCACATAAATGCAACGTCTGATGAAGGGAACTGCTCACAAGCTGAAGCAAGATGTCGGCAGCGTGTGGCAAATGCACTTAACAGCTTTGTCAGACAGAAACACAACTACATATATGTAAATATCATGCACGTGCATGTTTTTATTCACGCCTTGGCGCAGTCCACCCCCTTCTTTTATATGAAAAATGGTAGATGTCTCATTTTGGAGTGAAACACAAACTCGAACATGAATGAACACACACAGGGACCCACAAATACAGGGGACTGTCTGCTGTGGCTGTCATTGTGCCAAAACACAGTGCAGGAGAAGCAGCTGACAGGGTTTGACCCCCCAGAGTGGCGGGAAAATGGACTTCACTATCTTCAAACCAACAGAGGGACGGTGGGGTGGGAAACGTTTCCGAGGGTGTTTTTACGACTGATAAACAGCCGCGCCAAAAAGGGTCGCCGGATTGTTTCCCAGCCCACGAGGAGAATGAGAGACAAACGAACAGACGGACCCAAAGGGGAGGAAAGAGACGCGGGCGGACACAAGGACGAGAAGAAAGGGACCCACTGAGACCGACAGGGAGAAGAGGCGCAGACGCAACAGGTCGCGTGAAACGGTTTGATGAGGAGTCGGTTCGGAAAAGCCGTGAGGAGATCTGAGCACGATACCGGGGGGCGGGGGGGGCCTTGTTTCAAGACCCCTCGCTCAGAAACCACTCTTTATATTGTTTCTGCAGCTATCACTTTCCATGAACGGCAAAACGTGACGAATGCAAGATTTGAAATTGTGCCCCCGCAGAACGGAAAAAGCACCGAATATCTGGATTTCTGCTTCTTCTTTTTATTTATTTCCGAGCCGAACCCGCAGCTCCTCCGCTGGCTCCGGCCCAAACCACAGTTTAATCTTTTTTCCCATATTTTAATTTAACATTTTGGCTCCTTTGCAGACTTTTTTTTCCCCCCTTTAGTTAAATTTGCAACAACTTTTGCGCTTTATAACAGACGATCTCCTGTAATAGCCATAGTCCTCTCTTGTCGGCAGGTGCAAGTGGTTTTCTTCATGTCCACCGGTGTTTTTAATTATTTCCTTAACAGTGAAAAAGACGCAGATGATAAGATACAGTTCCACGGCTGCAGCCTGCACGAGCATGCTGCATGTTTCTACAGATTAGCATTCTGATGTCACATGAAAAGCTCAGGTGCATCTAAAACATTATGCTCAGGACATAAGCACGCATCCTGCTGAGCCCCAGCTGAGCTTTCCCTGTTACAGCACGGCGGCTACCAGGAAACAGGCCGTACGTAAGCAGCTCAGCCCAGTGTCACGGCACATCTGACCCCATATATATTATATACAGAAGCAGAATGACCCAAATGCAGATTGAAGGGACCGAGCTGCGGGGTTTAATGTGCTAATAACGCAAAATCGAGCAGATTCAAATCCAGGGTGGCCGTCGGACGCTGGCTAAACAAATCCAAGAAACGGGACTCGAGGAGAACAGCTGGAACGCTCGACCCAGAGGTGAGGACACACACAAGGGCGTGATGAGACGAACTGAATCGAGGACGTGGCAGACGGTCGCACAGGTGTAAAACAGAAAATGACTTACTGTAAACCGGTGAAGTGTTTTGTTCTTTCAAAAGAAAAGCATATTTACAGTGTACTGAATCATTTACCATACGCTGCTTCATTATGCAGGGCGGCGGGTTGGAAGGAAGATCTGCAGCGCTTAAAAACAAAAACAATACCTGCCAGAAAAAAAACAAAAAAACAAATCTGCGTCTGTGCCAGGAAGCATTCAGGAAGCATTCAGGAAACATTCAGGAAGCATTCAGCAGATTTCCCAAGTAGGAATTTGAGTCATTTTGGAAAATACATCCTTCTGCATCACTCCCGCTTCCGTCCTCGCGCCCCGCGAGGAGCAAAAGCAATCGCCGCAGCCCCGTTTGCAGATGAATAAGGAATATACAGGTGTAATATATCAGCATTATGAATGAGACAATCACGCCGCAAGAGAAACGGGCCTTCAAGCCTTCATACCCGATGTTGTTGTGTCGCCAGTTGCTTGTTTCTAAGCGCCATTCCTCTTTGTCAGAGCGAGGAGGAGCGTTTGTTTCCTGAGGAGAGTGACTTTTGAAAGCCAGAAAACCTCAGCACACCTGGTGGAAGTAATCGCTGAGTAATTGCTATTAATCAAGAACCTCATCAGCCTCATGCAGATGCGGCGCGGGACTTTCGTGTTATGCGCCAATTAGAGCGGTAATTAATGTACATTTAACTGAGGAACCGCGGCAAAGCCGAGGAGGGGCGGGCGGAGCGGCGGCGGGGAAAAGTTACCGGGCGTCAAAGTGAAAAAGAGCAAAATGAGGAGGGTCGTGGAGCGGAGCCAGGGAGAGCTGGCGAGTCCGGTAAAAGCAGCCGCGCAACGTCCTCGACCTCCCCGGGCCGGCTCACGAGCCGCGGGGCCGGCGGATTTGTGCGCTCTGTTGGACAAAAACAGGGCGAGTGGTCGCGCGCAGCCGGTGTCAGCTTTATGTTTTACCCGGGCGCCGCGTGGAAACGAATTAAAAGTTAAGTTAATTAACTACTTGAGTAAGTAGAGCAGGCAGGACGGAGCCAAATCAATTAGCTATTGGCAGGAGAGACGGAGCTGGGGGGTACTAGAGAGGGGCCTCAACCAGCCGGAGCCAAAACACACACACAAATGAATACACACACACACACACACACAGAGTGACTCCACCTGCCACACATAAAGACAGAATGCACACATGCGTAAACACAACACATGGATGAACAGTGATTGTACACACACACACAGTTAGCACAAAATGCTCGTGGACAGACGCCTAAACGCCTGATTTATGACGAATCAGCACGCAATCGAAGCCGAGATCGCCGTTCATCCGGTCAAGAGTCGCATAAATGTGCGGATCAGTCGTCGTTTTGCTTTCTTCTTCCCTGGCGCTGCTTTGCAGGAGGCTCGACCTGGCAAAGAGAGCGAGGCAGATGCCGTTAAAGAGAAAACTGGTTTCCACACAGACGTGGAGGGAAGTTTAAACAGCAACTTGATTAAATCTGATTAAAATCCAGAATCTTTCAAGCGTCTCAGGAGCAGGAAGTGATAAAGGGGTTTACACGCACACACATGATGTGGGAGGGGGGGTGGTCATTTACGCCACATATACGAAATAATGAGAGCAGACATTCGCACAAGCTGCTGAAATGATTGGTTATCCGGTGCGAGCACGCCGTACAGCACCGTGTGTATCTCCATCCGTCCGCTGGTGGCTTCGTCGCAGCGGCAGGTACGATTTTTAATCCCATTATTATTTTTGGCCGCCCACCATATTAAAAGGATTTAGCGTATAGGTACAAGGGAAACGTTGGCAGAGGGAGAAGCGGCAGCTCAGCGGGAGCTTCTGGCCTAAATTCGAACATCCCTCCATCCTCATTCGACGAGACGGGGAGACGTGCGTACTCCAGGAACACCAGAGCAGCGAGGTCCCTCGTGGATCTGCCTGGTGACACGTTAGCATTAGCATTTAATGTGTTTAGTTGCTGCGATAGCCGCTCTCCCCCCCGCCAGAACACCCAGTTTTACGCCTGCTGTTAGGTGGTGCAAAGAGCGATCAGGGTCAAACAAACACAGGGCCATCGCCCGGGAAACCTCTGTTCGTCTCGTGCGTGAAACCGAAAGTCCTCACGGCCCCCGCTGTTCAAACGCACACTGCGTCTTCTGCAGGCGCAGCGTTGATTGTGCACAACTGACCCTCAAAACAAACATTTGCTAAGCGAGGCAGTCGTCGTGCGCGCGCTCAGCTAACAACGAGTAGATCAACTTCAGCCTGAGTGTGTTGAAACATGACAAGGCTCCGGATCGAGCACCCATTGGTGACGTGTCGGGAGTGACAGCGTGTCTCACACACACACACACACACACTTACGCACACACACCACAGCTAGCCTGCAGGTGTGATCTACTTTTAAGCATCAGATCAGATGTGTGCTAATCGAGTTAGCGTTAATCTACTGAACAGGCGGCTCCAGTCACACACTGACGACCTTTAACAGGGCACGTCAGGGCACACACACACACACACACACAAAATCAATCACTCTCCCTCCGCCTGTTCGTACCAGCGCGTGTGGCATTGATATTCCTTCGTGGCGTCCCTTCATACTCTGTGCCTTTTCCCTACACAAAACCTGGAGGTCACTGAGGGGAGATCATTGTAGCTGCGACCATCACGATGCGTCGGATCCTGATGCTGTCACCAGAGGGTTTAACAGCACGTTCCCCAAGGGAAGAGGCTGCAAATGGTGCCGCTGTATGTTAACCCAGTGCGGTTCCTGCCATAATCAGCGTTTTTTAATGTGCATATATATCTGTCGTTATGTTTCCATGTAATTGTTGCATGAGTTTGGGCTCATTTCTGTAATTTTAGTAGAATAAAAATGCAAATACCGCCGACGTCCTACCAATCCGTGTGCAAATGCGCGCCAAAAAAATGCAAATGCGCATTAAAAAAGTAAAAAGAATTAAAAATGCCTCTCTAACTCTAGCCCATGATTATAAAGTTCAGCAAGTTGAAATGACCCCGGCTGTGCAAACGTGCAAAAACATGAACTTATTACATTCATAGAGACGGGCTGCCGTCACAGGGACCTCCAGGAGCCGCAGGTGCTGCAGCAGCGGACTAGACAGAAGTCCCATTTTGACGTTATTTAACACTTCAATTCATATTCATTTACTTCTGTTATAGGAATATTAGGTATAAGGCATGCCCAGTGAAGCATCTGGCAATATATGGACTTCTTTAGCTATTTCTCAATAGGTGCAGGTTGCAAATGCACATGAAAACAGGTGGACATGCACCAACGTGGAAAGTGTTTGAGCTCTGCCATGGAAACAGCTGCTTTGATCCAGACGAATCACACAGAGCCCGAAATGTGCTGCTTCACCGCTCGGCGTGGATTAAAAAGCTAGAGACGACTCGCAGCGGAGGGATCGCACCTTTGATAGCTGATGGGAAACACCTGCTGTGACATCACTGTTTGGAGGGGGGGGCGTGTCCCAAACCAGCGTGCTTTACAGACTGAACCCACGCAGGAGCATCGCACCCGTTAGCGTTTCCGTGTTCATCAGCACGTGAAGGTGACCTTTCTCGCTGAACCTGGCCTCTAGAGTCGGTGCATGTTCTCCATTCCTCTTGGATACGTGGGTGTAAATCCTTTCCGCCGCCTTCGCTTTTGTCTTTTGGCATTTCCACTGGTCCTGAGGTGAATTAAAATAAATTTTTGGATCTGTGTGATGTTCCCTCAGGTTGCTTTGGGAACTCGGACAAGCAGCGGCGAGCGGTAAGAGCCGACACGTTGCGCTAATTGCCATTCCAGCTCTGCGTGACTCCTCCCGCGCGGGTGTCTTTATAATTTTACGACGTGTGGATTTTTTCATTTGTTTGTCTGTAAAAAAGAAAAAAGGAAGCTGCACGTAAAGAAGCGCCGTTCAGCCCCATTATCCCGCCGCTCCCTTCATCCCTGCCCATCTCCTTCGTTCTTCTTTTCGTGTGAATACCTTTGGGTTGCCATGAAACCAGCTTTGTGTCTCTTGAAACCTCACGATAAGGCCGGGGGAATTAAAAATAAAAAAAAGGAAAATCCACCTTTTTTAAAAAAAATTAATTCTCTGTAATTTATAGATTAAAAAAAAAATAATAATTGAAAACTAAAATAGAAACTTGGCATTTTTAAAATGAGAGAATTAGGAAGCGGGATACCTTGTCCTTCCCCGTTAAGGAAGATCTGTAGCATTAGCATACAAAAAAAAAAAAGATAATGGTGAGGTGGGAGAGTTCATCCCTCTGATGTGCGCCAGGGGAAGAGAAGAATGATTAAATTGAAAAGTTTAAGAAGATTTTAAGCTGAACAAGCAATTTGATATCTGCTACCTCCTGATTCGTCTCCCATGGAGTAAATTACCTCGCATGCTTGGCAGGCAGTTCAGTCAATGAGAGGAGGAGGAGGAGGGTTTGTCTGCCCGTCTGCGTGTCCGTACTGTCTGTCCACCCGCCCGCCTCCCTCTTCTTAGCTGTTTCCCGGTGCCATGCTGCACACGCGCGACTCAGACGGGTGCTCGCGTGTGTGCGCGCGCCGCGTCGGCCGCTCCACTGTGCCGCTCAGCCACTTGTTGGCTCAGTTGCGCGCGCTCACGCAGTCATTCGCAGTTTACCTAAACGTAAACATGGCGGCGCGATCTGAGATTGTCACGCTGTTTGCTGACACCTCAAGTAGAGCTGCGTGTGGGTGTGTGTGTGTGTGTGTGGTTTTCTATTTATGACTTAATAGTGCATGTGAGTGTGTGTGTCCCTGTTTCTTTAAATATGTCAGTGCTAAGATACTGTCTGTCTGTGTGTGTGTGTGTGTGTGTGTGTGCGCGCGCATGCTAGGTTGCTAGTGTGAAAGTCAGCTCAGCCAAACAGCCTGGCTCAAACAGGATCAACCACTAATCCTTTATCTGCTTAGCCATGGAGGTGGCAGTGTGTGCATGTGTGTGTGCATGCATGCATGTGTGTGTGTGTGTGTGTGTGTGTGTGTATTTGCATGAACTTGAAGGATTCACATGTTTATGTGTGTGTGTGTGTGTGTGCTTGTATCATAATTAATGACTCTTGGGAGCTGAGAGGGAGTGAGATGCTCTACTGAACTTCTGCAACATAAACACTCTCTCACCCGTCTCTCCCCACCAGAGGTCCATTAAGCAAGGCACTTAACCTCTTAACTGCTTCAGTGGAGCTTCTCTGGGCACCTCTGTGTGTTGAGGCTTTGCAGTTAATGATTATATTATGCAATTAATGACAGATAGTGACGGTTCCCTCTCAGAACCTTTCAGCAACACCTTGACCTGAAATTGTGAATCCTAACCTTAATCAAAATGATGCATTTAAAATAGATTTAAATCGTTTAATGATCCTTTTAAATGAGGGGAAGTCAGACTACATGCTTACATTCACACTGATGTAATACTCCAGTTATTGTAAATGCATCCATTCATTTTCTGTAACAGCTTCATCCCTTTTAGGGGCTGCAGGGGCGCCGGAGCCTATCCCAGCAGCCATTGGGCAGGTGGCGGGGTGCAGTCAGGACCGGTCGCTAGGCTAGGCTGTTGAAAGGAGACAGGCGAACTCATGCACCCCTACAGTTCCATGTTCACCTGTCATGACAGAAAGGGAACATGCAAACTCAGAACAGAAAGGCCCCGGTCGGGATTCGAACCCGAGACCTTCTTGCTCGACAGTGAAGCCAACGTGCCGCCATCGATTCACTCATATTTAGATTCTATATTTTTGATATATAGCTGCATGCTCCTCGTCCACAATCCCGTCGGCCTGATGTCTGGGTGTCTGTTTACTTTTGGCTATATGGTGTAACTGTACACACACACACACACACACACACGAATACACACACTTGACAGTTTTTCCACCTTACCAGTCAACTGTGTGTGTGTGCGTGTGTGTGTGTGTGTGAGTGAGAGAGCAGGGATTAGTATTAGTGGAGAGGATTATCCAGTCGAAGGACTGCCTGCCTCTGTGAGTGCCTCCTTCTCCCCCCCTCTCTCTCTCCCTCTCCCTCCCCCACTCTCTCTCCCTCTCTCTCCCCCTCTCTCTCTCTCTCTCTCCCCCCTCTCTCTCTCATCCATCCCGCAGCACTGAAGGGTCTTAGGTGCCAAGCGATAAAAGAAAGAGCAACCATAGGAAGCTCACTTAGACACAGTCTTTGAACATCCTCCTCCTCCAATCTGTGCCACCTCCGCCTCCTCCCCCCGTCCTCCCCCTGCACCTCCTCCTCCCGCACCCTTCCTTCCTTCCTCCTGTCTTTGTCGTCCTCCCTCGAGCTCCTTTCCCCCGCAGCGCTCTTTCTGATGCACTCCTGTTGTTTCTTCTCCTCCTCTGCACCTCCTTCTCCTTTACTTCCCGCCTTCACTCCTCTTATCACCCCTTCCTTCACTCCCCTCAAACTTCCCCCTATTCCCTACTCTCCTTTCCTCCTTTTCCTCCCTTCCTCCCTCATTTTACTTCCTACTCCCGTTCCTCTCCTCCCCCATCTCACCTCTCGCCTCCTTTCTGAAATGTCCTTCTCACACATCTGCGCCTGATTCTTTGAGATTATATGTCTGACCACCATTTATTCCCATTTATGCTGATTAGCCTTTAATAAAAAGGTAGGATAATAAAGATGCTGTACTCCTACTTGGCGGTTATTCTAACTCCTTTTAGCCCGTTAGCCTCACCGTGCTCTGCTGTCATAATAAGCTTATGTAAAGAAGTGTTGTACGCGTCCCTCTATAGTTAGGGGTTTTAGACTTGTCTGATCTCACTTTGGCTTAACTCCTGACACCAGCCTTTGTGTACTTCTCTGTGTAAGGAGCTCTCAGTGACTAAAGATTCACCTCCCGTGACACACAAATACAGGAACGGATACGTGTCGAGCGAAGCCTCCTTTAAAACCACACCGGAGTCCCGTCGGCCGTAATCCAAATCTGTTGGTTTCAGGGAGTTTTGGTTGACAGTGCAGCTGAAGGCTCTTTAGCCGGACGCTGAGTCTGAAGTCGGTGAACAGAAAGGATCTGAACACGTCTGACCTGTGCAGCCAGCGTGCATCCATCAAAGAGTCTTTGAGGAAGCGGTAAACGCTGCCAGCTAGCCCATTGTGCATTTGTGAGACCCAGGTGCCAGAATGTTGCAGTAAAATGAACAAACATAATGGTGCGGATAAGCTGGCCGCCCGGCCGAGAAGCTGCTCAGTAATGGAAAACTGACAAGTGTAATCTCGCCGGCGGGCAGCGCTTCCTGGCTGAGGGCGAGTTCGCACCAAGCGTGTTTGGAGTGGTTTCAGGCCTCCGGACAGGGCCGTTCAAACCGGGGAGCTTCTGAATATTTGCACCTTGACACCTCAAAACAATTCGTTGAGCGAGAATCTCGTTTCTTCTTTTTGAGAACGAGTTATGTTTAATGCAGAAGGGCAGCAACTCGTGCACCGATCAAGCAGCGTAAGCTGCTCCAAACTTTGCTAAGAAGGGTAAGTCAGTGAGAATAGAGTCCTGGAAAAGTCATTCATTCTTATGAAGTTCATTAAGCTTTCTAAAAGTTAGAGGGGCTGGAATTAGACATGTTTTTCACCGCCGGCGTCTCGTATCGCGCCAGAATAAAGACGCTGCCAAATCTCTTATCTGGCAGGACGACAAAACTGTGTAAATAACAAACAGCATCCTCAGTCAATCAGTCCTTTACGGTACGTAAACAGGTAACTTCACCCAGATCAGGTTATCGACGCCCGATTGGCACAATTGGCGATGGAAGATTAGATTAGCGCAGAAGAAAACTTGCGTATTCAAGTTTAAACATCTGCAAAAGTTCACTCGCAGGGATCCATTAAGAAATCATAAAGCTTTCTAATTGGGGAGGACATCTCTAGCTTATACAGTTTAGCAATTTACTGTTTAATCTATCTGACATCAAGTGAAATGATTGGACACTGATGCATTCACCAGACTCCTTTGGTAAAAACAGTAATTTTACTGTCGCTCACTGCCTAAATCAGTTGGTTAAAATCTGTGTTATGGTGTGATTTCCAGTGAACTAAACTGACCCTTTAACACTTTCGAATCATCACGACAACTGGTCGCTTTCTGCACAGTGACGCATTAACTAGAAACTGAGGCTGCAGCGGAAGATCGGCAGCTCCACGGTCCCTGTTGTTAAATTAATGTTTTTTCGTCAAGGTCTAGTGATCTAAGATTAGCGAAGGAAGGTGAAGCTGTAGAAACACTTGAAGAAACTGGATATTTATCTTTTCTTTGCTAAATACATTTTCTCAGAACCCTTAAAAACACAGGAACAAGGTCTCTCACCTTTTCAGGAGATCTTGTCTGATGAAAGTCCCTTCAAGACAGAAATTCAACTCAGCGAAGACTGAACTGACACCAACAGCTACCTGCAGCTGGCACCTGGTGCTGCTAAGTACGAGGATTTGCTGTGCCTTGCTTTAATCAACAATCTGCTGTGGAGGAACAGATCCAGAAGCCACGTCCTTCCTGATAACTGCAGCTTCTTTTGGGGGGAACAGCGCCAGATTAGCCTCTGACAGGCCAGAGCTGCACCTGCATCACCTCTGCTGGATATCAGCTCCATCTAAACACATGCAAGGCATGCATTTATCCAGTTGTAAAGAAGTCAATGCATATTTCATGAAGCCCACACTGGCTGAAACTGGCGCAGTATATATATATATATATATATATAAATATGCAGGCAGAGGTATGAAATCGCCAAAGTAGTTGAAACTAAAATGTAGCAAAGGCAGAAATGTGATGTATTGGAGTGTTTTCTTCTAAACGCATATACATCCCTCAACATTTTTCAATAATATGACCTGATATCAAGCTGCTCTGCACAAGTCTAAATCAAAAACTCCCATTTTTTTTATGATTTTATCATGAAAATGTCCAAATATATTCAGTTTTCTGTGCTAGGACTAGTTTTCCACTCTCCTCCACTTATGAAGTCATGCTTTTAATTTGAAATTATCACATCTGAACGCCTTATACCAGCTTTAATGATGTTTTATATGTGTGTATATATATATATAAAAAGGAGCGAGCTGTGTTTGGTCCGTGTTCTGCTTTAATTATCCTTCTGTGTAACAGCTTTTCACTGACGCTAAGTCACCGGTCACCAAAAGGATTGGCCGGCCGCGCCAGGTCACCGTGTAGACTGCACAGGACAAGCTTAATGGACTGGCTGCCGCTGCACGAGCTCCACCGCGGGCACAAATAGAGTCGAGCTCCTTTATTTACACTGGTACTGATTGAGGTGGGAGCCTGGTTATCACACGTACAGCATCGCACCCATAATTAAACAGAAGCATAACAGAGAACTATGCATAAGTATCAGACATTGAATGCACCATGTGACCTCCAGGTCTCGTAGCGGGTGAATGTGGACCAAGCTGTCAGTAGCACTATATCACTGAGTGTTAATGAGATTGACCTGTGACATGGCCGCAGTGGGTCAGGAGTAACTCATTACTGTACCGTTGATTACATTACCTGCCAGCTTAGACCTGGCCCGCGCTCTGTTTGTTTCTTCAAGACAGTCAAGATACTTTGTTTTTGCTGCTTTGACAGTCTCTCTTGCGCTCTCTCTTTGCAGATGACTATAAGTTTATATATGATGGCTTTTATTTATCTATTTATACACAGAAAACAGCCCAAACCCTCATTTGTACATAGATGCATGTTGGTATGGTGCACCATGTGGGGTAAATATCCTGCTGGATAATACCTCAAACTGCACTGATCAGTTTTTGTTTTTATATCAATCACTGATCTAATATGTTTAATTTAAAGGTGCTCGCTCACAGTGATGAACACCAGATCTGATCATCCACAGGTTAGATCTTAAAATCATAATTAAATGCTAAACCGGTGAAAGCTGTTGTAGAAGTGTCTTCTTCACTGAAACCAGGGTGATCACAGATCTAACAGGCTGGGCAGCCGGAGCTTCAGTGAAGCTGAAGCAGAGAGATATCTGAAATGTCTGTTTACCTGTAAAGCCACTGGGGAGAAGTGTTTGGGCTCAAACAAGACAGTGGGGTCCTTTAAGATGATGTTAGACATCATTTGGTGTAGTTGTTTTTAAATTCAGGGGGTTAAATTGCTGTTGAGGGCAAATACGGCGCATCCAACCAGCAATAATACACCGAGCTAAAGCTAAAAACTAAACTATACAGACATGCATCTCTAGACCTGCAGCAACTACCCCCCAGGTAAGTACTGTAAATCAAACAGGGTTGGGATCCGGAGAGGAGTTAGGTCACTGGTCCAGAGAGGTGCTGCGGCTTAAAGTGATTAACACCCTGACCTCTGGCTGGCTGCCGCCTCAGTGACCAGAGTGACCACTCCTGACCGATCCTACCGTTGCTCCCATATTGTCTGTCATTTCATTTGAACCAGTGTCTCATTCTGGGCCCAAAGTCAACGTCTCAGGCCTCCTTTGATCCTAAAGCTAAGTGACACCTGCGGGACAAGGTGCAGTGATGAAACACTACACGCTCAATAGTCTTTCTCTCAATAGTTTCTTATCTTAGGTGTTTATCCGACTGTTAAAACAACGGATTTAGTCATTTAAAACATCTGCATATATGGTTTTTTTGTCAGTGTCTGCAGCTTCATTCTGGAGCGCTGGCTGATTGGCCGGTTAAATCCGAGAGGGCGGGCTCTCTATGTCACTATGTCTGCGAGTGCAATGGGGGGCGGGGCTGACATATACAAGATGGAGGGGTTTTTGAAGAGGAGGGCTAAACACTGTGTTTTAGAGCAGGTGGCGTCAGCGCTTGGATGCACAGGCCCGTGTGCAGAGTACAGCACGTTTGCGTCGCGTCTCAAGCTGAAACGCCGCTGCAGACCAGGAAGACGGTGAGCACTGAAGCTTCTCTCCTGTTTCCTGCTTTTTCCCTTGATTGCAAGGCACGAGGCATGAGTGACTCTAAATATTTGGTTGTTTCAGTTCATTCAAAGTCTTATATTCTATAGAATATGAGCATGCTGTGGTCGAATGTGCACATAGTCCTCTGAAAATTACGTTTATTGCAGAGTCAAGGCGACTCACATTACACACGGCGCTGTGCTGCTTTATCTTCACTCCAGAAGAGTTTTTCCACCCGGTATCTCACTTCACAGGCAGTCTCTCAACTTCTCTCCCAGCGTTAGTGGATGAAAACATTATTAAAAACATTTCTCACCGCTCCAGTGTTATTGAGTGCCCCGACTTGCGTGCCGAAGCCCGGTGCGGCCGGTGGAAACGGGGCCCGGTGAGAGTCGGAGGGCCGCTGGAGATGAGGAACGGCCCGATGAAACAACAAGAAGCACCTGAACCCCATTAACCCCCGGCTATGTATATCACTCTCAGGGTGCGTCAGCTGGCAGAGGAGCACCGTTCCTGGCGAGATGCTCCTGAAAGGGAAATAAAAAGTTTATTCGGCCACATCCGTGCGCCCGTGTGGCTGCAAACAGCTCTCGCTGACCTCTGATGGCTATCACGGAGAAAGTCGGGCTGATAAACGTGACCTTGTCGTCTCAGAGAGTATGAAGCTCCTAACAAACGTGAGCGCAGTGAATTTTGATTGTAAGATCTTCAGGCTCGTTTCTACCACAGCATCAACTACAGATGCACTTGTCGGGATGTGGGTCAAAACCTTTGCCAGATGTTGTTGTACCTGTCTGTGCCGCTTATTTGGAGAACAGCTGACCTTCTTATGAACCGATTCCTCATTAGCTGTTTTGATTTTGGTGCTGTCGTCCTCAGCTACCACTTGGTGTCTGTGTTTTGAAGCCAAATGAAAAAGCTGCGCGCCCAAAATGAACACCTGATCTGATTGTGACGTCCGCTCGGAGCAGCTGTTGTAAGATGAAGATGAGCGCAACGAAACGGGTGGCGGCTGTCCGAGAAATCGGACGTGCACCTGAAAACGGGTCTGTTTACACTTTAAAGGCACTGAGACTGAACTCCTGTCATTCGCTGTAACTGTCGAGGTCGTTTTTAGTAATAAGGATTGTCTGATGGGCAGGAGGAGATGAGCTGAGGAGAGTTACAAGCTGTGGCTGTGGCTCAGCAGTAGAGCGGGTTGACCACCCATCAGAAGGTCGGTGATTGGATCCTAGCCTCCTCCCGGCCGCAGGCCGAAGTGTCTTTCAGCAAGACGCTGAACCCTAATTTGCTCCCCATGGCTGTTCCATGGTTATGTGAATGTGTTAGGCTCCTTGCAGTTATTCTATATGTACATCGCTTTGGATAGATCGATCGTAGAATCATCAGTTGTCATGTTGCTGTTGTCATGTCCCTTTTTATCTTATTTGAAGAATTCGTCCCTGATTTTGAGAGGATCTAACGCTGGTGCAGGCAGATATCTGTACAACTGCTGCTTATGCTCTCATTAAATGTGTTTAATGTTGCTGCACGCTGTTACACGCTTATTTGAGGCAGTGCTTGCGAAGTGAGGCTACTCGAGTGACCTGAAGAAGAGTACAACCACTTAATTCAGTCCACAGCCTCGATTTAGTGTAACGTAGGCACTTAGTTAGGCACAGTTGTGCTTTAAGAGTAAAGTTCTGCAAATATGATAATGCTAACGTCCTCACAATGACAATACCAACGTGCAGGTATACTGTTTAACTTGTGGTCTGTCTCGGTTTAGCCCAAACTCATCAGCATAACCTAACGTAAGTGTCTGCAACAGAGTTTGTGACAGTCCATCAGGGAGATGTTAACGTATTTGCTGGTGTTGGTGGGAGAAGTCAGGTGATAAGCCACTCGGCCACTTAATGGATCGACGTCTCCGGTCATGTCAGCAGGCAGCAGCAAATCAGTTTTCCTGTGGAATAACCAGTCCCATCACCCCTCGATTAAACCCCCGTCGATGCCGTTTTTTGGTTTGCGTCTGTCCCGGCAGGTGCTCTTCGGGGGAACTGTGTTCGTGTGTGCGCTCTAGTGTCACTAATGCGATGGCTACTTAAAGGGATTGACCTTTCCAGCCATGTCAGACTGGTCAGCATATGCAGATCCCACAGAGCTCGTCCAAAGAGCCTGGGAGCGTTTCAGCGGCCAAGCACTTGTTACCTCAATCACGTTGCAACAAGGGTTCACCAAAGTACTGTGCAGAGCACCAGTAGATAACAAGTAATTAAAAGTATTATTAAAAATAGACAGAGGCAGGCTGTTCCACAGTTTAGAGCAAACTGAGAAAGTATGATCCCCTTTTGGTTTTGAGTTTGGTGCAGGGAATGGAGAGAAGATCGGCGGATCTAAGGGGTCTGCCAGTAGTGTAGGGGAACAGCCGTTCAGAGACGTAGCCTGGTGCCAGTTCACGTAGCGCTTTAAAAACAAATTTATTTTACAAGCAACACGGTATTTAACCGGTGACCAGCGCAGAGAGGCCAGAACGGGTGAAATATGGTCTCTCTTCCTGGTGCCAGTGAGGAACCCAGGCTGCAGGCGCGAGAGGGCAGACTGACTAATTCCTGCATAAAGTGAACTGCAGGGTAGGGTGCAGAGCGGTGCGGGACCGGTATCCAACATGGCTGCCGCTCCCGACGAACAGCCCGCGGCTGTACGCTACAGCTACGACCCAGAGTCTGACGGCGAACAGCGGAGGAAACGGTTGGAAAGAATCAAACGCAGCCACGGTCTCATCTGGTCTTCTGGGGCTGGGACAGAATATCGGCATTTGTGTTGGTGTTTACAACCAACAACAGAGCAGTCTGCATGTCCGGCTCTGACCGACGACATCGCCACACACCGCTAGCTTACCGCCGGAAACAGAGAGCTTCACCTAGCGGGATGAACGCCCCCTCTCAGCGGTTTCACTCAGAGGAGGACGACCTCTGTGAATCACTCCTGTGGTTACGTAACGACAGGAGCTGGATCTGAACGGCCTGTAGGAGCCCCATGTTACCAGAGGGTGGGCTGCAGAGACGATGCAGGACCTGTCTGCCTTCCTCACTCTCTGAGTTGGTCGGCTGAGGGGGGGACTAGTTTAAATATGTAGAGGCAAGAAGAAACCTGTTTTTCATAATGTGTGCCCTTTAAAGTTACAAGTGGATAGATGTAAATGCAGCATATTGAGTGTACTGTGTGTTTCATCCTAACATTTGTGTTGGCTTGAGCTCTGTTTCTCCGTGTGTGCGTGTGTTTATGTACAGCACATGTTTTTGTTCCGAGTATTTATCTGTGTGTGTGTGTGTGTGTGTGTGTGTGTGTGTGTGTTTCTGCTTATCTTTTTGCGAAAAGCCAATACCAAAGTGGCGGAGATGAGAAATAAATAGCGTTTTTATCTGATTCCACCCCAATATCCCGTTTAAGCAAAGAGGAGCAATATCGCAGCGGCGGCCGCGTCTCTGAGATCCACCCGTGGACAAAAAAAAAGAAAAGAAGAGCAGATGAGGAGCGGAGAGGAGGAGGGAGGGGCACTGAGTAATCATTTTCCGCCTTCCAACTGTTATTCAGTCGGTCTTTGTTTGCGTGTGTGTGCCTTTGTGTGTGTGTGTGTGTGTGCGCAAAAGACAGAGTAAGTCTGTGTTTTGACATTGTCTGCTTTGTGTGTATGTGTTTCGAATGCGTGTTTGCGCGCGAGGAGCTACATGGAATTGCTTAGGTGTGTGTGTGTGTGTGTGTGTGTGTTACACAGCAAAGCAGAAACTCAATTGAGTTTATTGTTCGGGGAGCTTTTATGAGGATGATACATGAAATATATACTTGATGTTTTCTGCTCAGTAATAGCAGCGGAGAAGAGAAATGGTGCCACTTTGCAATTTTAATATCATTTATTAGATTGAGCGGAGTGATTATGCTTCAGACCTGGGTTCGGTTTGCAGATACCTGGCAGGTATATGCTAAAGGAGGTTTTCAGAAACCTTGCTCAGATGACCCACAGATGGCTGCAGAGGACACACCAGGGCGGCACAAATCTGCAGGGCCGTCACACAGCGGCAACGTTTACGGGCAATCCACTTTCATTTAGCGACGGCAGCATTAAATTCAGCTGTCGTTTCAGCGAGAGCAGCAACGCTGTTTGCAAACGGATCGGGTGACTCCCAGTCGGAGCCTGGAAAAAGTACGTTTTTCATGTGCTAAAGCTGACGTCAGGATTCAGAGCCACGTCGGCAATTTCTTAATTTCTAACAGCATCGGTGGATAAAACACTGCTGTAAAAGCTAAAAATGCTTTGTTAAAATAGAAACGCTCCATCAGAATTACATTATTCTCAATAAATCATCAGTTATAGGTCCAATGTCAGGGTCTGGACCTGAATCATCAAGGGAACCTTCATATCAAACACAAATGAACGAGAATGAAGATATTTATTTTCTACAATCTTGCATCTTAAAAAAAAAAGAAGATGTTTTGGACGTGGATTTCAACAGATCAACTCTGGCCATGTAATATTAAAGAAGACAACCTCAGAGGCATGCTGAAGGACACACCTTAGCATCAAGCAGACTCTGGTGTGGTTCAGACTTTGGTCTGGAACAAATGAGCCGAACTACAGGTTTGAAAACAACTTTATAGCAAAGTGAAAAGACTACGAAGACTTTAAATTAACAGTTTGTTGTTGCACCATGTTGATTAATAGCTAAAATGAAATATGAAGGACTAATCCAAGACCGTCAATCTTCGACTGATGTGAAGACGTCTTGAGTTAAGCTGCTTTAAACAAAAAGGAAATGTTTTTCATTTTCATCGTTTCAAGTGGGTAACTTTGACCTGAGAGCTGGTGCTTTCATAAAGCACTCCCACAGTGTCATATTTGATAAATAATCATCATCAATCTAGATATAAACAGCTAGAACAGTCTGGTAAGTTCAAGCAATCACAACGCTTTACTGTACACGGCATTTAAAACCATGATAGTTTAAATTATAGATGAAATCCAGTCTTGTGATATCAGTATAATATCAAACTGCCCAGCTCTGGTGTAAAGAACATCTAATGAAACTTGTGTGGTAGGTAAGCTTGTCATAGTTTGCTTTCAGCCTTATTTGCTGTTGTTTGTTCCAGCATACTGGCCTGCAAACAGGTTGAAAACCAGCGTCCTTCATCCACTTCTATTTAATAATACAACACTTAGTGCGGGGATTTGGGTTTGAAGGTTTTTAATCCACTGCTACATCAGCATCAGCACTGTATCTCCTGTTTGTTGCTAACAATACAAGAGAAGTTTCTTTGTAAATAGATATTTGGGCCTTGTACAATTCTGCAGTGCTACAATGGCGCTCGGCTTTTGTCCAAAGCGCCGTAAATATAGAATAAGTACAACACAAGCACAACGAACTGGGTAGGAAGTGCAATGGGGACATGTGATAAGAAGTGTTTTGGGTCCATTAGGACCAAGGTGTCGACAGGTGGAGCTGATGTCAAGTGCATAGTTTCTTCTTGAAGGTTGTGAGGGACTCTGCAGATCGAATGGAGTTGGACAGCTCGTTCCACCACTGGGGGACGACAGAGGAGAAGAGTCCAGCTTCTGGTTTCAGGCCCTGTTGAGATGTTGGGACTAGACATCTTTCATTGGCTGGATGGAGTGTAGACCTGGATGAGGGAGTTCAGGTAGGTTCAGGTTTAGTCATAGCGACTGGGAGCCAGTGGAGGCACCTGAACATCTCAGATGGATCCCAGACGCACCCTGCATCTAGATTCCCATTAAACTGTGAGTGCGTCTGGAGCCCCACGTTTCCCACCACCACCTGATTTACCCCCATCGCTCAGCAAAGCGAAGGAGCCGGTGACATTTAGAAAATACAAACAAAGCTGCCTCACCCGCAACCCTGTCGAGACCCACGAGCGTTCCTTCCTTTTGAATCTCTTTCACGGTTACCTATTAGCCCCCCAGTGTACCAGTCGCACTGTGAGTGGTCCCATTAAGTGAGCCAGTCATCTAATGGTGGCCCACGTTAAAAGGGAGTTCGTCATCTTATTAAGGTCCAGTGTTAAAGGGGACGTTTGGTTCGTTAAACGGCTCTAATTGAAAGAGCCTAAATCAGCTCCTGTTGAGAACTGTCCACTGACCACAGGAAATCAGAGGGGGAACTCTTGTTACTGGTGTGTGTGTGTGTGTGTGTGTGTGTGTGTGTGGTAAGTTATGACAATTATTTATAAGTGTTTCCATGTTTCCATGGTTGCATCTGTTACCTGAACGCCTTTTTAACCAGAAACCTGTGCTGTAAAGTGTCTCGTCCTTAAAGCATGTCACAGCATCGTAATATAATGGAAATGTTAAAACTTTACTCATTAAATACAAAACACCATTCAGTCACCACCTTATGTTTATGATGCTACTTGTCATCGCGCCTCTAAAAGTTCGAGTTTCGTCCTCAATATTTGACCCTTCTGATCCAATAAATGGTAAAATCTCATATAAATCTCATCTCATTAAAAATAATACACACAAAACATATAATAATACATATCCTTTCCACATTATCACCTTTTGTTGCCCTGGTAGTATTTGTTAGTTTCGCATTTCGTGAGAAAATCTCTTTTACGTGTTTCAGCTTGTCCTAAAAAGACACATCAAAGTAGTCCAGCAAAGGGCCGGCGTGGCGCGGGGGTCGGTCCTTGGCTGTCTGGAGTGTAAATATGACAGATGAATCAAAACAAACATAAACTCGATTGTTTACATCACCGGTATTTACTGTTGCACAATGTGCCGCGAGAGGACACTGAGCGGTCTTATTAACCTGTTTCCTCTGACATTGAATTAGACTGCATGAGTCACCGCCTTGAGGTGTGTGTGTGTGTGTGTCTTTGTGTGTGTGTGTCCACTTTTAGTCTGAGAGAAATGTGAGACGCAAGGGTGTGTGTGTGTGTGTGCGCGCGTGTGTGTACGTACACACTGTTTCGGTGTCACGACAGGACATTTGTGTCATTAAGTATGTCCTCAATCAGGGAACAGACTTTAAGCTGTGTGTGTGCGCGCGTGTCTGTGTGCGCGCATGTGTGTGTGTGTGTATGCAGTGGGACAGGACGAAGTGTGTGCGTGCGTGTGTTTCTAAACAGAATATCATAAAGTATGTCCTTAGTAAAGTAGGCTGTGTGTGTGTGTGTGTGTGTGTGTGTGTGTGTCAAAGCTATTTTCTTGCAACACATTTTGTCAATTGTGCGTTTTCTATTATAAACTTGTGTATGTGCCTAGTTTAATATTTATGTTTGGTGTGATTTCGTATCTATATTTGCATTATTTGCCTGTGTGTGTGTGTGTGTGTGTGTGTTGACCGATAACATTGACTTCAGCTTCATTAAATCCGACACCTTTTAATTAAATCCTCCCCCGAAGACATGGGATAGCTCAGCGTGTGCGTGAGAGCTCACGTGTATGTTTACAGATGTGTGATCGTGTGTGTGTGTGTGTGTGTGTGTGTGTGTGTGTGCGCGTGCGTGCGTGCATGTCTTCCTATTTTGCTGCGTATTAGCGATATTAAAGCGCGCCAGTGTGTGTATCTACATGTGTTTTCCTGCTGGGCTGTGGTTTTATGCATGGATGAGTCTGTCCCCTCACGCGCCTCGTCCGCTTGTGCCTGTGTGTGTACGATCTGTGTGTGTGTGTGTGTGTGTGTGTGTGTGTGTGCGTGGTGTTGGCTTAATTACTGTTGGACGTACAGTGAATAATTTTATGGCTAGAAAGCACAGCGCCCCAAGGTGAGCGAAGGAAACAACGATGGGCAGAGAGAGAGAGAGAGAGAGGGAGAGAGACAGAGACTTCCACCATATGATGCAAATATAATAAATAATATAATGTATTTAAATGATTTTCAGACACAGAGCAATGCAAAAAGTCTGGCCGACACTTTAACATTGTTGTTTTCACATTTGAAATACAGGGGCAATGTGCACACACGCGCATAATAGATTAATAACATCAGGTTATTCATCGTTTCCCCTGTGCAGCCCGCGGGTTACAGGTGTATATGGGGCTTAAAAGGTAGGTAATGAGGTAATGGTCACACTGGCTACCGAGCTGTTGATATGTTGCTGCAATTAACAGCTATAATATGAAGATGCAGAGCAGAGGTGTTTGCACGTTGTAGCTATTGTAGATGGATTACATGTTGGTATTTAATAAAAAAAAAAACAAAATGTGGAATCTCTCAGGAAACTTGACGCACGTGGTTTTTCCTGGTGGCGGTTATGAATCGGACGCGTCCCGTCGCCTTATTGCCGTGGTTACGTATGGCTATTGCCTTTTTTTCCCCCCAATGCAGTCTGAGGTTCAATCGCCTCCACCGTTGTCACGAAATAGTCTTCCGAGAAGTTTGATTTTCAGTTTTAATCCATGAATAAACTCTGATTGGCGTTGTCGGCTCGTAATTGCAAATTGGAAGGTAGACGCCGTCAGTTTAAGTTGACTTGGGATTAATAGATCACAGGTGCATAAGGTACAATCCTCCTCCTACATGAAAGTGTCTTTTTGTCTTTTATTGGGTGAAGCGATGCACGTACGGCTTCATAGGCTTCTACTGGATGCATCAACTTCTTTGCTGTGTCTATGTTTATGTAAAATGCATCGCTACCAGTGGCGACAGACAGCAAGGAACCGATTTATCTGTTCCTCAGTCTTCAATCAGCAGTTCACGTTCATTTATATGTAAAAATCCTGCTCTATAGCTTTAAGTTTAATACATTTCAGCGGGAGTTTGATTGCAGGGCTTTAAATATGTGATGCAGGTAAATTTTACCCGTGCTCCTGAACGTTTCTTCATCAAGTCAGCGTTGCCGAGCTCAGTTTGAATGAGGACGGAGTGAACGAGAAACGAATTCGTAGCAGAAAGGCCCAAACGTTCAGAAAGATCGACACAGACGCGCAGGCAGGAACACAGGGAAATGTCAGAGCGGAGAGTGTGGATGAGGAGAAAGCCAGAGATAGAGAGGGGATGATGGAGAGCAGTGGGTGTAGAGCCTCTTAGCCAGCACCATGAAAGCAGCTTTTCCACTTGTTTGGGGAGCGAGGCTGTGCTCTCTAAATAGCTAAACATCATCTGTGACATCAAGACACCGAGGGCTAACGCACACTTAAATATCTAAAATTAGGGAGCGCAATGGGCGTCTGTTTTTGCTTTGCAGGCTTCAGATGCAGCCAGAGTGGAAGCACTTCTAATATTGATCCTGAACTCCTGCTGAACTGCAAAGAAAGAGCTGTGATGGAGCAAAATAACTGGTAACTGGCCGATCTACCAATCTCAAACAGTTGCATTGTGCACACGGGTACGTTCAAGCATCAAACAGCTTGAGAGCTGCAGATAGCATGTGTGGTAGCTGCTGCTAAATTATAAAGATATCTAGCCCTCTATAGAACATCGGCTGCTCAACCAGATCCAGGTCGCAGTACCAGCCGCAGGCTATGCAAGTTAGCCCAGATATGCGGTTCCCTCCGAGGATCTGAGACATTCCCAGGTCAGATGGGATAAACAGTTCCCCAAGCATGTCTAGTTCTGTGTTCTGGAAAACCAGCATCCAGCACAGAGTGCAAAACCACCTCATTTGGATCGTTTGTGTAAGACCAGCAGGCCTGGAATGATGTTATATTTAGGGCAACGCCACTTTGGGGTATCATAGCATTTCTGCTGCTCTCAACCCAGTTTATTTTGCTAAATTCTTCATTACAGTGGCAAATTACCTGCCACACTATGCGTCTAAATGCTAATTCCTTTGGCGACCAATCCCACAGTTCGTTGACACGCTTTTCAGATCTTCCTGTTCCTCAGCAGACCAGTTGGTGTCAGCCTCTCCCTCATTTGTTGAACATTAATGATTATTGTGGTTTTTACTGCACAGCCCTAAAGCCCAAAGTGTATTAACACTTAACACACAATCTGCACCAGGCACAATGGCCAGTTCGTAGCCACACCCCGAGGCGTTCACAGCACTGGTTGTTTGGCTGCGGTACAGTTCCTACCCCAGATCAGTACCTCTAACTAATGTAGAAGTACCCAAGTCTACCTGCGAAGAAAGAGTTTATGAAATCTGGATCGAATAATAAATTGAAAGCTTTGCCCTCAGGCGTCAGGCCTTCAGGTTACCACAGCAGTCCGGTACATCGCCCATCGATACTGCATCAAGCTGCCCGTGTTTAATCTCACCCTCCCTAGTGAACGAGATCATGAGATACTCGAAGTCCTTCACTTGGGGTAGCAGCTCGGCACCATCCCGAAGGGAGCAATCCACCGTTTTATGGTAGTGTGAAGTGTGGGCTCTGTCTATAACAGCGCTTCCTCTTTAACCATCTGATCCACAAGAATATGTCAGATGGGTGTAATTTCACACAGTAATCTTGGCTGCTGCAGCTTCAAAGCCGCTGCGTGTGGGATTTGGAAATGAAAATGGTTTGCCCAACAGCAAAGATGTATGCCGTCACAACAGTTTCAGAAACACACGGGGCATTAAAACCTCTACCCGTATGCGCAAATCTTGACATAAATACACACGGTTCTCGTCACATGGTGGCCACATGAACTCTGATTGTACAGAGAGATGGATGTTACGTCAAATAAAGCCAAAATATTGTGGATACGGGCTCTGACATCCTGTCGTGATGATGCATTTAGGGCCGGTGATTGTATGGGGTGCACATGCTAGCTGCTAATGCCACACCTGCTTTAAGAGCATTTAAAACAAACTTATGAGGAAAATGCACTTATGCATTCTGCAGAGTGGTGAGACTGTCTGCCTAGTTTTCTGATTTTGATATGTACTTAGCTTGGCCCATTTGCAGTCCTGGAGGGGGGCGGGGTTTATGACTTATTCTGCGGCCAGCCACCAGGGACGGATCAAGATGATTCACTGTTGGTGAGCTGTCATGTCGGCCATCTTTACGTGCAATCAGTGGGCAAACGCGTGTGAAGTCGGAGCGTCGCGAACTAAGAACCGCAAGAGTGTAAAGCGGTTGCACCAAACGCACCCTGCTTTGCGATGTGTTACAGAGCGGCGGCGTGCAAAATGCACCGCTGGGGCCGACGGTCCTTTCAGCCACAATCTCATTTGTTCGTGACAATCAAACTAATGTCTCTGCATTAATGTGCTGTTGATTTACTGTTATGCACCATCAACGCACGAAGGGGGACTTCTCTGGCGGCTGCCTTAATACAGCGCGTCTACTGGATCCCATCCAACATATCTACCCACACGTGGAGAGGAAGTCACATTATTTTTCCAGTAGCTTCTTACTTTTTGCTCTAAAGCGATGACTTGTCTTGCTCTGTGACCATGCAGCCATACTTTATAGGTTTGGGGGGAAACAGGAGTAGTAGCAGCAGCAGGAGAACCAAGGGAAAAGCATAAAAACATACTTTTGACTCACCTAATTTTGTCTTTCTGTTCAGTTGCAACAGATTTTTCAAATATGAATGCATTTCCATTTAAAGAATAGTTTGTAGTTAATGATGTACCTGCTCAGTGGTTCCTCTGGCGCTGAATAAAGTATATGATCGTGTAGTTAAAGTTAAGTCTATTGGTTTTATATCATCGTATCATCCGAGTCTATACATGTCAGTTCCTCTCTGGATGATGCAACATTAAAGACGGTGTGTCAAACAGAATAAACAAGAAATTCGAGACGACACTGATATTTGGTGATCGCCGGTTTTATGCGTCATAAAATATAGATCAAGCAGATCGGTGTTTGTTTGCTTGTGTTTTATAGACGCGCGATCGTGCGCGTTGGCGTTCGGGATGTTTTTGGCGCGTCTCTGGGCGAAAGCGCACGCAGAGCTGTGGTGTCTGTGTTTACGCGCGCTGGGGAATTCGAATACATCCAACATTGGAGTATTTCAGATCTATATCAAAGAGGGTCGGAGCGATTCAGAGGCGCCCTTGAACAGCACACACACACACACACACACATACACGCGCGCAGGCGTGCAAACACCCACGTACGCACATGCTGACATGCGCTCGCTGTGTGAACTTGCTCATATCTCATGTTAATGTCTTTTTCTGTTATCTCCCAAGACATGAGATGCAAGAGACAGCTTCTTGGAGATAAGTATCATTTAACCGCAAACACACACACACACACACACACGCATGCATTCACACACATCTCAGAAAGACATCTTGCATTTTGCTTCTTGGCCCCATTAAGGTTGTGTGTGTGTGTGTGTGTGCGTGCATGAGCTTTTTTTCTTTGTGTGTACCTCCTAAGCATTAACATGAGATGTTGTCCGCTCACATGTCATTTGGTAGCTTTCCCTAATGTGTCTTTCTGTTGTTGTTGCCAGCACACTGCAAACCTTTAAGCGCCTTTTTGTTTGTGTGTGTGTGTGTGTGTGTGTGTGTGTGTGTGTCCATGTCCTTTAACGTTCCAGTGGCCCGCATGAGCGATGCAGGCTGCGTGGCTACATCCGGCTCACTATAAATCACAGCGACAATCCCCGGATTCGCGCGTTGGGGAAAACGGCCGAAGTGTCAGCGTTCTCACCTCGAACTACATATCTTTGTCTGCGGCCCAACCTACCAATGCCCTTGGAGGAAGACACAGACACAGATGCACGCAGGCACGGACGTCCAGACAGCATCACGGTTAACAATGCCTCCTTTCAGATAATAATGTGCTGCAGTAGTTTATGTATTTTAAGAATGAATTATCTCAGAAGCCACGGTCCACTTTAGAAAACACTTGCATGCTTTGGCTTTATGTGATCATTAAGTGCTTTCTAAAGCATAGAGTGATGCTGTAGCTTGCAAGATGTTTGCAGGGAACTTGCTTGAGCTGCATACTGCATCACAGAGATTATAGCATCTAATGGCCTGGCTCATGATGGATTCCAAGGCTCATCGTCCAGAGCAACTCATATAAACGTCCTACATTTACCTCTGTGCTACCTCTGCTTCTGCTGCCTCTGAGTAAACGTTGGCTCTTGTGTCTTTGTTCAGCAGATCCACCACAAACTCCTCCCCAAGAGGTAGTGCTGCGATGTAAGGTCACACAGCACGCACGGCTTTGTTTCTGAGAGAGTCGGCGGCGGGCAGGCTCCTAAAACCAAACCGGCAAAGTACCAGTTCGTGCCGGTCGGGCGTAGTTTCTGACGCAAGTCCAAACAAAATACCTTTTGTGTACCAACAGCATCGTTTATGATTGGTCACCCTCGACTGGTACTGGATCCAGCTTCATTTCAGCCAAATCCATTTCTTTGATGGGTCACAACGCCTGATTAATCTCCTGAACCAAAGCGATCCGTCTATCAGACTCTCAGACGATCGGATGGATTCTGGGCATGTCTTGTAGCTTGAGCGCCTCCGCTGCCCTGCTGTCGAACGATCCTGAGCTTTACATGTGAAAAGCTGCAGCCTGCAGACCGCCGTGCTGTAGACCCGAGCGTCGCCACCGTTCTGTCTGCATCTTCCATGCACCTGCAGCTCTTTTATATGCTTTTTCCATCTTACTTTACATTCGTGATAGAAGTGCCTTTCTCTCCTCTTGCCAACATCGTGGAGGCCATATTGTCTGAATAAACAATCTGGGACTGATTTGGGATTCTGAGCTTATGTTCGCCGTGAGCGCCGCGCTGCGACCGGCCAAGTGATCCGTAAAGTGCGGGCATAAGAAAGTCGCGGGTTCTGGCCACGCGGGAAGGCCGACTCTTAAAAACAGGTCAGCGAGCGTGGATCAATAAGAACCTTGCAGTGTTTGCCCAGTTTAATAAACACATATTTCGCACAGCTTGTTGCGGCTGAATCCAAATGGAAAAGACACTGTAGTGCCTTTGCCAAAACTTACAAGCTGTAAAAAAAAAGAAAAAAAAAAAAAAAGATTTAATTAAAGTGAAACGGGGGCTGCGCTGCCACCTGCTGCTGTTTGATTATCAGCTGATAGGGGCTCAGCGTCGTATCTGACACCTCGTATGCCGTCTGCACTCTGTTTGATCGTGGAGACGCTCTAATCCGTGGCCCGCCTGTACGTCCTCGCCCAGAGGAACCAACCTCACCCTGGGAATGGCGCTCAACCTTGCGGGGGACCAGATTTGTGTCCTGAGAAGGGAGGTGAGTCCCCACAGTGTGTCTGTGCGAGGATGTCGCTCCTCTCACTCTCTGCACACACACACACGCACGCACACACACACAGGACATAACAAAGTCAGCTGCAGACAGAGTACTGATGTAGACCTTCATGCTTTACAGCATACTGAATGGGTGTCTGGGTGTTAGCAGGACGCTAGCTTGTGTGTGTGTGTGTCTGTGTGTGTTGTGGGGGCAAAGTCAGCCCCCACAGTGACACCGCGGGGACTTACCTCTCACCTGGGCGCACTTTAGCCTCAACTGTTGCTTATCGTGTCGTGAATATTAAATATTATAGAGCCATACTTCAGTTTTTTGGAGAGGTCAGAGTTATAACGAGCTTAAGCCTCCTTCAGGGAATCCAGGAAAGTCCTCGAGCGTAGTTCAAGTGTGTATTTGTGTGTGTGTCTGTCCCCTCGTACCTACATTCATAGCGACACCAGCCAAACGGCTAAATATGAGGCTTTAAAACACTGGTCTCCAGGGCGACCAGCAGCTCGCCGCCCCTCTTCTGAGTAGCTCGCCAAAAGGCTCATGGAATATAGAAACTTTATATCCGATCACATTCATAGATATCCCGCCCCCTCAAGTCGCTATTTGGAAATCAGTTGCTAGTTAAACTCAGGCGTCAAAGTTTGAGTGAATGACGATGCAGGGATGAGTGATGCTGCAGCGACGTTAGCAAGCTAGCAGCCACGGCCGAGGCGGACACGGGAAACGGAGTTTTGGTGCAAAATGTGAGACGTCCACGTTTCATAGGTGTTCATGCAAAAAAAAAAGCTTATTGCATTGCTTCAGATGCAAACCGGCTACGCAAATAAATGTGCAGCTCGACGAATAAACGATATAAATAAGAAATATAAAAATACGAGTGGCTCTCGGGAGGAAAAAGGTTGGAGGCCATTCCTTTAAAATGCACCCACGGTGGAGAGGCTGCGGATGGTTTTTTAAATTTTTTTTTTTTTTTAATATATTCAAATTTAGCCGAGGTCTGAGTGCTGAGTGCGCGCCCCGGCCAACTGGTCATAAAACTGATTGCACTGCAATCTAACGACAACACAGTTGCCTCCACATCGCCGGCTCTCTCGCTCTCTCCCTTTTAGGACCCCGGCTCCCGCGGCGTCTCCCCAACCTGCCTAAGCGCCAGTTCTAGCAAAAAGGGTTGAGATCTCGCTCAAATTAAGTCCATAAACATAAAAATAATAACAAGAAATCAGCTTTTTTAAGCGTGTAAACTGAACTCTGTTAGCGATATACACACACTGTTAGCTAAATGCTACATTTAGATTATAAATATACAGAGTGGAGGGTTAATACTTGATTTTTCGTGGAGCGAATGCGTCTCCAGATGAATTCTGTTCAAACTGATGGCGTGTCGTGTTGCAATGGGAGCCAACCGGAGGTCACGCAGTCTCCCCACCTCCTGGTTTACCACCGTGTCACTGATAATATCCTGCCGGTGCCGTGATAATGTCCTTTCCACATCCTGCGCCCGCATTTACCAGTTATGCCACTGCATTCATTTAATACTACACAGGTGGTTTCGCCCGTCTCCCTCGTTCAACAAATCCGATTCTGCCTGTCAGGCTTCAGCTTATAAAATCTAATTCAGTCTGCATCACACTGTTCAGCTGTTACACTGTCTGCCCCGTCTTCGGTTCCTTCCTTTTCATTACGCCCTCGCTTCGCCCTCGTTCTTTTTATTCTTTTCCTTGCTTTTAATTTCCTTTCCTTTTCTTTTTGACCCTCTCTCTTCAGTTCTCCTCTCCTTTCCGTCATGTCTCCCCATGTTTACGTCCTCTCCGTCTTCCCTCTGCGTGTCTGTCCCCTTATCTCTTTTCTTTTCCTCCTCCTTTGTTTTTTGTTGTCCTGTTTTTTTACCTTTTCATTTCAGTTTTCAGTTTTTATAACCCCATCTCGTTCCTCTTTTACCTTCTTTATTCCCTGCCTTACGTCCTAAAGAAAGGACGATATAAGGACACTTGTAGTTTCTCCTGCTGTCCTTTTCTTTGAATGCTCCTCTTTAATTTCTCTTTTCCTTCCTTCCTTGCCTTCCTCCACCTGCCTCCGCGTCTCTTTATTCCTTATCTTGTTTATTTTCCTTCTGCTCTTCCAATCATTCCCTCATCTCTTATCTCCTGTCTGCCTTTACGTCTCTTTTTCCTTCTTTCTTTCACTTATTTCAACTATTATTTCTTCTGCTTTTTCATTTTTGCCCCCACTTCACCCATGCATCTCCTTCCACTCCTCCCTATCAGCAGCCCTGTGCGTCTACCTGTCTGTCGCCCTCTCCGTCTGCCTGTCTCGCCTCCCGCCTGCCTTTCAGGCTGTGCTGGTTCATTACTCTGCACGCTGCCGTGATGCGATTTCAATGCAAATATCGAGCTAAACACAAATGGATCAGGTACTCTGCGCCGAGAGAGAGAGAGAGAGGGGTCTGTGGAAGGCAGCGAACGACTTCCATTCTTCTGATTTCCCAAATGGAGAAACATAACCATCTATCACTCCTGCAGAGAGAGGGCGTGTGTGTGTGTGTGGATGGATGTCGCCGCTCCTGTAGCGCGCACAGCTGCAAATCACTGTCAATCACATAAAAACCCTGTCTCCAATTTCTGTTAAACACGCTCTGATACATTTGCAAGTCTACACGTCCTCACACACACACACACACACACGCAGACCACCTACAAAGGAATTTAAGACTATGTTTTTTGATAGTGGAAATAATAGCTGACTGGTAAATGGAGATTCTCGGCTCCCATGGCTGAAAGCGGGACTCCCCGCTGCAGCGGCTTCACGCGAGCAGACGTCACTGCGCTCGCTTTTCATCTTCCATCTCTGTTTTTGTTCTCCGTGCTCCTCCGGCTCTGCAGCGGTCGTGGCTGGATGTGCGTTTCTTCGTCAGTCCCGTCCAAGTTGAAGACTTCATTAACTATGACTGCGTGTTAACGAGAGCAAGGAGAGTTTGCCGTACAAAAAAAAGGGCACATAGGCGTTGCTCAGCGCCAGGCACTGCCACAGTGATCATCTCCAGCTGATGCACGTAATTAATTTGGTGCTAATTATGATAAACGGGGTTTAAATGGCATTTTAACAAACAAGCATGGATGATTTAAACTTCACTGGGCTCACGCACGAGCAGTCAGTTCAGTTTGAGCCTAATATTGGCTGCTTTGAATATTTAATCATGCAAAATTGTCCAATTTATATAAAAAAACAAAATCCTATTTGTGGAAAAATTAATGCTACTACTCTTATTCTTGCTGTTTATGCTACTAATCATTGATTCTTTTAATATTATTTCTGATTTGGACCACTTTTATATGTGATCCTAAACCGGATGCAGGTCGGATTATTAATATTACTGTACAGCCACCTCAGTCCGAACGGCCTTTCATTCATTCTACTGTTGCTGCAGCGCACTCAGCTCGGGCAAGTGAGTGCTGTGAGGGTCCAATTCATTCATGTCATGATCCCACCAATCCCGGCTCATCCGCTCACTGCCCCCCCCCCCCCCGTACAGAAGTGGCAGCCGCGGCCCGCACCGGAAGCCATAATTAAGAATTTGGCTCTCGTTCACGTCGGCGCCGTCCTCGTTATTGTCGGCTCACGAACCTGCCGGCTGCCACGGCGCGGCAACTTATAATTAAAACGCTGAGTTCAGTGGCCCCCGTGCTTTCTTCTCTTGTGCGCGCGGGTCGATGCAGGACTGTGACCGGTACACACAGGAACCTGAAGTTTAAGAAAATAAAGCGAACGACCGAATTCGAGCAGCGAATCTGAATTGTGCGCGAAGGCGTCACAGAGCGAACGAAGCCGTGGAGTCATTAATAATAATGATAGACTGTATTTTTATAGCCTCTTTCAAAACAGCGGCCGCGAAGTGCGTCACGGAGCAAAAATGAAGAATGCAGGCACGCACAGTCAGACAAGATGGAGAGGAGGAACGGGACGGCGACACATTTGAAGTCTGCTTTTAAACAGGAGTCGTCTGAACAGTGTAACAGAGATTGTTCCCTAAAGATGGCGACGACACGATCTGCGAAGTCCAGGAATTCCCCGTTTCTGTTTCGACCCCGGCCTGACACAGAAACGCTGTCCACAGAGACACAAAGATGAAACGCGTTTGAGGACCGCCAAAGCCTCGTTAACTTCAAATAATCTTTAGAGAAAGTTCTCGTCCAGCGTGAGGTCCGTGGATTTTGTCCCCCTCCCTCTCCGCTGGAAGCACGTCAGGGAGAAACCATCTAATGGCCGGTGTGAACAGCGGGAAATCCTGTGGGCATGGCAACATTGTTTTAAGACAGACTTGAAAGACGCAAGAACTCATCCTTTGACAGCCGGCGGGGGGTTGGGAATATGAAAAACAGTCAAGCGTCTGCAGAATAAGTCTTAAAAAGGGGTTTGAGAGTTCACACTGAAGTGGCCACCCTTAGTTTTCCAGCAAGGCTTGCTTAGACTTCCCTGTTGCTGACCTGGGAACAGCCAGGAGACTCATACCAGAGGGGATCGGGCTGTGATCGGACTCCTAATGGGTACTGAGTTATACTCGAAGCAGTGAAAGCAGAGTAAGTGGTCATGCTTAAAGACGAATAAGAGTCTCGCTGCCGCATTCAGGACAAACTACACTCAAGCGAGAGTCCGAATGGCGAGGGCGTGTATAAGTTGCTCCAGGTCAGGAGAGAATGAAAATCAAAGATATATTTTGATGCAGATAAAGTGTTTTTTGCAGCATCTGGGTTAATAAGCACCCCCGAAAACGAACCTGAAGTCAGACAAGACGATGTCGGAGCGCTCTCCGAAATGAAAACTTGCATGTAGCGCTGAGGTTGGACTGGAGGTTCCCATCGCGCGTGGATGAATGGAACTTAAATAGATTAAATGTTTTTCTTTGTTCTGTTTCTTTATCCTGAATATTGCTCCAACGTCGTTTTCGCTCGAATGCCGGGAAAAAAACCTTTTCATCATTTGCCGCCGCGACAACCTGTCCAGCCTGGAGAGGGGTGGGGTGGGGGGGGGAGAGGCAAATGAGATTTTTCAAGCAATTTGCAAAGTATTATCCCAGAATGTCATGTGTGTCTCCGGGGAGAATAGCTGTTTTCAAGTGCAGGTGAAGTGCTGGCTTTGATTAGGAATTACCAACCAGCTCCTCGGGCTCTGACTTGCACAGAGAGAATTGGACGTTAGACTCCCTCAATTAGAGGCATTTCTGCTGTTAATCTTTTTCCCTCTGATTGTGTCTTGCGTTTCTTTGTGCAGTGTCATTTGTGAGAATGGGTGTTGTAAGTCTGATTGGGGGGGAAAGAGTGTGGACATAAATTGACTGGTGCAACCCACGGGGGGGAAAATAAGAAATCTTTCTCTAAAATCTCATAATTTTTGCACATTAAACTTTGGTCTAAAGTTTTGGTTCTGAATGTCTCCTAAACTTTTTAGTTAGAAATAAAACAAAACAAAACAAAACACGACTAAAAACAAGCAATGAAAAAACAAAAAGTTGGGTTTTTCGTCTTTCTGACCAGCGTCCTCTTCCCTCACACCAGCTACCTTCATGTCCTCCTTCACTACATCCATACACCTCCTCTTTGGTCCTCCTCAGCAGCTCTAACCTCAGCATCCTTCCACCAATATATTCACTGTCCCTCCTCTGAACATGTCCAAACCATCTCAGCCTGGCCTCTCTAACTTTATCTCCAAACATCTCACATGAGCTGTCCCTCTAATGTTCTCGTTCCTGACCCTATCCATCCTGATCCTGCCCAAAGAGAACCTCAGCATCTTCAGCTCTGCTACCTCCAGCTCCTCCTCCTGTCTTCTCCTCAAAGCCACTGTCTCTAAACCATGCAGCATCGCTGGTCTCACCACCGTCCTGTAGACCTTTCCTTTCAGTCAACACACCTGACACCTTTCTCCACCCACTCCCTCCTGCCTGCACACGCCTCCTCACCTCTCTTCCACACTCCCCGTTGTTCTGGATCGTTGACCCTAAATACTTGAATTAAAGATTCATAGGAGGCTTAAAAAACTGATTTATTGTTCATGGTTTGTGCTCTACTCTCTGCAAACATCCCCACAATCCCACAAAATCTCACTTTATATATGCACAAACTCAAGTTGTTGTAAAGCACGCTGTCGTAGCTGGTAGCAAGCTGTTCATTTTTAACAGAGGGCAACAGTTACCTGTGACGCCAAGGAGGTCCAGTTGCATTGTGATTCGATGGCGTGTAAAATATTAAATTTTCTGTGACCTCAGTCCAGATTTGAGCGGGCACGTTTGCTCAGAAGATGCTCTGTGCTTTGTCAGGCAGTTGGCGCGCCCTGTTGCCACTTCTAATAATCCCCACAGAGACGTATTGGCTTTGAACTGCCCGCGGAGGGAAGGAACATGCAAGAGCGTGTCCGTGTCTCATTAAAAGCACTGATTTCACCGTCTAGCCTTCTGTTTTTAGAGGACACCACGTGAAATGGCTTTTCTCTGACTCGATTATTCGTCTGGCTGTTGCCCCTCGACTGTCCCCTGTGTGTTTGGGCATGTGTGTGTTTATGTCACTCAGTATCTTGACTGTAACGTGCTTTAGACTTGATCGCCATACGTGAGATCATTTACAATGCAAGGGGTCTGCGTGTCATGGGCCTCTAATCCAGGGTCTTAAATAATGCTTTTTCAATATGAATGCTGTGTGATAATTCCAGATAGGACAAAGTCTGAACAGAGTAGGTGAACAGGGTGCAGTGGTACTTGATGTTTCTATTTTAAATGAAGCTCACCACAGAGATTTAGTTACGACCCCAAGGAATTGTAGAAACCTGTGAACAGGGGTAACGCAGGACAGGTTTGCGGTCTCAGATAAGTTGAAATGGACCTCTGACTCGAGCGATGGTTGAATTAATTTAATTAAAAACCCAAATTCATCAAAATGTCTTCAAAAAAATGTGAACATGATCCTTTTTTTTGTGTTTCACTGCCTCCTCCTCAAAGCTCCAAACTTCCACCCAGGTCGACGATTCAGAAATCTGCGGGCAAAGTCAAACATCTGTCTAAAAGATGGACATTTGATAACAGCTAAAACATAATTACAAAGCACATTTTAGTGGCTTCAAAAAAAGGCATCATTCAGATTTTAATCGCTAAAACATAAGACTCGTGGTTGTAACAACACAGACAGGATCTGTGAAACTGTAAGAGCAGGTTTGGCTGTGAAATAATTCATGCTCCTGCTGTTTTGCTAGCTCGTAAATAATGGCCGGCGTGCAGTGTCAATCTTGGAACGAATCCTCCCTGCAGCAGACGAAGTGTCAGAGACGCTTGTTTGTAAGCAAAGCTCTGCGAGCAGCTAGTGACACCATGCTGGAGACAGATGAACGGGAGCAGAGGAGCCCTCAGGAGAAACGGCCCCGTGAACTAAGGGTACTTCGAAAAAGTTGCTCAAACAGCTTCGTAATAAAAAAAAAGTCCATAATAAAAAAATTCTAACAAAACTTAACACAAAATGAGGCAGTCTTCCTGCCAGTCACATACTGAGGAAATAAATAAGTTAAAAACGCCGTCCCCGTGGAGTTGGATTGTCTGTGCAGTCCATTATTCAGACATTCAGACGGTAACTCTGCGCCGAGCGGGATCACTCGGGATTCAGCTGGCAACAGCTGGTCAAATTTTAATGAATACTTGACAGCTAGCAATGCTTTTCATTCGTTTTAATTTGCACAGCGTCATTTAACGGTATGGACGTAGCGCTTTTTCAAATCAGACGTAACAAGCTATCCCCTCTGGTTTATTAATAAACTGTACGGAAAGATGGACGTTTGCATTGCTGCTTCTTACCAAACCAGAGGCACCGCTGCCCCGGGCTGGTGACGTCAATTGGTACCAAAGTCTGCAGAGTCGAGATCAAGGCGTGGAGCCACAGTATCGGGGTGCTGGTCATAAGCTAGCCCAACTCAGCTGCAAGCACTTAAAGCACACTTAATTAAAACCAAACTCAGCAGAAAACGCTTAAAGAAATGCAAAAATGCCCCCAAAAGTCCATCATGGTGACCCTTTGTTGTCCAGACAATAAAAATAATAATTATATAATACAACAAAAACATCTTTGGAAATTATATATGATGTTTGATTTCTTTGGTGTAACCCATGTCCCATCTTCTAACACGTCAATGGTGGAGTCATTGGGTTTCTTCACAGGGAACTCGTTTGCCGTTTCTGATCCAACGCAGCGACAATCATCTTCATCAAGGGCGTTGAAACAGCTGCAGGCTCTTAACATGTAAATAAAGCCTGATTCATTTTCATAACTTAACATTTTCACTAACTTCGATGCCGTGACTGAGCGCGACCTCACTGTCTGTACAGCTTCATTCAGCGCTGCTGCAGCTCGGTTCAGACAGTCAAGGCTCCATCAAGTCCACGCACAAACGAAGAGAGAGAGCGGAGTTGAGGAAAACATTTAATCAATAGAAGTATATATTTTTTTTCTACCCAACGAAATTCAGAGACTCAGCGAGTTCACTAAGCACTGCAAGAGACCAAATGAATTTATATGAACACATTGAATTAAAATCCAACAAGTTATGGGCAATTGACCTTTCGCCAGATCTCTCCGGAACTATCAAATCGTAGCAGTAATTGTAACTTAAGGCACCCGTCAAGCTTTTCATTCAGGTTGATAGGGTGTGCATAATGCTCTGAGAGGAGCAACGCAGTACCTGAAGAGTTTGAAAAGTCTTTTATATACCGTAGTCATCCAACTAATTTAAGGGTAATGTTGGAACCGATATCATTTCAGCTCTTTGCGTGAATCACAAACTGGTGAGGAATGTCGGAGTTCCTGCTTGGATGTAGCTTTGGCCTCAGTCTTTCAGCGTAGTATCATGTACGTTTCCATCCATCCATCCATTTCCTGTAACAGCTTTATCCCTTTTGGGGTTCGCGGTCATTGGGCAGGAGGCGGGGTACACCCAGGACAGGTCGCCAGTCTGTCGCTAGGACGTACATTGCTGTTGTGCTCATATTTAAATCCCTCCCGCTTTAAAATGTGCAGTCTTGGATATTTCAGTTTATCTTATTAAAGGTGTTAAAGCATTGGCGTTAGCTTACGTTAGCTGGCGGCTTAATTTTAGCCAATGAGATCCACTGAATTCAACACAAACTGCTAATAGCTCAGAGATTCCCATTGAAACGAGGTTCATTCATCCATTTCTCTTGCTTGTGTTACATGTTTCTTACCACTATATGTTTTTTTTTTGTGCATGAATCCAGTTTCACTATTCTTAACATCCTCTGTAAAAATGCAATTTAGATTTTGGACAGCTTGATTTATGCCATCATCACTTGGAGGTTATAGGTGCTCAATAAAAAACACTATTAATAATTTAATCTCCTAGGTATTGCTTGCCGCCGCCGCCTGCTGCTGCTGCTGCTGCTGCTGTTCAGCATGGTTCAGGGTACATCTGTGTGCTGAGGGTACGCTGAGCAGACATACCTGGCCAGCCGGAGACGAACCATTCAGGCGCCATATCAGTGGATTTAACCTGTTCTCAGCATTACTCCCAAACCAAAACCTTACTTTCATGTCGTCACTGTTTTCCCACTGTACTTATTATTGTGCTAATCAATATGTTTCTATGAATAATGGATCAGGTGACTAACAGGAATGTGAACGTGGTCTCTTTCGTGATCAGCCCACAGAGAACCCAACTTTCAGCTCATAATCTTAAAGTTCTGGTCCACAAACTCGGTTTTCATCATCTGGGTTGATATATTGTTACGACCCCAGGGTCATATTTTGTTTTAACCCTGTGCCTGTGTGGATCTTTCTGTCTGATAAGGTGCAGATGAGTCTGGTTAACTGAGTGGAGGATCAACGGTGCAGGTTCCTGGGAGCTGATTGGTCCCAGCCTCCAAAGGCCGGCTTCCACCACTTCCTGTGGGCTCTCCTCTCTCCACCTCCCCCCAGGCTGCCAGCATGGTTCTTTCTTTGAAAGATGTTTTTAAGAAATGAATCCAAAGATGTTTGTAACTTCTATTCCTGTTGGTTCTTGGGAGTTGGGAAGAGGGGAGTCTCATGTTACACGTTACGTCATGGTTTCCCCAAGGCCGGGACGTGACAGTATATGTTTTTTGATTCCTCATATGTTAGGTTTCCTGTCATATTCCTCTGTCATAGTCACAGCTTTGTGGCATCGGCACATCAGAGTTAGTCTGATTAAGACTCCTGGTTGGAAGGTGCTAGACTTGTGTCAAACTACTTTCAGATCCCAGTTTTTCAGGGGTTTCTACAAGTTTTAAATCAAGAATCGAGAATGAGCGAGAAGAGCATTTTGCAGCTAAAGAGCCAAGTATTTTTCTCATAAGTTGGTCCAAAAAAAACTCCATCTTAATGCAAATGTTGTCCGTGTTGTGAAGTGGCGCCGCAGCCCTCAAACGGCCATAAAAAAGAAAGTAGTTATCAGAGTCTACAAAAACTACTACTAAACTCCCTTCTGATTTGTTCTCATCTCTCTGCCAGCCAGTGTCTTTCTTTTGTGTCATTCAGTCACACTTGTTTGAAATGCATGTTCAAATACTTTCAACAGAAGGACGGTAAAAGACATTCCTCGACTGTCTGTACCAGAAGGAAGAGTTGCCAGATGCTGGTATTTGCACTTCAATGCTTTTTTTTTTGCACCCTTTTTGCAGAGCAAGGTCCAGTAGTTACCTTGAAGAGATGTTTTTCCGCCTCATTGAGTGGTTTGGACATGAAGCGGTGCACATTCCTAATCTGTTCTCGTGTGCTCCCTGCTAATTAGAGCCTATACACCTGCTGATAATTAAGCCGAATGACTGACCACAGGTCTAACAAGTCTTTATATTCCCTAAATAGTCCCTGAGTGAGTGTAACTTCTGAAACTCTGCTAATTGTCAAATATTCTGGCTGTGTCTTTTTGTCCTAAGTGACATCTACCATCCACACCCAGTTCTAAATATAAACCGTTCATTAGCCCAACGGGAGAAGAAAGTTTAATGCTTTGTAAGGACAGTTGCTTGCAGAGGACGATTGCTGAGTGCACCAATTTTGCACGATGCACTAATTCTAAGAGTGCTGTGGTGTGGTCGCGCTGCAAAAGGTGTGAAATCCCAATTATCCCAACTCAAAACTTGCTTTAGTTGAAAGTTTCAAAGTTTCAGTTTGATTGATTTCTTTTACAGCACGACTTGCATCTTATCCTGTACCTCGGTTTACCTACTGTTCCTGGTTGCTGAGACTAAGGCGGTAAGCCAGACCCTCTAAAACACCCCACTTGTAGTCCAAGCTCTTCCTGGGGAGACGTGATATGTAATACTTCCAGCGTCTCCTTGGTCTTGGGATGCCATATCCCCCCTCCCAGGTTGGATGTGCCCAGAAAACCTCCAAAAGGAGGCCTGCACATGAGACATCCTAACCTGGAATCACCTTGACATGCTCATTTCAAAGCAGTCGCTCCACGTCAAACTCCCTGCAGCTGTCTGCGGTCTCCACCTTATCCTTTCACTACCCCACAGCTCATGACCTTCATATGTGAGAGTTTGAATGTAGGTTGACTGGTAAATTAAGAGCTTCCCCCTCAGGACAGGCTTTCTCGACAGTTCGCTACAGCACCCGCATCACCGCCGATGCAACGCCAATCCACCTGTCAGTCTTGAGTTGCACTGTACCTGCACCCGTGCACAAGACCCAGAGAAACTCAAACTGCACTCACTCCTGACCGAAAGGCAGCAACCTGCCACTTTCTGGCAGAGCGCTGTGGCCTCACGCTTGGAGATGCTGCCAAAACCGTTTCCTATGAAGTCTGAAACGAGCGGGGACGCTTAATATGCGCCGCGCTCCCAAGAATACTTTCCTCTGAGCTGGTGAAGGGAGAAATTATGGGACAACACAATCAGAAGTAAATTGTGGCCCACCAGGAGGCTTGTATAAGTATTCTTTAATGTTTATTATAACATGAAAAGGCAAGAGTTGTGTCGCCCATGGTTGCTTGCACAGTTGATCTTGTTATACTTAAACTATTGAAGGCATTTTTGATTTAATCGCTGTTTGTCGCAGAGTTTACTTTACTGCAAGACTTTACATTGTGTGTTTTGTAAAACTCTGTGGTTTTACAAGCTGATAAGACGCCGGATTGATGACTGGATCCTTAATGCTGAACAGGAGTATCGACTCTACTCTGGATGCGGGGGCTTGGTGTCGGGCGTGACTTTGAATGCAGTGAACAGAGAAGAAGATCCAGAAAGTTGAATCAATTAATATCTCAGTTCAGCAACTTGACAGGACTTGGCCTTTCTCCAAATACACAAACTTTTACCTTCTCTGCGCGCGCAGTCACTTCATCTTCACACTGAGCATTTTGCAGTTCCCGTCTATACTTAATAGCATCATTATATGTGTCGTGCTGGGGTTGACATACTTTAGCCGCCTCTGATTTCCATCTCACTAAAGTCACATACAGCTCCGCTCTTCAGTGTCATGTGGTTTCTTACACATTAATATACAGTGCGCTGCATAAAACCACACAAACCCATGCACACATGCACACACCCGTAGTCAATCAGTAACATATATACTCAAATGCATGCATAAATGCACACCTCAGGTGGCAGGGCATGCAAACCTGATGCTAGTCATGATTGGTAGAGACCCCTGATGTGCCTGTGATATACGGTGTGTCTGTGTGTGTGGTTTGAGCTGTGCATTTACACACATGCTCGCATGCGGAGTCTATCTCGGTGTTGTTTTGTGACCTTTTAACTCAAATCATTTGCTGCTCGTGTCCCCCCTGGTGTGTCGGCACACCACCATTGTGCTAATTACTTTGATTTGCAGAAAGCGGAAGCAGGAAATGCAACGTAAAGACTGGAAACAAGATGATTATTACTCATCTAAAATAAATCAAATCGCAACCCGGTGACTACGGGACGTTCAGACCCCGAGATTGGCAGCTACCGCGCTTTTCATTCAGACGGGGAGAGTGGACAGCACTCGAGTGAAGAGGAATTCAGTCTCACAGTACTAGAATAAACTAGGAAAGACTAGAACAGACTAGAGGAATGCTTCAACTCTGCATAATTGATTTCTAATAAATAAGTGATGATGTAGAGGTGAGGAGGATACGGATGCTTGTGTCCTGATCTTGGCTCGGACAAACACACCCTCATGTTAATTAGACATTGATTTCTACATCACTAAATAATGGAAATATTCATTGGCTGTCGGCATAAAAATACATAATGGAGGGGGAAGGAGAGAGAAAGTGAGCCGGAGGAAGAGTTAGGGAAGTAAAAGAGAGGCCGAGGCCTGTCTTGGGGTTTCAGCGCAGGTCAAGCAAGGGTTATACCGATAACCAAACAGTGCGAGCAAGAAATAAGGCTTAAAATGGTGCATTGTGCAATATTCAGAGCACTGGTACCAAGTATTCAATGCAGCTACAGTCTGAATCCAAGTACTGGAGTCACGGACTACCATGCACTCTGACGCATCTGATAGAAATGATTAATTAGGGGTAAATGTTTAATAAAAGTCGTTAAAATGGCTTGTAGCAATCGTACGGTGTCGACGTAAGTGATGGGTCGTGATCAGCGTGTCACCGCCTGACTTTCTGCAACTTACTCACTTCATGTCACTTACTTACTTACTCACCTGCGACTGTTAAACGACGAGCACCGCTTGACCAAACCAGCTGGGCGGGACCAAGGCGCTCCCGGCTGGCTGGTTGGGGTTTACTAAATTTAACACCCTGTCACGCTCACCTGGAAAGGGAGAGAGAGAGCAAATGCCAGCGGGTCAGTTGGGACCTCTGAGGGGCGCTGGGCTGAGAATGGTTTGGTTTGACATGGTCTTATAAGTAGCAGATCAGTGGCGAATCATCTGTCTACATTTGGGTTTAAAATGGATTTTAAAGCTCCTACACGCTTAAAAAAGTCTTTTTTTTGTTAAATTATTGCTTTATTTTATAGTTTTTTATTTAAAAATGATCTTTAACCAATCACAGAACACAGGATTCAGGTTACTGGATACATATATTGGATGTTTTAAAGAAAAATAAATAGCCAGTCAGGTTAAAATGGCACGGTCCACTGTCAAAAGCTTAAAAAAACAGCAAAATACAACAAGAAACAACAGTTTTTGATGATTATAAAGTGCTGTTTAATGAAGTGAAATGAAGAACCATGCGAACTTTATAAACGATCTCAGTCTTTTTTGTATTTAAAGAGACTAAAACTCTCTTTGCTCTGTGCTCTGACAACTTCTGACAACATGTGACATGCCGCCTCAGCCTTAAGATGCATTTTGAGGTATATCCACCAGGTAAATACCTGGTAAATGGTCGGTAAATGGTGCTGAGTGAGAATTTAAAGGACACGCAGGTTGATATAAAGTCGTGTTTGATTACGGTCCCTACAAAACTTGACCAAAACACCTGTGTGGATTAAGATTAGGGCGCAGATTACAGAAAATCTGAACTCCCTCGCTGACCCTGGTCCCTGACGCAAGCATGCCAAGCTCCATGTCTCCTGTTGTAGGTGAACCTGAACGCACCACAGAGCGCGCTGACAGACTAACGAGCCACTGTGACTCTGACTACCTGTTGCGTGCACGTGTGTCGCGAGCTCAAGAATGAATGACAACAAGTGATCCACCCCCACGGCAGATGTCTTTTAAACGCAAAGTAGATTATTATTGTTATTAAACAAACGTGTGACGTGCTTCCGGCTGTGTGAACCTGCGTTTTGCATCCAGACTCTGAGTCCGGTCACTCGCTCACACAAACACTCACACACACACACGAGCTGCGAGCGAGTTCGAGTGTGTGTGTGGCGGGGAGGTAGAGAGAGAGAGAGAGAGAGAGCGATAGGAATCCTATTAGAGAGACGGACCTTGAAATAGAAATCCTATGACAGTAAAATGAGTGGACCGAGAGGGATCTCATGACAGCAGAGAGGGGAGAGAGAGCGCGGGGAGAAAACTGTGAGTGAGAGACAGAGAGAGAGAGAGAGAGAGAGAGAGGGAGAGAGAGGACCAGAGACTGCGCGCGAATCCTATCCTTGCGGAGGGAGCAGGCGGTAGGACCCGGGGGGGAAGCACAGAACTTAATAAGGCTTCGGCACCGTCAAGCTCGCGAGAACAAGTGACGAGATTATGGGAAATCAAGCCCTTCAAATAAAAGCCTGTATACTTGATGAGAGAAGACAAAAGTAGAGTCTAAAATAGAAAAAAATAAAAACAAAATGTTTTCTTTGTTTTTGTTTATTATATTTTCTATTTTAGGTTTCTGCCCGATACGACAGGGTTTATCTCTTTTTAACGTATATAAGTTGACATAAGCATAGAAAATACACTATCCTTCACTTATTTAGTGAAGTTTAAAATTATGGGATGTATTTTGAAAGCCGCAGTTCTTAATTTGCACCGCGCTTATTAATGTTTTATATCTCTCAAAGACGATTCGCGACTGTTTCCTGCTGTTTTGGATTCAGCCTCCGTCTCCCTGCGGCTTCCTCTTATTTTGAAACTCTCCATCGGAAGCTCCGCGCGCGTTCATCCGCGCGTCCTTACGCGTGTGTCTGGCGCCCGGCGCGGTGCGCACTGCTCTCCATTCCTCTCCAACTCAACGTCAGTCTGTCAGGGACCGTCTGGGCGCGCACACACGCACTGTGCCCCACTCTCACACACTCTCTGGCGCACACGCGGGCGCCGACGCACATACGCACGCACGCACGCACACACAGGCTCGCTCTGTCGGACCCGGGGAGGAGAGGAAAGGAAGAGGAGAGAGCTCCTGTTTATTCGCCACCAACTTCTCCCTTTGCTTCTACTTGTGTCTTTCTGTGTCTTCTTATCCACCAATGCGAGGATTTTACCGCTGTTATCGCTGTTATTGTCTCCGCTGCCCCGAAATAAGGAAAACCAGTTTAAGGACCAGACGGGAGTATGTAAAATAATCCGCACGACTGAGCAAAACAAGAAGAAAAAGAAGAAAAGAAATGGATAAACGGAGTTATTCTCTCGTTTTGCCTGCAGCTTTCCTCTACTTTGTACTTTTGGGATTTACGCGTGGACAATTCTTTCCAGGTAACGCGATTTTTAAAATTTCATTTATGCTTTTTATTTTAAAAAACATGTATATTTTACCCATATTTTCTGTCTTTTGGTGCGCTCTCATGATTTCTTTTGACCCTCAATGCGATGAGGTGGCGCGTGTGGGAACATGAAATCGACAAACGCGTCGATCTGTGCGTTTGTTTTTTGTTGTTTTTTTTTTTTTTTTAGCGATTCCGGCAGCTGCGTTTCATATTTCTTGTTCGATGCCGTGATGGTCCATCATACATAAAGTCTGTTTTGAGCGCGTTTTCAGTTTGCTGGTGTGAATTTTGTTTTAATCTGCGCGCGCGTGAGGAAATGTTGATAAATGAGCTGAAGCTGTCTTGACCGGGACAAACGCCATAAATCACTTGTTTGCGGATACAAGTGATTTATGGCTGGGGAGAGAGCGGGTTGCGCTGGTAATGCTTTGTAGTTTGACTTATGATGACCGCGGGACTTACGGCTCGTGCCATCGTATGAGTCTGCCCCACAGTTCTCACGTGCGTCTCAAGTTTTGGACGCTTCGCAGGGTTTTGCTCCACGAAGCTTTGCTGCGCGCGTGGACCGGGTGCCGTGGAGGGTTAATGCGTGACTTGGACGCCGTTGTGTTTTTCTCTAGGTTGCATTTCGCTGTGAGCTCGCCGGGTATTTGGAAGCGGGCGGACCGGTGCGCCTCGGCTCCGGTGCGGACTGTCTACCGAAGCGTTCCCCGACGAGATTAATACACCGACGCGTGCAACAGCAAACACGCACACGCATCATTGTGCAGCAATGTCGCGGGATAACGCGAGCAAGTTACACTCGTAGAAGCCCATTCCCTTGCTACGAAGGTTTTGTTCAACTTTCCCACGCAAATAACTGCGTGGGAAACATCTATAATGACAACGTCTATATCACACTATGCTTTCTATGTCTTCTCAGCCAAAATGCAAATGCACCTGATCTTTACTGTGTCAATGTGCAGCTGATCTGATTCGAGTTGAAGCTCCGGGATCCTCTCGCAGTCCGCAGCGCCGTCTCTGCACGGCAGCCGGGTCCTCTGGCACTTGTTACGCGCCGGAGAGGTCTGGAGAGTTTGCGGGTTCGCAGGATTATTATTATTATTATTATTATTATTATTATTATTTCCCAGCCCTCGGTCGAATCAGCGGTGATTGTGATGATCCATCATCGCAGTGAAGCCGTTGCAGGTGCATAAAAGCAGATTACAGCAGCGCTGCTAGAAAGTTTGCACCCACACCCAGAACGCGTCATTCCTCGATAAAACACGAATGCCCCACATTAAAAATCAGCATTTACTGCCGGTGCAGTCAGAGTGTCTTCGTGCAGGAGCCAAGAAAATATTAAAATATTAAAAATCTGAGTATCGGGCATGCATCGCCACGACTCTGGCTGCGATTATAATTTGCTGCGTCGCGTGATTTATGACTTCAAACGGGCTTTTTGTCTGTTTGTTTAAAAAGACTGATGGCGGATGAGACTCGGTCACAGGTGGTGTGAGTATCTCCTGTACGGTAACTCCGTACACCAGCGAGATACTGTTTTATAAGTTATAAGGGAGAAATTCTATTTAAATCAGCTGACTGCAGCAGCCGCCCGTCCAGCACTGTGTCCGCCTCTCTCCAGGCACCTTCTGCTTGGTATTCATGACCTGTAAGGCTGCAAAAAAGAGGCTACTTTGAAGGGAAGACTGGCTCCAAACACCGAGTCCTCTCTCCCCCTCTTGTCTCTGGCTCTGGCTCTGCGCTGCGGCGCGGCAGAGCGGTCCTCCGTCCTTCCCGTGCGTAACGGCGCAGCGGAGGAAACCGCCACTTTGCGCGTTGCTGTGGCGAAATAAAAAAAACAGCATTGTGGCCGAGTGGGCGCGTGGACGTCGCAATGAAGTCGTCAAAGTCGGGGATTGCGTGTTTCAACCCCGCGCGCAGTGATATGGGCAGAGAAAACAGCTCTAACTCCACATTTAAGGCCGGAGCTGGTCCTCTGTGTAGAAACACAGCGGATATTACACACAGGCGCATCTGCTCCTCAGGCTGTGGTCACACTAAGAGAGAGGATGAGTTATTATGAATTGTTCCTGCTTTATAGAATTCATATTGTTGAACGAGGCAGACTTGGAGTTTTGCTGCGATATGCCGTGCCGCAACTCTGAAATCCACTCTGTCATCACCTGCACAGTTATTTTCTCGCTGCTTGGGTGTTTGTGTAGTGCGTGCGTGTGCGTGCGTGTGCGCGCGCGTGCGTGCGCGTTTGAGACAAACTGGGAGCGAGAGAGAGCTGAGGGATGTTTCGCCGGGCATCGTCCTTCGCTCCCGCGCCGTTAGGGGGCGATATTGGTGCATCAGATCAATCGTCGGCTCCCTCTCTGTTTCCGTCTCCCCCTCTCTCGCTCCCGCACACACACGCATGTTCGCAGAGTGATTCTAATAATCTTTCTTCTTATTCCAGTTCCAACTGCTGGGTTTTGTTTAAAAAAAAAAAGTGGAGAAGCTCATTTAGCTGTAATGATAATAGACTGAAAGCCAGTGATGAAGAAAATGATCTCAGCCAGAGTCCGTCTGTCTGTCCGCCTGCCTCTCTGTCTCTCTCACTGACATCTCGTGGAGTCTGTAATGGCCCTTTCATCCACGGTCACATGAGGCCCGGGTGCGCGGCGGCTGCTGCTGCCCGGCCGAACTGCTTCGTGTTTTGGATCAAGCTGTTGTGACGCTCTCGCTGAGACGAAAAGTTTCAGCCGCTTTCTCAAAATCCGAGGGAACGAAACCGAAAAGGCACCGCTGTGGTCAAATTGCCCTTTTCCTTGATTCAAACTTGTGAGTTTCCCTGCTCCTGCCGAGAGCTTGTGCTGATTTACTTCATCCACAAAGCTGATCCGTCCCTTCCGCCTTAACCAAGTTGCTGTTAGTTGCCTAAACGTAACCGTATCTCGTCATTTTGGGAAACACACCCATTTGTAATTTTGCAAATAAGAGAGTTAGATGTGAAGACTGAGATTTCGTCCCGTGTGCACGGTAAATGTGGTGCTTTGTAGCCCGCGGCCTGTTAGCTTAACTTAGCATAAAGCCTGGAAACAGCTGGCCCACAGAAGTGAGAAACGCTGATCTGGCTCGTTTTTCGAAAAAGCCGTGACGAGCGACCCGTGGTCGTTTTGGTGCGACGCCTTTGTTTTTGAGATTTGGGTGAACTTGCCTCCTGCAGTTCTGCAGCAGCTTTACGTCCGGCGAAGCACAGGCGTGTGTTTCTCCCGGCCGTCCCCCGGCATCTTGTGGGCGCACGCGTGCGTGTTGGGTGCAGCTGTGCTCCTGATTCATGCCTTTGAGCTCCAGTGATCGCTAATTGTTGAACATCCGGTCTCGATCTGGAGGTGACAACTAGGGCGTTGAGGTTTTTTTGTGTGTGCGTGTGTGCGCCCGTGTGTGTGTTTTTTCAGGAAAACCAATTTACAATTTATTTGCCACTTAATTAGATTTCTTTAGCAGTAAGGACAGAAGGGGAAAGAGTGAGAGAGGAGGAGGAGGACGGGACCATGTGTCACTTTCTCTCCCTGTGTCTCCTTGACTCATTCGTCCGGTGTGTCGACATGTTGGAGGGATGTGAAGAAGTCTTTGCCTTCGATCAAATCATCAGCCTTCAATTCACCAATTATAGAGCCTGCAATCTGATTAAGCGGAGCGTGTGTCGTGCTTCATATGACGGTGTGATATGAACAGAGGAGAAGTGGGAGACTGGAGAGGTAAAGGTGAGGAGGAGGACAAGCAGTGAAGGAGGAAGTGAGGAATGAGCGGAGGAGGTGAAAGGGCAAGAGCAAATAATGATGGACTAGGAGGAAGATGTGTGGCGGTAAGGCGGGAGGACTGAGCTCATAAGAGGAAACAGGAAGGCTGGGCAAAGGGAGAAGGGGGAGGAGAGAGGGAGATGGAGGGGGTGAGAGCAGGGGGATCAGATAAGGAAGTAAGACATAGGAAGCAAGGATGAAAGGAAGACAGACAGGAAAGAAGAAGGAGGAAAGGAGATGAGAAGGGAAGAGAGGTAAAAGAGATAGTCTGGTCGACTGTTGCCTCGTTCATCACTCCAGTCTAGACGGGTCGAGGCGGAGGAGGAGGAGGAGGAGGAGGAGGAGGAGCGGAAGACAAAAAAGCAGAAGGGGGAGCAAAGGACGAGTGGCTGGAGGAAATGACAAAGACAAAGCATGACAGGGGGTCAAGAAAAGAAGAAAGATGACACTAAGTTGATTATGTCTCACTGTTATCGACTGTCTGAGTGGATATAATTGTTTCTAGTGTGTGTGCGCGCGCGTGCGTGTGTGTTAAAGTGTGAGGGAGAGAGCCTTATGACAGGATGTCTGTCACCTCATGCCCCGCTCTGTTTAGTATGCTGTCCGACCTCTCTCAGTGTGTGCGCGTGTGCGTCTGTGTGTGTGTCTGCCTAATCCACGCCACTTATTCTATTGGCCTGACTAACTGACAGCCTAATAGCGGGGGCATGGTGAGTGCCGGGGCGTCGCGCGTGTGTGTGTCTCTGTGTGTATGCGTGTGTGTGAGAGAGACCAAGAGCTGGACACTGAATGAATGCTAAAGTGGTTAGCGGACCTGAAAGCGCTTTCTGCAGGCAATGATATGCACTTAGAGAGGGAGGAGAGTCCGTCTGTGCAAGAGCGCGCGAGGTGCAGCGTTAGCGTCCGGTTAAACGAGTCGAGTTTCTCTCCCACGCACCCACGAAATGAGCGGTGCGGGAAGCTGCTAGCTCCACTGGCGCCTAGCTGGCGAGCGACTGTCGGTGGCAGTGAGCTAACTAGCGACACCGTCCCAGCAGGGAAGATGCTAGCAGCAGCTAGCAGCCTGCCACGATGGCCCTCCCAGCTAGCTGGCTTCCCTGCGGGCTGACGGTCAGAGGCGCACGTCAGATGGTCATGGATTCAAGGGTTTTTGTCTCCGAATGTCTGATATAATGCAACATTTTCCCTGATGTTTGGACATTTGTTGCGTATCGGCTCCCTCGGTGATGGCGGGCCTTTCAAAGTGTGGCCAGTCAGAGCAACTCGGACGATTTTGTGGTCAGGCAACACGTCTTTACGTACTTTGCCTTTAATAGTCCAACTCTAAGACACACGCAGCATGTTTGCGCCCAATTTGACTCTGATTGGTGGATATATTTCTCAGTCGTAGCCCTCTCCATCTTCCTGTTTCCAGCCAAATTAGGTGACTTGCTAATTGATTTTCCGTTTTTTCAGATATGTACGTTGCAAAGCGAGTACCTCAAACCAGGTATCTAGCTCAGTCCCTTATGAAAATGGCTCTGCGACGCACTCAAGACCAACCACAGACGCTAACTCTTCTTCTACTCATAGCTCTTAACGATATATTCTCCTGCTCTGGACTTCCTTCATAGCGCAGCACTGTCATGAGGCTTACCGCTGATCAAAATGCTAAGTTCACATTTGATTTTTTTAAATTTATTTTGGTGAGAAATGTTGGTATAAATGCTGCCATGCATGTCCCCCAAAGGTGAAGTCAATAGCATCCAAACCAGCGTGTCGGATAAGTGTATTTAAACTGCATTAGAGGTCCAACTTGCTCGTCAGAGAGGAGACAGCAGTCACAGAAAACCCTGCGTTCCTCCCCGTCCGTGCTTTGATTGAAATGCTATTTGTCTGGAAGCTCGTGGACGGTTATCAAAGTTACGGTGTGAAAACAACAACAGAGTCATTTCCCCGCAGGAGGCAAAGAAAACGGAGCTCTTCAGCGGGGGAACGTGGTTTCAGACTGACAGCTGTGTCTGCCACGGGGATATTTGACAACTGAGAGGCGAACGAGATCCCACGGGCGGTGAACGGTAACGCAGCTTTGAAATGCACTTCGAATGGAAAGGCAAGAAAAATGGATATTTATTGGCCCGGAGGGTAAATTTGCCCGGTGCATCGTCGGAGTCAACGCACGCGCAGCTCGGCGAAGGCAAACGTAGAGCTGTAGTAAATACGGATGAAGCAGAATTCACATTATTACCATTACTGATTACTTCCTAAATTGTCAGAGGATGTTTCGGTGAAGTGCTCACAGTGTGGCTTAACGTGCAAATATTGTGGATGCAGCGTGAAAAGCGTCTCTGCGGAGGATTTGCAGGAGAGCGCCACATACACACAGCTCTCAGTTAGAGTCTGGAAATGGGAAAAATACAGAAAATGGACAAATAACAACTCTAAACATTGAGCCAGGGAGGGAAAAGTGGTGATTTCCCCCCTTTTTTTCAGATATGCATGTTGAAATAATCTTAAACCACTCAACGTTACCCTTGCGTTAATGCATTTCTGATGAGGACAAACGTAAAGTGCTTCCAAACTTAAAAACAATTTCCGCGTGTTTACTGCATAATCGTTTCAAGGCGGGGGAACACGCGCCATTTTACATCTCCGGTCCCCCGCGCAGCCGTTTTTCGATTTCGTTCTCTTTCTGCAAAACCTTGACAGACTGTGCAGTTAAAAAAACAACAACAAAGAAGCAGACGCATACACAGACAGCCAGGTCGGCTCTTTGATGAAAGAGTAAAGCATCGATCTCGTTACACTGGTATCGATCAATACCAATACCAACGTTGGCATCGACGATATCGATATTTGGGTCGATCCGCCCACCGCTAGTTCATGCTAGGAAGCTGAATTCTGTGTGCAAGGTGTTTGTGGGTCTATTAAAGGGATAGTTCAGACTTATCCACAGTCTGCGTATCACCTGCAGCAGATGGCGGGCGCACGGCCCCAGTTTGGTTGCTAAGGAACTTGTGGCGGAGGATCCTCCTGCCAGGCTTTGATCGCTCCCCGGAGAGCTCCATATATTACGTACAACTCTCGGCCTCCTTCGCCGTGTCAAAGTGACAACTCCTCAGCTTTAGTTTCACTTTGCAGAAGAGGAAGAAGTCGCCGAATGCGAAGAAAGGCATTTTACGTTGAGCCAAAGCGCCATCGCACACGTGCTCCTCCCTTAGACGCTTCAGATCAGTGTGGTAGAGATCTCCAGTGACAGTCTGACCCCCGGGGGGGGTGAAATCATGGTGCGCAACAGGGCGAGAAAGCAACCAGCATCCCCTCCTGAGCCGATCACTTCCCTCCTCTGAGGGTTTTCCACCGTCGAGACATGCGCTTGGGGCTCAAAGGTGGTGCGTGCTTGCGTTTCTCCAGGTTTTTCAGACAACCACGTGTGATGGTCTGGTGATGGTATTTGTTTCCTCTATGAACCAATTATAATCTGACCCAGCGGTAAGAGCCTAAATAAAAGATACGCCCGTTGGACGCTGACGCTTTCATTATACACTGCTAATTACAGTTAATTCTTTCATTACATAAATTATACAGGGGGAGTTTTACAGGAGCCCATAAATTATACAGCAGTCACAAGTGATATGACGGTGTCGGTCGCCCAGAAACCTCGGCCGTGCGGCGCGGCGGTGGAATCCTGGCAGGCGTAAATGAGGTGGAAAATGTTTTTGTGTTTTTCATCCCGCGGTGGCCGTAAACTTCAGCCCCCGTGAGGGCGGTGATGATGCAGATGTTCGTCTCTCCGTGTTTCAGTGCGCTTTGACTGCTTCCTGTCACTCCTGCGCTCCCCGGGGTTATCAGAAAGTGATTTTCGGTGATGATGTGTGTTAAGAGGAGTGACTAGATTTGTTAAAAATGTCGGGAGTACTTGTTTTTCTTGGGAGGACTTTCTCTCCACGCCCTGTCGAAGGGTCATCTCGGCTATTGAGGCTTGCATGAAAAGCTTAATCAGGTGTTTTTGTGGAAAGTGGTCGCTAGAAGTAAGCAATGGCGCTAACAGGGGAACATCAGGGTGGACTGGTGAACACGGAGCCAATCCTCCAATTTGAATATATGAAGATGCTGCTGAAGGAGGGGGAACATGCTCACTGAGCTTCCCGTGGTCGGATGGAGGTGAAGATCGTCTCCTTCCTCAAAGGCGTCGAACAGAAAAACAAACTCGGGGACAAATCAAGTCGTGATTGAGCTGATTAGAATGTCGGAGGTGTAAAACATACACGGCGCGGCACATTAAAAACTTCCTCTCCTCCAATTAAAATAACTGCTGATTAATGCAAGGGGCCTTAACGAAGCTTAACAAGGTTTCGGAGTAATTAATCCATATTTAATAGAAGATGTTAGGCAAGAGAGACTGAGAGGCTGCTTAGTCGGCTGAATCAACAAGCTTGGGTGGAGAGAGGGAGAGGAAGATGGTGGGGGGGGGGTGTGAGAGGATGGATGGCAGATTGAAAATGAAGGAGGAAATGAGACAAATAAGTGTGGGTAGAGAGAGGAAGGGTATAAACAGAGTTATGGAGCTCAGCTGGGAGCGAGAGAGAGAGAGAGTGAGAGAGAGAGGAGATATTAGGTGATATCCGAGCATCATTCGCTTTATTCTCACAGTGGCCAAATTTAATTTGTGTCAGAGCGCGTGGGAAGTCTCACCCAGATGTGGTCGGAGCCACCGCCGGAGCCGCTCTCCACGGGTCCGCGAAGAAAAAACAAATACTACGTATAAAAATCAGAGCGTTACAAATCAAGCTCTGCAGCGAGAGGGCAGACATGTCATTGAAATCCACTTCTGGTTTATTACAACGTGGGTTTATTTGGTGACGGCTGTGGCCGGGGGCTTTATGCTTTCGGGTTGTCTCCCTGAGGAACGCCTCGAGGAGATCTCCACGTTCGCGTTGGGTCGAGTACAAACTCGCCGAAAGTTGTCGGTCAGCCGGTTATGATATAGCGAGGCTCATCGTGTGCTGCGAAAACACTTTATTCAACGCCGCAATTCTGAGATTAGGAACGTAACGATTGCAGAGCTCTCGCGTGCTGCCAGGGTCGAACGCGTGCGCTCCTTTGCGGCGTCGTCCGCATTTGAAGCATCACAGTCCAGAGCGAGCTCGTCGGTATCGGACGTTGAGCGCAGTGGGAATGGCTGTAAATTGCAACTTGATTAGTTCGACGCTCCAATTAACCGTTTGCCTTTGGGACTGCGGTAACGCGTCGCACATACCATACACATAAGCGTGCACGTCCGGATTCCCCCTGCAGTGAGCATCACACTCCCTCTAAGCTTTACTCCTCTTATAAAGTGGATAATAATCAGATTTAGATGATCTGGTTGTCTTATTGTCTGACTTCTCAGATCTCAGCAGAAGCTTTGGTTTGATATTATAACCGTTAATAACCTCAAAACAGAGGCAGGAACTGTTTTAACTCTCGCCCGCGGCTAAACATCTCTACAGCTGTCGGATTGATTTGCAGAGATGCTCAGTGGGCCCAGACGACGGGATGACAGCAGCTGAGTTTGGAGAAGCGGACAAAGATGACAGGATAAAGAAAGGGACGGGAGAGTGAGCAGAGTAACAAAGAGTGTCCTAAACAAGAGGACGGAGAAGGGGCGACGTGAGGAAAATGATTAGACGGGAGTGTAAAGTTGGGAAAGAAGGAGCGAATTAAGAAAGACAGAGGTTTGGATAGAGAGAGACGGCGGGAGCCCAGCACACAGAGAGGAGGAAGAAGAGCAAACATCACAATATTTGCCTGGCAGTTGGATTTCGCCTCTCATTATTTACACACACACACACACACACACACACACACACTCTTTCTCTCTCACACAGTCATGCACGAAAGCCAGCACACACACACACACATGCATGTCCTTTCTTGACGGAAGCAGTGTGAAGGAGCCAAGCATCTTCTAGTTGTTTACGGACTCTCAGCCACACACACACACACACACACACACAGATGCGCGCGGAGAATACACACACTTGACTAAAACACTGCCAAGTGTACACGACTGTAATCCGGCATCTGCTCACCTTTTCTTTATCGCAGGCTCCGGCTTTTTATCTTTCTCTTCGCGCTTCCCTCGTGGTGCTTGCAATATCCGTCCGCCCGTGCAAAGAGAAGTTAGTCTCAGAACGGTCGCAAAGGCATACGAATATTAACCTAAAGCTGAATAAATAATATTCTTTAAGTGTGCGCAGCCCTGTGCGTGTAATTTGGGGTACTCACAAATGCAAACTCCAATCCACGCAGCAATAATTTTACCGAATGAATATTAAACTTTTGCGGACTTTAACTCCAACTCTGCAGATCTTATCATTTTCATTGGTTACGCGAACGTCCGTTCTTTGCACCGAGAGCCCGGATGTCCCATTTTTCCACTAGAACCTAAACGCACCATGCGTCTGGGGATCTGCGTGGAGCCGGAGACCATGAAAAGCCTCAAAACTCCACATGCAGATGTCACTTGATCCGTGCATATTGATTTGTGACTGGTTACATAAGACTGTCCCAGCTGTTTTAGCCACTTTTATACAGATTGTAACGTGTGCATATGGAATGTAAACTGGCAAACTCACTTGTGCACGCGCACTTGTGACCATTTCTCGCCGTATCCGCCCATTCACCATCACTTCCACTTGCTCTGCACTCCATCTGCCTGTCAGTCCTCCCACATGTGATTCCATTATTTCATCAATCACCCATCCAGCCATCTGTCAGTCATGCAAAATCGCTGTTTAGGAGTGCAGGTGAACTGAGAGGGAAAACACTGCGTGTGTGTGTGTGTGCGTGCGCGCGTGTGTGTGTGAGCTCAGATTGAATGCTGATTAACAGACAATTGCCTCTGTCATTGCCGGCTACAGGAAACGCCGCCTGCTTAAGTGATACAGACAGACAGACGGTTCGGCAGACAGGCGGATGGACAGATAGACAGAAAAACCATTTCCCCCGGCTGGGAGGCATGGCGGCGGCTGCGTTACCTGTCGCTCAGAGATAGGGCAGAGAAAGGAGGAGTGATGGAAAGAGATAAATAAGTCGGGGAGATGGAGAGGAAAAGAGGGAGGGACAAGTGAAGCGATGAGGAGGTGGAGGAAGAGGTGAGAGAAGGAGGCGAGAGAGCGGGAGCGTGGGAGCGACCGGCCGTGGAGGATAAAGGGCAGAAATGACAGATGATGGGAGAATGAGCGCGAGGGGGGCGAGGAATGAAGATTGTTGATTGTGGAGGAGGAGGTGTGGGAAGGGAGGGAAGGAGATTAGAAAGTTAGAAAGGAAATTGGAAAGAGGGAGGGCAGGAGAGCCGGAGAGTCAAACGCCTTGTTTTTTTCATGTGTGCACTTCATTACGTAAACGCGCCGGTGGTTTAGCATGTCGTCCCCGTGTTTGAATAAGCGCCACAGTGACCTTTTCCATCACAGCAGTCCCGTAATGCGTCAGCGCAGCTCCAGTCTCGACTGAGCTGACGCATGAGCAGAGGAAGAGGGAGACTGGATGCGCGATATTTTATTCCCGCTTCTTATCAGCAGGTGATGAGGCGTGTAGAGCTGAAACGATCGAATTGATTAAAAAAACTATTTGATTACATTTTTCCTGAATCAAAGCTTTGTTTCCTTAATTTCGCCGCCGCTAAACTTTGGTTCCGCTGTTGTGTTTCACACGGACGCTTATTGTGACGCACAGGACGAAAAAGGCAGGAAGCGTCTAAAGCGTGGGAACACTTTAAAATGGGAAAAACACAGCACAGTCCCTCCACGCTCACAAGATAAACAATATGTTAAAGCTAATGCTAATGCTAATATGTTAGCGTAATGGACGCTCAGAACGTATGTAGCGGCCGCTAGTTGCGTCATTAACTTCGGCTCCAGAAGAAACTAAATGTTGCTGCGTCACTTTAATTCATGTTTAGCTGTTGGTGAAGGAACTGAGGGAGCACACGCCGGTCATGCACACACACACACACACACACACACACACGCTCCCCAGTGATGGCGTCTATGGGCCGACTACATGAAAACATCAGGTGACGAGTCGGATAATGAACAAATACAGTTCAGCGGGTGTGTTTTACTTTAGTCAAAGTGAGTATTTTCAGTATGACATTTGTTAGCCACATCACAAAATAACAGTAATTTGGTACTTTTATACTGTTGTTGTTGTTTCTATATAGATATTTATTACATATTCTTTTACTTTTATACGTTTTGTGGTTGTTGTTTCAGCTGGTTCTGGAATCAAGGACAAGTTGTTTGTCATTTTCAGACATTCACATAATCGTTTAATCCAATCAAATCGAAGAAGATAATCGATTAGATTGATCCATTACAAAAATAATGGACAGCTGCAGCTCTAGTGGCGTGTTTCCAAAGGGGAATGGCGTCTCCTCCGTCGCCCCCGCCTTCAAAGTGGCCTCCGTGTCTTCTGCAGAATGAGCCTAAAATCGGTTCGGTTAACCGCGAAGCTCCACGCAGATGCAAAGTTCATCCATGCAGACGTCTGCCAGTTCATGCAACTCGTACAGTGCGTCGTGACAATGGAATATAATGAACTTTTAAGAACAGTTCTACCTAATAAATGATCAAATTGGTGAGAACATCGATGGAAAGAGGTGAGGAGGCGCAGCCTTCCCTCATGCTGCAGAAGACCTTCGGTGGTGAAGTCATAACATCCATAATCCATAATTTAGGCAGCGATGTGACAGGAGTTTTCCTTCTTTTTATAGATTTTCTTCCAACTTTCATCTGCAGCGTGGCGGCACCACCGCTCCCACTGGTCCTGTCGTGTCTGACCAGAGCCATTATGGAATATTTAACACGACATTCCTACATTATCGACGTCAGAAAGCCCACGAAGCTAGTGCTTTTGCAGGCAGGTGAACCAGTACTGCTGCGTTACATATTCCAGGCTACAGAGGTGGAGACAGAGGCAGGAGAAGCTGACACACATACAGGAAGAGGCATGGGCACAGGCAGAGCGACGATCTATATTTAATCTGCGCCTCTGTCCTTTGTTCTCGGTAAAGAACTTCGTGACGCGCCTGTTTGTTACTAAACACGCTATAAATAAATTCCCCTCAACTTTGACTTAATGGAAAGCTAAGGAGCAAAAGGCGTTTCGACTGTAAATAACACAGAGAGGCTGTCGTGCGTATTTTTAGATGAAAACCGCTCACCAGTCGAGTCTTTCCACCCAGACGGAGGAGGAGAACAGACGGCGAGATGGAAATGCAGGAGTACTATACCTTCGCCGCGTTGCAGAAATGAAACGCTTTGCTCCTCGCATTTTCGCTTTTGTGGCTTTGTCTGAATTGTTGCCGCAAATGAAAATGTAGATATTGATTCGTTAATGTTTAACGTTTGTTCGTGCACGAGTTGAAGTTGCACCTGCAAACCCCCCCTGCAACAAAAACAGTGGCCACGAGCACAGAGATCACCGTTGTTTTAGACGGGCGTGGACGATCAGCGCTCGTCTTGCCACATGCATTTCCATCATCTTCATGATAAAGAGCGATGTTGAGGGAGACTGGGAATTATAAAAGTGTGTGTTTCTGCAGATTTCCTCAAATTTGATGCTGAATTACCTGGAAATGAAGTGGCTTCTGGGTAATGGGACTTTTATTTAAGGGAATTCCCTCACTGCAAGTCAGAAAGCACCAAAACATGCATGGACGTAGCGCATGCAAACCTGATTTTCAAGATAATCCCAATGCTTTAATGCTTTAACCCTTTTCTGCATCATGACAGTGCAAAGTAAAGAGCAGAGTGGAGGTTTGTATTACAAAATGCTGTTTCAGCCTCTCTCTCTCTCTCTGCAAAGAGAAACGGCTGCGGTGCAAGATAATTGCCGTGCAGATGCCGGATGAGGCTTTATCGACGGTTACCGCAGAGTTATGATTCATAGCATGATTATGAATGTGCTTTAAGTCCTCCATAGTTGCATGCGGCGAGATAATGGTCCATTAAAACACTCTTAACATGCGTGGACCCACACGAAACAGGTGCACGACCCATTTCAGCTCCCCGTGAGTTGTTTGGAACATCCTCGTCAGTGCGGAGCCCGGACTCGAGTCCCAATTAACGGCAGAACCTCCATCAGCAGACTGGTGCTCGAGTCGGTGGTTGAATTGTAAAAAAAAAAAGAAAAGAAAAAAAATTAATTTCCAGCTCCCGAAAATGTCCCGCTTACTGAACGCGCTAGTCCTCGTCTGTGTAGCATCAGCTGAACCGACAATGTCAGGTGCTGAAAAGCCTGAAACTCCTCCGGACGACTCTTCGGTTGGACTTTCATTTTGGGGAAGAGGAGGACCCCGGGAATGTCAAACCTGACCTGATGCGCCCTCTTGGAGACTGCAGGCTCTTCCTCTGCAAGAAACGAATGTTTGGTGACCTGCTCAAAGCCATGGACCCAACGCTTGATCTCAAGCTTTGGTTTTGATGTTTGCACGATACGTTTTTATGTCGATCGTGCGACGCAACAAGGAGCTGTGATCCGCGCAATGAATTTGCTTGCACCTGCTGCATGTGCGTTCCTGCAGACAGGAACAGTCTATGAACTTTTTCGATTGGGATTTTATTGGTTTTCCACACCTGATGGTTTTTATGCAAATAATAACTGCACATATAAACAGGAAGATGGGAACATACCTAACATCTCCTGCAGTTTATATCGTGATTTCGTAATTTCCTGTCCGTTTTCAGCTGCTAAGCATATAAAGGCAATCACTGGGTGAATGTTGTGTGACTTCCTTAACTTTTGCTTCCCTGCTCCAACTCAACGGAGGCTGCAGCTATTCGAGAGCCCTAGTCTTATTCTATCAGGCTGTCAGTCTGTAGCCCAGAATAGCATGACTGACAAAGGAGCAACAAAACCCGAAGAAACGCAATACCAGCAGCAGCCAGCCAACTGTGTCGACCCTGTCTGTGTCTCGGAGCCGATATTAACTGCGCCACGAGAGCAATCCTTTCCCTTTCCGAAGATTAGAGGGGAAAGAGATAACAAGAGAGTGAAGAGAAGAGGGGCGATTAGAAAGAGAGAGCTTTATGGAGAGATGGAGATGGAGATGGAGAGAGAGGGATGAGCCGTGGAAGAGGGAGTGACAGCGCAAGATGTAAAATGAGCGAGATGAAGGGAGAGAGCGAGGGAAAGTGACAGGGTGTGAGGCAGAAAGGATGGCAGGGTGACGGAGAGGGAGCGTGCAGGAAGATATAAACAGAGGGGAGAGATAAAGAGAGATGGGCTCAGGTAAACAGAGGGAGGAAAGGTCAAGAAAGAAAGGGAGGGAGGGAGGAAGGAAGGAAGGAAGGGGGAGCTCAACAGGAGAGAGGAAGAAAGACGAGGGGAGAAGGTGCTGGCTTCTTTAGCCTAGCCAGCTAGCATTATATGCACTTTATACCAAAATTGTGGTGTAAATGCATGCTTGTCATATTGTCAGTAGATGTTTTAGTTTCATTTGTTCATTGCTTGACGTCAGCTGTGAGCGATCCCTCTTTATTAGACTGTTTTCGATTCGTCCGCAACCGGTCTCCTCCTGTCTTCCTTGAATCGGGAGAAGTTCAGAAGCCAGGAGTCTGCAGTTTGTTGTCCGGTGTGAAACGGGCCCGCTCATGGGAGTGGGAGGGAGCGAGCGGAGGGAGTTGGGGGTGGGGGCTGGGGGCTGCAGATGCCGAGGAAAGGACACAGAAAGAAAAGGGAGACAGCGAAAGGGAAGAGATAGCGACGGAGAGCGAGTGTGATAAGAGGAGAGTGTTGGGTATTAAGGAGTATTAGTGCAAATGTGAGCCACGGACAGTAATGAACTACCCCGCTGCTCAATAGACCACCAGCTTTGGCGCTGAGCCCTTGTGGGTGCGTGTGTGTAAGTGTGTGTGTGTGTGTGTAAGTGTGTGTCAGTGGCAGGAGGAGGAGACAGCTCTGGGAAGGTAACAAGGCCCTTGTCTTATCCCTCTTGAGGTCCTATTAACCTTTGCTCATCATTCACATAGCTACACGCTCTTAGCACACACACACCCTCTCTTTTTTGACTGTCCCGCGCAGACACACACCCTCACGTTCTCTTTTGTCTCTCTATCTCACACACACACACACACACGCACACACACATTGTGTCCTCGCTAAAGAGATTTAAGAGCTGGTTAATTGGTTGGCTGAGGCTAATTTTCTGTTGAAAGTTAATGCCACCGTCACGCATTGGCTCCCCGCGGAGAGGGTCAGTGTTAGGCTGGCTTGGCGCGCGTGTGTGTGTGTGTGCGCGCACATTATGTAGATGCAGCTCTTTTTTCAGCCGCGCCCTCTGGAAGGACCGCTAACCGGCGGGGTGTCGGCTGCTATCAAGTTCACATTCAAGAAGAACAGAACCTATTTCATTTGCGGTGTCCGGGTGTATACGTGCAGATGTTCTTAAATGACGTAACTTCTCATTTCTCTCGATAGAAGGAGCGTGAGGATGAGTACAGCAGCCTGCGCCACCTTGCTAGTCCGACAGGCGCGCGTGAGACACGGCGACACAAGATGTGTTTGAGCAGGTGGCGCAGGCCTTTTCGCTGTGGCCCGATTCTCAGTCTTTCAGTCAGCTCCCGGCGTTCCAGTTCGGAGGTGCGCTTCCATCCGGATCCTTGTCCCAATGCCTCTGTAACTGTATGGCTTGCAAACTCACACTAAAGTGTCTTGCATAGCAGATTCGTCAAACACAGTAGCTTGCTTCAAACTATGATGCTCTGCGCACCGCCGAGTGAGACACCTCTAAGGCTGTGCATGCACGATAATAAACTCAGTAATTATAAATATGCTATGTTCAGTTACACTGTCAAATAAAGCTTCCTGAGGAACGTTGCACATGAGTTTTGCGTGTACAGGATGCTAAAACAACTTGGTTGCATTTACGTTAAAGCGTGTTAGCTCAGGTCAGCGTGAAACAAACATCACCCGCTGGATTATAGTTACTGATCCCATAGATTCTCCTGCTTACTGGTGAAATAATGGGCTTTGTCGTCCTCAAGATCACATGACCAGTAGTGAGGCAGTGGTATTGGCTGATTTAGTGCCCGCACTTAGATCTTGAGTGTCGTTTCCTGGACGTATTGCTTTAAAATGTCTTTGGATAAAAGCATTAATCTGAGGACAGGCAGACGGCGCTGCACAGGCCCGCGGACCAATGACGGCAGAGACAGCACGAGAAGTTTGTCTCAGTACAAGCTGCTTCCACGCACTTAATAATCTGCCCTGTCTCTCTTTGTGTAGTTTTACTGAGGGCAGTTAAAAAAAAAAAACTTTGCCCTTGAAGCGGGCAGGCCTCTGCACGGATCCCCCGCTGCAGCAGACACATAATAATGGACTGTCCCGGCGTGTTTCTGTTGCCTGCGACCGTTCTATTGAAACTGGAAAGCCATCTATTGTGCACCAGGGCAGCCCAGGTATGTTCTTGTTCGTGCTCCTGCCCGATTGAAGATGGGCTGTTATTAAAATAACTTTAAAAAGCATATTTCTTTGCTGTGTGCAGACTCGACTCTGCAGCATGAATGTTTCCACTCAGATATTCTTATAAACCGAGAGCGAGGGGCTCGTTCTAATCATTCGGGACAATGTTTGGTCTATATGAGTGAAATCTCAATCAATTTCTCCAAATAAGCAAATTGAATTAAAACTTACAGGCTAGTTGCTGCAGAGTGGACATGCACGGTCGCGCAAGCAGTCGACGTACAGTCTTTGTGGCGTGTTCAAGTGCACCCTGCACTCATTCATCGGGGTCAGCCTGGTGTAACAGGGCGTGCACACTTATATGCACGCGCAGTCATGATGCAAGCAAAGGCCATTACTGCAGACGCTGATCATATTTGAGTCAGTGGCCTCGCTGACACACAGAAACACACTGGTGCACCCAGAACAGGTGTTGTCAGTTACAATATATTAACATTATGGTTGATTAGACCTTTGCACAGCCGAAGTTTGGGGTGTATCTTGCAAATTATGATGCTGCACCATGGGAAAGGTTTATAATTACAGTCGTGGTAGCCTTCGATATCACAGAATTTGAACACACGTTTCTGCACTTTGCCATCTAGTAGTGCAATATTGCACAAAACAAGGTAAGTGAACCTGTTAAATATTGATATCATTTAGCCAAAATTCGTGGTCAAAGTTGAACCGAGACAGGAAGCGCGCTCTCGAATTCGGCAGCTTGGGCGAGCCTGTCCGGACGAAGCCGGGTGAGACGTCTACCGAGCGCGGCCGGCGAGTGAAAAGGGGTCTAATCAGGCAAAATAAGTGCCACCTGTGGGGGTGTAGCCTTTTAAAAGTTTTAAGTGAGTGCCTGTTAGCGTTTGATGGGTGGAATTATGATGCCGATTGAAGGCTTTCTGAGTTAAGGACGGATGTTTAAAGTACCTTGCTGCAATTTAAAGTGCGGGGCTGAGTGCTATTGTTCCCGGCGGTGAGGCGCACGGGCTAACGAGCCAAGGAGGCGGCCGGAGTTAATTGACTTTTGGAGGATCGCCACCGTTATCGGGTGCAGACTGACGGAGAGGAAGCGCGGCGGTTTTCCGTTCATGCCTTCTCCTCTGTCATCTGTTTGAAGCTTTAAAATAACGCTCGCTCTCTCTCTCTCTCTCTGGTCGATCGAGGTTGAGGCGAATGGGTTTGGACGATAGAAAGTAGAACACCTGTTTATGACGGCCTCCGGTTCTTGGCTAGCTTTCAGGCAAGGACAGCCAGCGGTGTTTGTGTGTGTGTGTGTGTGTGTGTGCGTGTGTGTGAATGTAAAGCGATACAGGTGACTGTGGGCGAGTGTGTTTGTGTGTTTCCCATGCAAATAAATAAATAAATAAATAAGTGAAATGGGATCACTGTGCGTGGTGATGAATAAAGCTGACAGCAGGGCTAGAGGGTGTGTGTGTGTGTGTGTGTGTGTGTGTGTGCGTGTGTGTGTGTGTGTGTGTGTGTGTGTGTACGTTTGCATTTGTTCCACAACCTCCAGGCAGTGTTTAAATCTGCAAGGTCACAAACTACCTTCTCTAAAGTGTGTGTGTGTGTGTGTGCGTGCACCTAATAGAGTTTAACATATTGCATCGGAAGCCCTGCGGTTTTCATTAAAGAACCTGGGATCTTGATTTGTCCACACACACACACACACACACACACACACGCACGCCCACACACGTGCGCACGCTGAACCATTTTTTTAATTGATTAATCCATGAATTATAAAATAGTTCTAATGATATTGGAATTAAAATGACCACTGTGAAAGAGGGAGGCAGTGCGAGAGTTAATGTGTGTGTGTGTGTGTGTGTGTGTGTGTGTGTGTGTTGGGGGGGGGGTGATAGATGACTTTTGTTCACACTTTCACACTCGGGGACTGCCCAAGGGCGTGCACACATCCAACTCAGTTTTTACTCTTAGTACTGTATGTTCGTGTGTGTGTGTGTGTGTGTGTGTGTGTGTGTGTGTGTGTGTGTGATTGGCAGCAGTAATTGGGGTCCTGTCAGTAGCGGGAAAACAGTGAATGAATACAGTCGTGGAATACTGATGGCAGCCGTTCGGACCTTGAATACCAAAACACGCGAAGGCACGCACACAAAGACGCGCTGCAGTTTAGCTGAAACTGCTAACATCATGTCAGTCGCTCCATCGCCTCAGCTGTGGCTTCATCATACGCAGCTAAACTGGAAAGTAGCAGCTCGCCGTCAAATGCAATCAAACAGACACTGACGCTGGACATTGAGATGTTTGCTTTGGTGATCATACTGGATCTTATTGACATGGCGGGGTTCAGGCTGTGGAGTGTGATGTGCACACAGACGCCCGCGCAACTCAGAGCCGTGCAAACGCAGTGAAAGCTGTTTTCCCGATGATGATGTCATCAGTTTGACGATCAAAAGTCACGACCCCCCCCTTCTCTCTCTCTCTCTCCCTCTCTCTCTGTTAATTGCCACATAGTTCAGCGCTAAAGAGCGCCCAGCAGTCAAAGCCAATTGTTAGCTTAGCTGCACTGCATAAAGGTTAGATACTGCATTAGCATTTAGATGAGTGAGAGACTGAGAGAGAGAGAGGGAGAGAGAGAGCGAAGGAGGGAGAGAGAGAGAGTAATTATACCTCGCTCTGTGGTTCACATAAGTGATTGGGTGAGTGTGTGTGTGTGTGTGTGTGTGTGTGTGTGTGCGATAATGAATTTTCACACTCAGCTGTCTGTCATTTGTTTACCGGCTGTGGAATGTCGCTCGTGTGTGTGTGTGTGTGTGTGTGTGTGTGTGTGTGTGTGTGTGACGGAGAGCATCCATTCGTCGGCTCTCGTTAAGTGCTCCAGATGTCTGCCGACACATGACCACAGCTTCGTCTCCCGTGTGGCTTTTGCGCAGGCGCGCGATCCTGGAATCGGATCGGGAACGCCGAACCTTTCCCAGACGCTCGCCGATATCACTGATGCACTGTCCGATACCCTGTTCCTGTACTCGTACTCATAAAAGTGCCCCGATACCACAGCACCCGATGCCACTTTACGGCAGCGTGGTGTTCAGTTGGGCGGTCAGGTGCTAACTGAGAGCAAGGAGGAGCAATGTCGGCGGTGTGGAGGTATTTCAAAGTGGATGATGCTGACAAACGTAAAGCAGACTGCAACTGATGCTCTGCAAAGTCGTCAAGAGGACGAAAGCGAGTACTTTCAGCACAAGCGATCTGAGAAAACACCTAAACAACCAACACGACGCCGAGTTCAAAGAGTTTGCTAATAGCGGCAAACAGCAACAACCCAGAGAAGACCAATATCTGATGAAAACAAAACATGTTTTCAAGTAAATGTACAAAGTGTAACGGCATTAATAAGTACTCATATTGGTACTTGGCATCGGAAAGTACTCAAATGTAATTGAGAAAAAAACAAACAAACCCAAAAAACAACAAAACGCTGTGTTATTTTTGAAATGCAAGTAAAATTCAACTTGGATTCAGGAATAAACCTTTTTTCCCAGAATCCCCGCGTCTGAAAGAAAGACTCATTTTAACCGTCCCCGTTACAGACGCTAACCCGGATCCTGCCTCAGATGTCGTTCCAAAAACCGTCAAGCTAAACCCACGCGCTCGCGGCGCCCTTAACCTCAGCCCGTCTCTCCGAGTGATAGCAACGCTAAGACAAACACACACACACACACACAGATCCACAAACAGTAATAGGTCGTTGTCGATAGCACCTTGCAGCTACACGACATTTGCAATTAGACAACTTGCCGCCCGTTTGTGTTTGTGAGCGTGTCATTGAGAGCGCAGGTTAAAGGTTAATTCCCATTAATACTGACTGATAAACCAGACCTGACTTATCGATCGCTCCCCCTCTGCCTCCCACCTCCTCTGTCTCCATTTCTCTCTCTCTCCTCTTTGTCCTTTCCTCTTCCTCTCCGCGCCTGCAGCCTCTCCTCTCCTCCCCCTCTCCCTCCGCTCTCTCCCACAGGGTTCTTCCCTCGTTCAGCTTTGTTTTTGATCGGCCACTTCTCAGAGTCGAGAGGGCCAATATGGAGAAAGGAGAGAGCAGTGCAGTACATAGAGCTGGAGAAGGACAGCCAGACATGCACGAAGTGAGAAAACAGGTGCAGGACGGTGAGAATTCAAAGACAGGGTTTGAAATAAGAGAGGGACAATTAAGATCTTAGAAGTGCCGCGAGTATGAGCTCATATCCGCCAATCAGCTTTTTAAAAAATGCAATAAATCGAAATCAAACCAACAAATCTGCGTGCATGTATCTGCGGTTGTATAGAAAAACCGACCTGCCGTGTGTTTGCACATGCGTGTGTGCGCGTGTGTGCAGGTCGTACTTCAGATTGCACTCCTTTCACCGTTCGGCGTCGGGCTACGTACGTGTGCGTGCGTGCGCGTCTGTGTTTGCGAGGGGCGGATTGCGCCGCTGCGCACGGGCACCTGGCTCTGTGCTGATGGATGGGTGACCGCTGGGTCCAGGTGTGCGCACGTGTGTGTGTGTGTGTGTGTGTGTGTGCGTGCATGTATGTGCAGATATAGATCTGATTGCTTCAGCAGACATAATAGCGGAGCCCCATTATGACAGCAGGGGGTTCCCAGGTGTGTGTGTGTGTGTGTGTGTGTGTGTGCACTGTGTTTGATCCAGTCAGGACTGGTCCTATATGTTGTTGATAAGCTTTATATTTAAATTCATAGTCATGGTTTTGAATGTTTCAGCCTTTGTCTATGCAAGCGATGCCTTTTCATGCAGTTTTACTGTAACAGACGGCTAAATGTTTTGTTCTGGGAAAGTTAAAGATGAATTGATTTGAGTTTCTATTTTATGTGAAATGGTTTTGTTGTATTCAGTAATTTTGCATAGGCAAATTGCAAAAATTGCTGCAAACTGCGTGAATGCTGAAACGCACGGCGCGCTAGTTAGCTACTAGCATCCCAGCTAGCGAACGAGTCTCGCCCAAACTAACCCATGATTTCTATGATTTTCCCAACGGTACCCAACGGTTTAGCCTCATTTTTAGCGGCTGGCCAGCGTTTATCACACCTGGTCTCTGCGTGAGTTCAAAGAGGTGTTAAAACGGCGAGGGCTGTAACATTAGCGCTGTGTTCTTTAAAGCAGGCGCCACAGAATCACGTTAGCACGTTAATGTCGCTGTGATTTAAAGCAATCCGGCCGAGCTTCCCGTACGCACTGTTATCGTGCTGCACTGTATCCACATTTACATTCAGGAAATGAGGGCTTCGCCTGAAGTTAATGTGAATGCAAAGAATGTTTAATATGCTGGAGAGAATGTGTTGAATGCTCCAATCAGTCTCTGTGCAATCATGTGGCTTTTACAGTAGGCAGTTCATTCCAAGGCAGAATTGGTTTTCCCTTGAAGGGCAAAGTGGAGTTTTTTTTAAGGAAGTTTTATTAAACCTAAAGTACATTAATTAGGAATGCAGGAGGGTTTTTTTGCATGAGAAAGCTTACAGCCAATTACAAAAGTCTAATTCTTTGCAGACAAATGAGGGCAAAGGTAACAAGGAGGGAGGAAATGAGGAAAAAGGAGAAAAGGATGGCATGAGTAAAAAGGAAAAGGACGCTTTTAAGAAGTGGGATAAAGAGGAGGAGATGAAAAACAACAAACTACTTTGAAAAGTCAGTTTTGATGCTGTGTCCCCATGAAAAAGAAGCTAACTTTTATAAAACGTTGTGTTTCTTTTCTGAGAAAGTGAAACTAATCTGACTCCTCAAAAGAAGGAGAGCGGGCGGGAGAACAAGGCAGGGATGAGGAACCAATGAGAGAGAAAGACCCTAATTATGACTCACACAAACTCAGGGGCACTGCAGCGGCGAGACGTGTCAGCTCAGCGAACAGAAAACCACTTGAAGGTGATGCTGTTGAGCAGAGCGTCGGCCATGTTGATTGTCCTCTGGAGGCGCAGGCTGCGAGGAGAAGGCATGTCTGGGGGAGGAAACATCTCCGGTCGTTGTTGTGTTCAGCGGCGCTACTTAGCTCAGGCAAATGCGCGATGACTGGAAGCAGACCAAGACCACACAGTACAGTAAGAAGTTCTGCGCCCAACAAAACTGGGAATCATTTGTGTTTACAGCGGTGGAGGTCATCATGGGTAGCTCAGCCCGGGTCCTGCTTAACTGCCATGGGTCCTTCTCCTTTTCTCCTTTGTCCAACTGTCCAGTCGGGCTTGCGTGCAAACGTGATGACATTTAAACACTTAAACTTATCAAATTTGAGTTAAATGATTGGATTTCAGCGCATCTCCAATGGATGACTCACAGTTACATTCACAGCTGTGCAGTGAAAGTGTAAAGTGTAAACCTGGAGTTTGCTAAGTTGATGATGTTCTGCTAATGTCTGACGAAGGAGTCCTCATTATGGCTTTGTGGTCCCCTTGAGTTTAGTTAACAGTCCTCTCTCATCGTTGCAGGCAATGATTTTAGTTCATGCTGTTTTATTGAATGTTAAAAATATCAAAGACATGCTAAAAAACAAGCTAGGAGTAAAACAACAGCAGCTGCTAATGCCTAGATGATACAGAAAATCACAAATATCCTAGACTGCAAATTTGGTAATCACCATGAAACAGGTCAGATTCACAGAAAATACAACAAGCACTTGTAATTTAACAGTAGAGCACCGCCATGCACGTCAGAGCCAAAAGTAAATGAGGAGAAAGGCGCAGCTGTTAGCGAGACAAAATGATTTCAACACCATGTCGTTAGCATGTTAGCATGGTTGGATGCTAAGTAGCTAATGACTGTGAAAACAGCTGCAAGAGGGAAGCCATGTTCGACCGCAGCCTACGGAGTGGGGGGGCGGTGATAGTTTAATGAGGCTCTGTGCACACGTGCGCGCACGCACACACACAAGCACGCACACACGCCATACATGTACGTATACACACGCATACAAATATATACGCGTGCGCACCAGCACAGAAACACGTGCACTCACTGGGCTCCGTCCTTATTCCAGTTCAGTGACTTAAGGGTCTAAAATTGGACGTGGAGATTTGTGTGTGTGCGTGTGTGTGTGTGTGTGCATGTGTGCGTGTGTGTGTGTGCGTGTGTGTGTGTGCGTGTGTGGTGAGGGCTTCCTTCCCCACCATCACCAAAGCAGACAACTTGCTTTCAGAGAAGTGGAACCCTAATTTCCCCACATTCAAGTATTAAATCATTTTAATTAGTTAATTGGTAAACATGATTAAATTTGCACAGCTTAATTGCACCTCATACTCGTCCCCACTTCCACTTTGATGAAAAGTTTGTGTGTTTGCACGTGGGGTTTGCGCGGCTGAACGAGTTGAACGCCTTGTTCGTCGTCCTCCTACCCTCTCTCAAACTCAAAGGCAGGGGCTACTCTTCAAAAGCCTCCAGAAGAAGGCTTTGGTTTCTGAGAATGTGGTCTTTTGATTAGCATTCCAATCAAATTACAGCTGCCCACTTTTCCCTTTTTTAAGATCTTTTATCCTTTTTTCTTGCCGGACCCGGTTTAAGCATCTTTTTACAGAGAAACCCAATTTTCAGCGGTACAGAAGTTGGGACTTTAAAATCACAGACTGAAACGAGGTCATTTTTGTTTTTTAAAGGTCCTTGTCTCTCCTCCGTTTGATGCGTTGCCACTGGATTGAAAAGAGCGTCTTTCTTTTTCCTTTTCGCCTCGTTCCAAAAAAAAAAAAAAAAGAGCAGAATCTAATCAGAATCAGTCGCGCGCAAAATATTTGAAGGCTTTCTTTTAAAAAGCCGCCCACGTTTGGCTCGGAACATCTGACAGCGTTGCATGTGCATGTTTTGGGGCGTCTGTGATCTAAATTTTGTTGGGCTTAACCCAGCAGGGTCAGTCCCTTTAGATTACGTTAGATAACATGACGCTTCGGTGCTCCCCGTGGGGTGATTGGATCGTTGACGCCGCGGATTGAACGCACGCGACAAAAGCGGACAAACGTGATGTGAGCAATAACTTAAAAAAAAAAAAAAAAAAAAAAAAGCTGAACCAGCTGCTGCAAGCGAGAAGGTCGACGGTCCCGTGAGGCGCAATTGGATGAGACTTAAATGATGGAAAAATATGATTGTTGCAAAGATTCGATTAAAGGATAAACCGCCGAAGAAGAGCGTGAATGAGAATAGATTATGTGGAGGAGTTGGACGCTGTTTGCAGCAGCTTGGCCTCCGAACTGCTTGTCGGGCTGCTTCGGGCCAGGAGAGTGAACTGCAATGTTAATGTTTTGATACTGAGACCCGTGGTCTTGAGTCTGACATGGCTTATGTCAGGCATGTACGCATTTGCAGAACTGGATGTCGATTTTCAATATGGCCGCCTACTCGTTCACACACGAGTTAATTCTTTGCTTAATTACTTTGCTTCTCCTCTTTTCTCCCTCCAAACGACGTCTTTACATTGCTTTGAAAGGTCACAGCCTAATGTTATATAGGTTGTGGTGTGTCCTTTATAACGGCTTTCATTGGGAAAATGGAGCATGCTGTTTGTTGTTGCATTGCAGATGGTCGCTGATAAGGACTGGCAGCGGAGGTGACGCCGTCTTGTCGAATCCAATCAATCCTGCAAACACTGATGATGTTCAAAGGCGGCGAGCGATGACCGTCTGTGACGTTAAAATGCAGCTGTAGATGCATTTTTATGTTTTGGTGAAGCGCAGTTTGTAGTTTTGTCACATGCATGGTCGCATTAGTCTGCAGGGGTCCTTTAATTTAAATTTAACCTGCACGTGCATGTCAGGTCCACATGCACGTGCAGTAAGTAGAACAACATGCACATCCATATTTAGATTTGCCTCAACACCAACTAATTAACATTCAGTCGCCACCCAAAGCAGGATGTGCTACACTTTGCAGCCACACTGTGTTAAAGTTAGCTAGCTGTGTGTCAAGGGGCATAACGAGCCACCAGACTTAATATAAGTGGAAACCTGCTCATCGTGGACACGTCAGACGTTGGTTTGTGGAAATCACCTCGTGGTTTGGTGCAAATCGCTCCTGAAGAGTAGCTGGGATCAAAAAAAAACGTTGAGTTTCTGGGGTCGAGGTTTTGTGCAGCAGGAGAGGGAGAGAGTAGGGGGAAGAGACAAATGGACAGAGTTTGTGAAGAGAGTGAAAGTATCCCCTGGCTTTTACAAGTTAAGGTGTTTCTGTAGCACGAACCATTGACCTGACCGGGAGCCAAGCTGCCCTTCAATGCGTTTGTGTGTGCAGTCGGTGTGTGTGTGTGTGTGTCCATGCATTGGTAGCGAGGCATTCAGCGCTGTGACAGGGAGGAGAGTGGGAGGATGTATCTGTCAAGAGTTCACTGTGGTGTGTTCGTGTGCTCTGCAACGCGTGTGTGCGTGCGTGCGCTGGTGTGTGCGGTGTTGACCGCTGTTGAAATCTGTCAGAGGGAGACAAGTTGAGGTGAGGAGAGGTCCCTGTGGTGTTTGTGCGCGCGTGTGCGAGTGTGTGTGTCTTTGTATCGGAGGGAAAGTGATTCTATGGTCATGTGTTTAGGCCTGTTGTGTGTGTGTGTGTGTGTGTGTGTGTGTGTGTGTGTGTGTGTGCGCACGGGGCCGTGGCTACTGGGCTGTGCTGAAGCTCCGTTCCACCCGACCACCCTGGTCCAGACCAGCTGTCAGTCATTGTGGTCCCCCCACCCTGCAGCCCCCACCCGACCTGCACACACACACACACACACACACACACACACACACACACACACACACACACAATACAAAAACACATACACAAAGCTTAAATGAGCTGCAGCACAGTATCACCCACATGTTTTAAGACACACAGTCAAACACTGCTTTTTACTTTACTCCACCCACATCTCACCACGTCTGCTACCCAGCTACCAAAAACCCTGTCTCCCAGCACAGACGCTCTCTCTGATGGTCTGTCTTGAAGGCGGAAAAGAGAGAAGACATGTCTGAGTGCTTTAACTAACAAGTCAGGTCTCACACACACACACACACACACGCACGCACACGCGCGCGCGCATGCCCGAGTCTTGTTGTTGGAGTGTGTGGCTGCAAGTGATTAGCATCTCTGACTGGTGGACTCATTAATCACAGTCTTCATTCTGGCCACTGGCCTGCATTATGGATGAATGCACACACACCCACATCCACACACACACACCCGAGCTTGTCAATATTACTGCCCAGTCCTGTCTCGTATTTCTCAAAGCTAACTTTAGATCTATAGACTGCAGCAGACACACGGGCTGAAGCTGAAACTTCAGTCCCGACAAACTCCAAACACCAAAACTCGAGCGAGGACGGACGCACCGGTTGGGCGATTGGTTCATTAAACGTCTCCGGGGACGACGGTCTCCTCGCAGGAATCCCACGTACCGGCAGCTTCTGAAAACCGCGCAGCTTTGAGGCCTGCGGGTATCGCTCCCTCCGAGAACAGCGCCGGTTGCTCCAGCAGACGCCTGATGTTTGCACTGAAGCAATGACGAGCGCGCAAGTCGGCAAAACCTCATCTTCTCGGGGCCTTATCTTACACCGGGGGCGCGCGAGGCGGCTTCATCCGGCGCCCGAGAAGAGTAACAGGCAAATGTGCTTGCACCCATCTGTGCACCCATGGGACCGGTGATGAGGATGTGCTGCAGTGCCGCTCCTCCTCAGTTAAATCAGTTAGACGTAAGGCAGCATTGGTGCGTTCTACCTGCCCAGCGCTGTGACTTCACGGGAACAGACTACTACATGTTAACGCCCTGTGAGGGTCGAGTGTTTGCGTTCACGATGTGAAATCCGGTTTTGAGTGGAAGGCGCCTTTAGGTGCAGGTTGTTTTGTTGGACCAAGGTCACTGACAGGTTAGCTGGAGTCAGAGAGGACTGTAAAAATACATTACAGTTTAACGTTTCAGTCTGAAATAGGCCCGGTGGCAGGCTCTGGGGGAGGACACGCACACACACACACACACACACACACGGGAAGCAGCAGAGGAAAACACACACAGACACGTATACACGTATAAAATCAGGATAACGATGAAAGGCAGGAGGCTGGGAGTGTGTCGGTGGGTTATGCACCTGTCCAAAGCTATAAATACACAAACGTGTCCGCACACACACACACACACACACACACACACACACACAGGAACCCGTGGGTATGCCTGTCCTTGCTCTCCTTTCGGGGCGTAAGGCTGACCTGGTTTCAACAATATGACCCCAGGTGGTGCAAACTCGCACAACAACAGGGGGGCGTGCACTGACGCTCGAACAAACAAACGTGCACAGGCGCGTGCGCACGCACACACGCGTCGGCGCAGGTAATTGCATTCGCATTTACCGCTACACACACACTGTGCTGTGTGTGTATCTTTTGTCAGGGAATTGTGCGTCTTGGTTGTTTCGGGTTTGTTAATCGCCTCTTGGTTGGACTGTCTGCTCAGGATTTGTGGCTGCCTTTAACACACACACACACACACACACACACACAGAGCTTGAGGAGGATGTTTGGCTCATTCCACCGATAAATTCTCCGACGGCGATCCATCCTCATCACGGAGGGAGAAAGCATAAATTTGTCTGTAACTGTAAAGAAAGAGAGAGAGAGAGAGAGAGGGCGAGCGAGATAGGTAATCAATAAGCGCGCGCACATAAGTGTGTGCGTGTGTGGCTGTCAGCGGTTCGCCAGGACTGGTCTTGGAAATCAATGTGTGCATGTGTGCGGAGCTAATCTGCTCTCCATGAAAGAGTAGGCCAGGATTATAGCAGCTAAACCCGAGGTTAGCGCCTCAAACCGGCGAGCTAATGTGTGTGTGTGTGTGTGTGTGTGTGTGTGTGTGTGTGTGTGTGTGTTCTCGTTAAGACAAAACATGTTAAAGGATGAACTATGAAATGTGAACTACGTCTACAACCTGAGCTGATCCTACGTGGACAACGAACACTCAACACGCTCTGATCTTCCACTGATAATCGAATCTTCTCTCTGCTGATAGTCGTCCTGGGACCGTGTGACACACGGGGGAGCGCGCGGCGCCGTGATGCAGACTCAGGAGAGAGAGAGAGAGAAATGCATGGTGCCCTCTCCGGCGTCTCGCTTCTGTATAAAAAGTTGCTGGAAACGTTCAAGGTCTGCGGAAGGGCTCGGAGATGGTGAATCATCATCGCGCAGTTCAAAAGCCGGTTTACAGTCGACGCCCCCGGGTGCGCTGCGCGGACGACGTCACGCTCGCCGAAAACCGTGGAAACACGTGGCGTCAGATAAGAGGACGATTGGAGCGGGCTAAAGAGCAGCTACGGTACATAACCTCTGTCAGCTGCTTTCAAAACCTGGAGTGCAGGCCAAACGGTCCGTCGTACGACCTGAAGCGCCGCTGAGAGGAGCTTTTAGTATTCAGGCTAATTTAAATCAAGTATTAAGCCTGCTAGCGGCGCGGAGTGAAGGGGCCACTTCAACCTACACATTCCTATTATGAATATTTACAGGGATTAAACTGGCTTTGGCCCAAAGGGAAAATTATGAAGAGTAGCTGCGCGGTGTGTTAGCGGGGCGCGGGTGAGCGCGCGGCCTCCGGTGCGTGTGCGTTCAGACAGACGGCTGTTCTGAAAACTTCAGACTATTGACTTTTAAAGTTTCATCTCACGCGTGTGTGTGTGTGTGTGCACGCGCCGGCCTTTTTGCGTGGGTCGTTATTTTAATACTAATTTTAAGGCCGGCAGCATAAACCGGAAGCCTTTAATACCCGCCTCGTGCGGATGAGTCAGGGTTGGCATTGTCATTCAAGTTTAATTACAGGCAGCATGCGGAAGCTTAAGATAGGGCGAATCACGGGATCGAGTCAGAGCGAGCACTCGGACGACCCGGGTTCGTGCTCGGCCTTCTGTGAAGTGTTAAAAGTCAAGTAAATGGCGAATAATGCACCAAGCGTCCTGCAGAAAGAGATGTTTCTCTCTGCAGCGTGATCAGACATTAAAACGCAATATTAATATTCAAATATAACAGCCCTCGTCTCATTTGTTAAGGATATAGTAACAAAAGACCGGAGATGTCGGTGCACTGAGCTTCCTCGCATCTCTTGCGCTGACTTTCTGGTGTCGGATGAGTCAGCGTCTGCGCGGCAACACGTTGTCATCGCCGCGGTGACTGTGCACGGAGGCTGCGGCGCGCTCAGAGCTCAGGCAGGTTTTTGTGGTCACGCGGGCTCCGAACAAACGAACTGTGACTTTTGTGAGCAGCAGCTGAAGGTTACATCTGTTCCCGGCGAAAACAAGTCGTGTGCTTGTGTTTCTGAGTAAGTCGTCTTACTTAGACCACACAAACGGGCTAAACTATGATACGAAGTCCTGAATCTTGGTCTTTGGCTGCAGGATCAACACAGACAATCTAATAGAATAAGATAAGATAATAGAGGGTTCAGGTATCAATCATGATGAGCCTGATGAGTAAGTAAAGGCAGAGCAAGCTGGAGCAGCTGCAACCGTGACGTCAGTAACCTGAGCGTCTGTACGTGCGCCTGATAATTTACTGCGTCACACGTAGCGCTGCCATTTTCACAGTCTCCGACGAGGGCTTTACAAGTTGATTAAGTGTCTGATTAGCTCGGCTCTGTCTTCCCGTCATCGTCCGCATGTTCGATAAATAATTACGGGGACGTAAATCGAGTCCGTCGACGTGCGGACGCCTCCGACCCCCCCCCCCCCGGCGCCGTGAAAAAGCCAAAAACTCGTAAAATTTGTCAGCACAAGATGATTAGCTGCTGCAGAATGCACGTCTTGCATTTTCACTGCTGCTCAGTTCTGATTACTGTGGGAGAAACAGACGCTCGAGGCTGTAAAACGAGTGCACACGCACGCGCACGCACACACACACACACACACAAAGGAGGAGAGCAGTGGTGTTGGCAGTAAAAAACACACTCCTCTCCTTCAGCTCGGGGAATTCAGTGGGTGATAAATAAGCACTACTTGCACTTATTCCCATGTGTGTCTGTCTGTGTGTGTCTGTTTACACAGACGCAGATGCTTGAAAGCACCACACATGGCGGACACGCGCACACACACACACACACACGGAAACACAAACACATCTCGGGGCTAAGGCTGTGTCCACACAGACAAATGAACCCTTAAATGCGTTCTTCAGAGACCTGGGACTCTATTATGCCCTGTTTAATTCATTCATTTTCTTTAATTAAGCATGCAAATAGCAGGTATTCCTCTAAATATTGTTTTTTTTAGAATAACTTTTGCAATATCAAAATTACAATTCTAATTATTTTAATGTTTTTCTCTCAAAGGTTTGCGGGTTGCCATAAAAATGAGTGATCACAGGGCGAGTTAGAGTAGAGAAACGTTGCTTTTTTCATGTTTCACTGGTGCATATTATTGCATATGTTAGAATTTTTATTAAAACATGTAATTTTTGGGTCCACAAGTGAAAAAAAACCAATAACAAAATCAACAAAAAAACCAAAATCCTTTGCTTTGCTGCACGTTTCAGAATCACTGTAACACTGTTGGTTTGACACGGTGACACACACACACTCACAGCTCGCCAGCCTCGCACTGGTCTTCATGTCAAAGTAAAGTGTGGCCGCTCCGGTCTTCTCCCCCTCGCTCACTCTGTTACTCTTCCTCTGTGTGAATATGTAAAACCACTGAATTATAAATGCTCATTGATTGGCTGAGCTTACAGCTCAGTAATTAAGAAAGATGTGACAAAGTGCAGGGGGAAGGAGAGAGAGAGAGAGAGGGAGGCAACATTAAAATGGACATAATGCGGTAATGGCTCGCCCTCGAGAGCTGAATACACAGACGCTGACACCCACAAGCAAACGAGAAGAAAAGGAATAAAAGTTGTTTTCTGGCCGCGCTGAGAGGGAGCTTGAAAAATAGAAAATAGCTCATTGGTCTTGATGTTCAGATAGACTTCAAGGTCAAGTGAGCCTCCTTTTCAGCTGTCTGAGGAGAGAGAGAGAGAGGAGGAGGAGGGGGAGGAGGCGGGTGACAGAAAGGTGAGGCACACAGGGGAAGGCAGGAAGTTTGGAGAACGACTGGGAGACAGGGCGAGGAGAGATTATGGAGAACCACCAGGGTTCAACCGCACACACCTGCGTCCACATCCGCGTGCACCAGTATCCACAAACCAAGTGCTGGCCGTTCATGACAGGCCAGGTTCTGTCCAATCAGAGGCCGCGGGCGGCTACAAGCAGCCCTGCCGACCATCTCAGATTACGCACCTCCCGGCCCCGAGCGCCGAAAGCCGATCGTCTGCTTGGCAACGACACATTTAACCAAGCTGGCGCAAGATTCAGGACAGTTTCGGCAGATCTGGTGGTGCGAGGACGCAGACTTCGGCTAGTTTAGCCAGTTTAACCCTTGATTCATCGTGACGGACGGTTCCACGCTGTGCACGCCGTTTTTCGACGTCCTGCCGGGCTTTGAAAGTGAAGTTATGGCGCTCTCGCCGGTTCCCGGGAGATGTGCACGTCTTCAAGACGGCGATCCTGCAACAAACCACGACCAGCTGCATTCTCTGCATGGGATAGCTAAGCTGGGGAGGGGGTAGAGCGTGTCAAAGCATGACACCACGACACTCAGACGTGCTCCTCTGGTCGGTGGAAGAATTGCTGATATCCTCTTGTCTTGCTAAACAAAACCAGACCTCTCATGTGCTGGGATCTCTCAGATCTTAGACCAAGCAGCTGTAAAGATTAAGGATCAGTTAAACTAGCAAAAAAGGGGAAAAAAGGAAGATGCTATTTCTAAGTTTTAATACGATACATCATTTCTGTGTGAGAAAGAAAGAAAAGTTTGAGCTTCGTCTGTTCTTCAGCATTGAAAGTTGACTAAGCTGAGCGCTGAAATAAGACGCCGCGGAGAGAAAAGAGCAGCGAGGATGAGATAAGATGCTCGAGGGAAGAAAGGGATGAGGTGAGGAGGGAGAGAGGGAAGACAGGATGAGGGCAGGGGTGAGGGAGGCAGGCGAGAAGACAGAGGGATGATGAAACGGGGAGAGAGGGGAGAGGGGGAGGACATGCAAAGCCGGTGAAGTGGCGAGCGGAGGGCGAGAAAGAGGAGGATCAAAGGGAGAAAAGAGAGAGAGACAGAGGTGAGAGAGAGAGCAGAGGGGGAGGGTGAAGCTGACAGGAGTGGAGGAGGAGAGGAGGACGGGGGGGAGTTGGTCACCCCTGTAGTTCTGCTAGGAGGAGGTCTGGACCTGCTACCTCTCCTAATGAGCACCACAGAGAGGGTGTGCGCATGTGTGTGTGTGTGTGTGTGTGTGTGGGAGAGTGTGTTTGGAGCTGCATTCAAGTGCGTGTCTGTCTCTCTCTCTCTCTCTCTCTGTGTTATCTCACATCCAAGCTTCTGAGGACTGAGGGTCGAGATTTAGCTTCGGCGCCGGGGTTCAGGTTTGCTCGTGTTTGTATTTCCCTGGTCGGGGTGGGAACCTGGGGCTGGCTGCTGCGAGGAAACTTTCCCATTCTCAAAACTGCAGCACAGAACCACACAGGCAACCTCAGGCGAAGGTGTGGTGGCGCCGGTGACGAGCGCTCGACCCCCGACCCTCGATCTGCTTCCTCTCTTTCCTCCATAACGCTGCTGGTGCAAGCTGACTTCAGGAACATCAGCGCCTGCGCAGATGACTCCCATGTGCGCATCCAGCTGCGCTCTCATTGGATGAATCGACTGAAAGAGCTTCCTGTTTATGGCTGCGATGAGCTCTGAAACAGGATCCTTAAATCCTTAAAATCACCAGCCCGTCAGACAAATGGTGATGATTCATCGGTTGATTTGTGGTGGCAACAACAACAACAACAACAACAACAACAACAGCTTGATTATTAGGAACAGTAGACGCTGTTGCTGCAGCAGTTCCTGCCGTCACGCTGCCGTTTCTGCATGTGGGAGCTGAAGCAGCTCTGTTTCTCAAGGTGTTAATGAGAGTGTTGAGATTAGTGAGTTGCGATTAGAGTGTGTGTGTGTCACAGGCACGCACACACACACACACACACAGAGTGCCGTGCGTGTCTGCAGCTTTGTCTTTTGTGTTATAAGAAACACACACAATTACACACTCGGTGAGTTTTTAGCTACAGACGCCACTATAAAGCAACTTTGTGCGTCTGTGTGTGTTAGAGTGTGTGTGTGTGTGTGCGCGCCTGAGAAAGTGAGTGTAAGAGAGAGCTAGACGGAGGTGGAGCTGGTTATTAATGCAAAGCTCTCTGCTCTGACAACAGTGTAATCCTGGGCTTGATTAGCATGCTAATAGTGACAGAACCTCATCAGGAGCTTCGCTAAAACCCACCGCTGTATGTGCATGCGTGTGTGCATGCGTGTGTGCTGTTGAGTTTTGAGAGGGTTCAGATGTGTGTAACGAAAGTGTGTGTGTGCACGCGCGAGTGCCTGTCCTTGTGTTTCAGATGACTCACACGCCGTGACTCACGCCGTCCGTGACTCTTCCCTGAAAGTTTTTCTGGCGGAGTCGCGAGCCCGCGTCCGAGCGTCCCCGCACGAAAACGACGTTTAGCGCGAAACGAGCTAAACCAGCCGCCGAGCTGCACAAACTCAGAGTGGTTTCCGCTGCGTGGGTTCATTCTAACACTTTTAATTCTACTTTGTCCCTTTTCAGCCCAGTTATCCAGGCAAAAAGAGCCCGAGAAGCTAAAAGTCATTTCTTTGACATATTCGTTCTTGCAGAATTGCCTGATGCATGGATGTTTGACTCCTGACTTGATGCTGTGCAAATGCAGATGTGCAGTTTCATTAAACTCCTTGAAATGTGTCTTTTTCTGTATGTTTCATCTATTAATATAACTAAAGTTAGAGTTCATCGGTCCATAGGTACAGTCCAACAATTTCCAACCACGTCGTGATATTAACGCACACGGCTGTCCGTGTCTGAGTGCAGTCCACATGCTGAGGCTCGTGTTTGAGCGCTAAATGATGCTCGGCGCTGCAGACCCAGCTCAGAGTTGTTAACGTCAGCTTCTCCGTGACATTAGGTGAGCTCACGCAAGGTTTGCACAGTATTTGTTTGAGATTGAAGAGAAGCTCGCTGGCGAAATGAAGAACCTGTGAGTGTAGGAACTACGGTCTGCGATGATCCCCCTGCGCTAAATATTCCCGTGTTGCTAAAAAGGTTCCTCGTAAAAGTTCCCGCGATCCAAAAAGAGCCGAATCCACCCAAACCGGCGCGGTTCCACGTGTTTGCAGCTTTGAGACAACAGGGTTCTACAATTAGAAACCAGGCCCACCCTGCTTCAGTTCAGCTCAGCTCCTGGTTCGGTCAGCTGGCCTGCTTCCCAGCGAACAGCCCCGGCTCCACCGTGGGGTCAGACCGTGTCAGACAGAGTCCGGAGTCGGCTGGTTTGGCTCAAAGTCAAACTTCAGACAGGGTAAACTCGATTTTCAAGCGTGCGCACCTGTGTTTAATGCGTCCGGCGTATACTTAAACGCGCCTTTTCCCGTGTACGCGCGTGTGTACTCTTGACTCGGCTGAGGTAAAAGTGTGTTTTAGGAAGCGGGATAACATTACAGCGGCTTGAGGGAGCGCTCGAATCGAATCAGCTGTGTGTGTAGGTCGACGTCCTCCATCCTTTGTCTGCTCTATCAACTTTTCTCTCGTAATTTACTGCGACTGCTGCGCTGCGACCATTTCAAACAGAAGGCAGGTGCGGGCGAAAGTGTGTGTAATTGTGTGTGTGTGTGTGTGTGTGTGTGCGTCAATCCCCCATGCATCCCCTTTTGTATTCACCCCTCTGTCCAAACCAATTGAACTGAGCACAGACACGGGAAGGGATGTCGGTGTGCGGTTTGTTTGTGAGCGTGTGGCTTTTTTCCATGTAGCGTTTGAACAAACACACACTCGTGGAGCCTGAAACGTGTGTGTGTGTGTGTGTGTGTGTGTGTGTGTGTGTGTGTGTGTGTGGTGGGGTTGACAGCCAGCGGAAGCGATCGGTGGCGACGTTGTTTTCTGTGTTCTCTCATGCAGAACTAAAGGTTACAAGGCAGGTCCCCTATTGATTCATGTAGCAGATAATTAAAGTCACAATAGACCCTTCAGGAAAACACTTCCATCCCTTTAAGGCTTTAACACACACACACACACACACGCGCGAACACACACACACACAAACACACACACTTGTGCTGAGAGGAGATTTAATAGTAATAACCTTTCGTATGCATATATCTCAAAGTACGTTATAACAAAATGAAGATAAAGGAAAGTTAAACTAAACTAAAGTGCTAAAATATAAATATATAATATATGTAATATTATATATTATACATAAATAGCAAGAGCAGGTGCGCCAAGAGCAGCGGCATGTGTGAAAGATATGAATAACTGAGAGAAAAGCACAAGAGCAACATAATCACAGAAGAACAAAACAAATGAAGAGTGGCAGCTAAAGGAAATGAATAAATGTTGAATAAATCCATTTTCATTTGTTAAAGACGTACAGGTTTTGCATTGTTTACGTCCTTGGCTGTGGATTTCCGTGGGTTTTGTGCACGGGTAATTTCTTATTTGAAGAGAAAAGGGCAGCAGAGGATCTCAGAGGCCGGGTGGGAACATAAAACGACAAAGAGTTAGTAACGTAGGCCGGTTCCAGCACATTAAGAGTAAAATCGATCCTACCGTGAGATATTGGGAAAGCGCAGTTTAGCTGAAAGCTGCTTTTTAATTTTAGTTTAAAGCCCAGCAGCAAAGCCCCGAATCCAACGCAGCTATTGTTATTGTTCTTTGCAGCTTTCTGGGGGTAGGGACAGCCGAAGCTTTGCAGTGTTTCTTGAATGAAAGCACGCGTTCGCTCGCTTACCCGACCCCTCAACCGTTCGCTCAATCACAAAGTCGACCGTCGACGCTTGTTCGCTCGCTCATTCGCCGCTTCAAAGCCACCAACGTAAGCACATCCTCACTCATTTGTTGGTTTCGGACATTCGCTCCGGGACTTGTGGTGTGTTTGAACTGCTTAGTTTGAATTTCCCAGTTTCCAATATCATCTGGAACTCCCGCGTGACGTCGGAAAGGCTGATCTGACTCGGAAAGCTGGAGCCTCACCAACCCGGCTCCCCTTTCGTGACCCGTTTACAGAATTATCAGTGCCCTCTTTCTTCTTCTTCTTCTGTGGTTTTTTCTGTAAACACCCCATTTGTTCTCTGGTTGTCTTTGAAATAAACAAGCTCGCTCAATCGCACACTCGCTCCCAATCTCCCGTCCCTCGGGCCGCCAGCCCCGACAAAAAAAATCAGTTGGTTTTCTGATTATTGAGGTAAAAAATGGGCGAATTTGCAGCAGCATTTCAGAGAAACTGTGAAGCATTGTGTTCATCTCGAGTCATTTTTCAATACTTTTTAAAAATTGGACGGCGACGGGTGGGAAAAAACGATTGTTCGGATGAGTTTGTTTGGGTAGAGACGCTGTCTGGAGTGAGTTCTGCTTGCTGAAAGTTGGATTGTTGAGATTGGGCATTGATTTCGTCTGCACACGGCCATTTAATACGTGCCTTGAGATTGATTCCTGAACGTGAAGACAAGCAGTTTTGCAATTTGTCTACTTATGACGGAAAATGTTGCATTTGCTCGGGAAAACGTCAAGCTCTCTGAAAGCTCTTTGATCAGCCGCCGCGCTGAGGAGCTGACAGCAGGATCTAAATATTTGCAGGCGGTCTTGTAGCTGCATGAATTACCGTCGTGCATCCAAGCAACATCAGAGAAGCCCAAACCTAAAATACCGTGCACCACCTATATCCGCTAGCGGTGCGGTGGGTGTCGTCTTTATTAGTCGGCCTCTCTCCTGCTTGTTTAGCAATCGCCGCCCCGCTGCTCTCGTTCAAACTAAAAAAAAAAAAACCCCTCTATGAAAAGCTCTCGGAGCGCACGAACACTCACAACCTCTGGTCCTCGTGTCTCAGAAGAATCCGCCGCCCGTTCTCTCGATGAATAAATTTGATTTAGCTCGGCGTCTCTCATTCATTCTCAGCCGTTTCCTTTCTTCGTCGTGCGGCCGCTCTCTGGCTTCTGACCCCGCTTGTATCGCTTGAACCTGGTTTATCGAACGCGCCAGTAGATGTTTTCCGTGTTAATCTGTTTCTCTGTTCAACCTCTCGCTCTATCCTCTCCCCCCCCCCCCCATTCTCTAAACGCACGCCGACGCACACACACGCACGGATCCGTAATCTCACGACTCTGGCTTTTTCTTTCAAATCAAGTTTTGGTCGTACGAAGAGAAGTAAGCTCACCTGACACACAGGCATTCTCTTTGCATTACCGGTTGCACACACACACACACACACACACACACACACACACACACCGCACAAACACACGTAAACCTCACACACATCTGCCCCAGCTGTGTGTTACGCTAACGAACCTCCATCTGCTTTCTCTTATTATTCAGGCTTATTGGGGTGGCAGTAATGGCATTTAGTATTTAGCCAGTGAGTTTGCTTGCCTCAGGGTGTGTGTGTGTGTGTGTTTGTGTGTGTGTGTGGGGGCAGATGGCATATGTTGGCATATGGTTTTAAAACGACTTAATGGGAATGTTTAAGGATCCTGGCATGTTGGCTGACAGCGGATTTAATATGAGTTAACTATGACACAAGACGGGGAAGCACACAGACATTTACACACATGCACACACCTTGGTGCCACCAATATATATATATATATATATATATATATATATATATATATGAATATAAAAGCAAAAAAAAAGTAATAAATGAATCATACACACGAAATTAAAAAATGGAAATCAAATAAAAAAGTATAAAATAATGTGTTTTGAGCAAAAGTGAGTACTGTGCATGTACAGGTATGTATAGAAACTGGCATTTTGAAGCACCATCTCTTTGTTGGGTATAACGTTTCCATTCAGCGATGCTCACCAGAACCCGCTGTGAGCTCTAAGAAACGGGTGACACACATTTCCTTCCCCATAAAAACATCTGCAAATTATTATTTTTTTTTTTTGTAGTTCTATTTGCTTTGAGTCTTCTTTTTCCTCGGCTTTGATGGCCTGGCACTGCATTACTTGGCGTAAAAGGCCTGCTTCGCAGCATCACCGCAGCGCTGCTTGAGGTCCGAAACCCCGTGAGGAACCGTTAAAGGTGCAACATGCAACTTCTCTGCATCAAAATGTCTAAAAAGCAACCAGGTCTATGTTATAGATATAGAATATATAGATATATTCTGTTGGATTGTGGCCTTACATCACTCCAAATGTTTCCAACAAGCAAAATCGACATTTTCAAGGTAACAGCCTCGTCTCGGCCGCCTTTTATTGGGTTCACGTCCCCTGTAGTTCGACTAGAACTTCCAGCAAAACACAGGAAACACCAACGGTATGTCAGAAAGGGAGGGAGGGACTAAACTTAACCGAAAGTAACATGAATAAAACTTTATTACACCAGCCTTGTCCGTGAGCATTGCTTCCTGAGTCTCACCGAGCATGAGGACAACAACTCCCACGATCCCACGGTTCAACAAACTACATCTTTTTAGCTGCAGAGATTTCCCGTTGTAGCTGCTTCAGATGAGGCGGATCTCATGCACGTCTGGGTATTTCAGAGGTGCAGTGTTAAGTTCTGCATGTAAAACGTTAAACTCCGGACTGATAAACGTACTGCGGTGACGGTGAAAGGGTACAATTCCCCCGTGCAGTGTAGAAGTATCATTAAATCGAAATAGTCAAGCAACCTCCAAATTATTAAGAGCAGTTCAGTGAATGCGTTTGAATCCTTTCCACCTGCGACACTGAAGCGCCTCAGCTCTGCGCACACACACACACACACACACCCAGCAACATGTCCTCAGTTCGCTCCTGCACACACACACACACTTGAGCGCACAGTCACACTCGGGATCAGTGGATGTTATCTAAGTGAGCAGTAAACAGACTCTTTAGAGCCGTTCGCCTCGGGGTGCCTCCCTCTGGTTTGTGACTCCGTGGGTCCTGTCGCACTGTGTTAGCTTTGGCTGACATGAAAGGCTCTAATGGCTGCTATTGGTGCCTCTGGGGAACGGGAATCTTAACATGAGAAAGACAGGGGACTCTGCTTAAATAAGTGTTATCATTGGAGGATGTGTTTGTGTGTATGCGTGTGTGTGTGTGTGAATGTGAGTGTACATATTCAAGGCCTTGAGTTATTATTTGCTGCTTTTCTCTCTGTGTGTGTGTGTGTGTGTGTATCCACTTTGCTGTTTCTGCACGTGCATGAGTGTCTGTGGATAAAAGCCAGGATGCTTGCATAATATCTGTGTGTGTGTGTGTGTATTTGTGTACTACACTGATACAGAGCGAGTGTGATCCGTGTCGTCTAACCACACGTCTAAATGGACCAGATGTGAGCTGAAGCAGCAAAATCAGTTCTGAATGCATGAATACCCCGTAAGCTCCTTACATGTAAAACAAATAGTTCTGTTAGTTATGGCAGTTTGTGTCACTTCGCTGAAGTAGACCGTGATTCATATTTTGATTTAATTATAATGTGTTGTATCAGACTTTATAAGAGACGGGGCGAACCACTTAAAACCCTTTTGAATAGAAAAGTCTGCCAGAGAGACACATATCCCGCCCCTTACCCCCCAAAAGCCAATAGTCTGCTCTGAAATATCCAAACCAGGAGCCAATTGCATTGTTGCGCTGACAAAAGCGAACAAATTCGAGTGCGGACGGACTTCGGGTGTGTAAAAGTCCACCCCACTCTACAGAGTTTGGTCAGGTTTAACAAGTTGACAGCTCCAGCTGATTCCAGCTCAGTGCTCTGGTGGGATGGGTCGATGGCATCGTGTCGTGGATTGAGCTGTAAAAGAAGCCGGTGTTACGAACTGTTCACCGGTGTAGTTGTAGAAGAAGAAGAAGTGTGTGTTTGTGCGGGGGGGTCAACTAACCCTTGTCCTCGTTATCATCGATTGCTGCAGCTCCCGACTCGCTGGTCTCCCCACATGCACACTCAAACCCCTGCAGATGATCCAGGATGCAGCAGCTCGTCTGGTCTTCAACCAACACAACAAAGCTCATGTCACCCCCCCTGTTCAGGTCCCTCCACTGGCTCCCAGTCGCTGCTACTATAACTAAACCTGCCCCTGGTGACCTGAACCCCCTCATCCAGGTCTACACTCCATCCTGCTCTCTGCGCTCAGCCAATGAAAGACATCTAGTCCCAACATCACAACAGGGCTGAAACCAGGAGCTGGACTCTTCTCCTCTGTCGTCCCCCCAGTGGTGGAACAAGCTGCCTAACTCCATTCGATCTGCAGAGTCCCTCACAACCTTCAAGAAGAAACTATGCACTTGACGTCAGCTCCACCTGTCGACACCTTGGTCCTACTGGACCCAAAACACTTCTTAGCGTTTATCTTTGCTTGTGTTGTACTTGTCTATATGTACGTTGGATAAAAGCATCTAAAAGCATCAGCTCAAAGTAAGAGGCCAGAGTAGCTGCAGAGTGTCGGGATCAACTATTCTCATCATAGGAGGAATGAAAGTGAAAGTGAAGTGCAATGTTTATTACTTGCCAAGGAGAACGCACACATTCGACGCGCAAGCAGCAATGAATCTTGGGAATTTGGTGGAGGAATCTTATCAAAGGTTATTGGTTTTGTGTTGCGCTTACCTTTTGAATTGCGTCTGGCTTTGCCACCATGTATGAACACACACACACACAAATGCAAAGACAGTTAACATTTGAGAAGTAATTGCTATTCTGCTCGTTAAGGTTGGCGAGAAGGTTTTTGGTTTTTTTGGTTGTTTGCTCGACAGCGACAAGGAGAAGCCCTCGTAATTTATCAATTCGTCGTCAATGACTGCCGATGACGTCGATGGGAGAAATACGTATTTTAAGCCGCGCGCCGACGGCCTCCGCTGCTGGAATTACAGGTTAGACTCACAGAGCAGCGGGGAAGGAGGGAAAATGTTCAACAAACCCTCACACAGATGAAATATTTAATCGCCCGCCGACCGTCAGACCTCGGCTCCTTTCTCTCCCTCGCTGCAGTGAATTTGTTTTTGATAAATTATTCCATTTGACGAGCGCGAGGTGAAGAGTTCATCCGAGGCGTTCGAGGCTTTCCAGAGTAACAGTTCTGATTTGGGCTGCGTTCAGTGCTCGTGTTGTGTTCGCTGACCTCCATTCAGAGAGGACTTATGACATGGCAAAACAAGGCATCATCGATTTGATCAAAGTTAAACGTTAAATATAACTTTTGGGAATACAGTTTTCTATTTTCTATTATAATTATTTTCATTTAAACAATTATATTCTCATGTTTTTATTGCTCCTACTCACGAGATTCTGGATTTGAAACGTGTGAAATGACAGCAGTGACAAGATTACGTTTGCTGTTAGGCGATGAGCCCCAGTGGGAGTGTCCAAGTCATGCGGCGTTCACCCATGTGACCGTCGTGAGCCACCCCAGTCTGCCTTTGATCGAGCTGGATGGGTTGGTTTAAGGATTAAGGGAATAAGAGGTAGAGCAGGGTGTGTCACGCCTTCAACGACGACTTATGTTAAGTAATGTAACTTAACTCATGTAACTAAGATACTCACTGTAACCCACATCGTGATGTTTCCCAGACCTGAAGCCAACCATGTCGTTTTGGAGTCACGTATCCTGCCTTTTGGGTGTGAGGATGTGTTTGCAGATAACAACAACCCAGAGCCGAGCTGTTTTCACTGTGCACCACCAAACCGTCGTTCGTCACTAATGAAGGTTCGAGCAATGTTGTCCATTCACCCTTGCTGGATGCATTTCGTTCACACAAGCTGATGGCAGCTGGTCGGACGCGGACGTACGGCAGGAAGTGACAGAGTCGCAGACGGCAGAATGAAAAACGGCGAACAGTGATGGAAACGTGCGCTCGCTCTTTAAGCGAACCTTCAGAGTAAAACATCGATAAACACGGCTGACATCATTAAGATAATTATCACATGTGATGGCTGCAGCTGCGCCTCTTTCTGTCTCTGTGTGTGTGTGTGTGTGTGTGTGTGTACATAAGCATGCTAGTCGTCATATCAATATTTTATGATATTGGTAACAGGAATGTTAATTAGCAAAGATGAAGGGATTCTGCTTGTTTTGGTGTCACGCTAATACATGCACGCACACGTAACGCTGTAACATGCATTTATGCACAGAGCCCTGCAGCTGCAATTCAACATGCACACACACACACACACACACACACAGACAGACATGCACGGCCACATACATGTTTCCATCCGTATCACGCTCAGTCAGTCTTTCCTTTCACATACACTTGGAAGTTCCCCATCAAGCCGGAGTTGACGTGCGGATGTGTTATGTTTTCATTATGCAAAATTTCCAACACAGAACATGTGTGTGTGTGTGTGTGTGTGTGTGTGTGTGTGTGTGTGTGTGCGATTATGTTTGTGTGTTTGCGTCAGGGATGGGAGGTGCTGTACTGATTTTTCAAAACTAGATCGGGGGCACTGACACACAAACACACAAACACGCACGCACGCACGCAGACGCACGGTCTCGCCCACCGCTGTGAGCCACTTCTCTTTTCCCCTGACAGTGGTCTTAAAATTGCAGATCTGATATTGAATATTGATGCTGGATGCCCCACAGCCCCTCCCTCCCTTGTTTATATCTCTGTTCTAATGAGATCACTTTGATTTCTTTTCATTTCTAATGAGATCGCTGAACAACGAGGGGGCGATAAAGGCTAATTATCCCAGTATTGATTAATTTATAACAGCTATTTTCATATCTGCGAGAGAAAAAGAGTGTTTTTCCTAGTTTTCACCCACTGCTGGAGGTTGTTTTTCAAACAGAATACAGATAGGACGCAAGATTTTGTTTTTTTTTTCTTTTTTCTGCCTCCCCCGTTGATGCAAGTGTTGCTTGAAGAGACATAATCAAAATTATACCATGCATTAACTGTATTTTTAAAATTCTTGGGGCATTATACTGTCGACTGTGGGCATGTCCGACCAGAGGGTCCAGGAGGGAACAGTAACAGAGGGAAAACCCAAGAAGAAGTCCTGAAGATGTATTTATTTACAGCGTTACACCATATTACACTGAATAGATGTGCTTCAGAGCAAATTTCATTGTTTTGGTGCTAAACTACAAGATGTATGATCTCTAATTGAAGTGATAATGATACTCTGCATGGTGTGCAAAGTGCATGGTGCTAATGCATTTAGGGCGTGCTCTAAACTCCACTTGCTAGTTTACTGGCGCACAACCTGGGTGCAAAGTAATGTGCAACACACAAAGGAATTGTATTTAGTCTGTTAATTACAATTAACCTTAGATGACTTTAGGGCTTTATGGGTTTAGGACCCTCTGCCTCTAGCGTATCCTAATCCTCTGTCCCTTCATCAACGACAGTTTGACTGCAAGTTTAATAATGTTTAACCGAGGTGGAGTGCTGCTGCTGCAGAGTGCACGTGTCTTATGAACCCACATATGTACCACGCATGTGCATATGAATAATACGCCATTTTAAATAGCAGGAAAACACTGCGTCATGACTTCAGACCGGGTTTCGCGTTGGGCAGCGTCGCTTTCTGCCGCCCCCCCAAGGTCGAAATGTTACAAGAGTGCACCGGACCACATTTCAATGTAAGACCCAAACGCCCACTGACCCGCGGATAGGTACATGTACAGTGGCTACTGATGTGAAAACGACAGCCGCGTCAGTCGGAAACCAGCAGCGACAGTCGCACTGCACTGTGGGGCCCGAACAGGCTGCTGGGTACGTGAGGCTGTTGGCTCAGTCGTGCCTTTGAGCTAAATGCTACAGTTACAATGCGAGCAGATTGATGCTTATTCAGTATCTTAGTTTCATAGATGATCGTCTGCTTAGCAAACTGAAATACCAAAGGTGCGCTCAGTGACTTTGCGGCCATGCCGGCATGCAGGCTCTGGTTTTCTTTGTGATCCGGGAGAGCGTTGCACTTGATTTCCGGCGCGACGAGAAGTTTTCCTTTTGTCTCGATGAGGCCTAAACTGACAAGTGAGCTCCCGGGAGATGACGGCAACAAAAGAGCCAGATACAAAGTAAGCATTAAGTGATTTAATGAATAAAGCCGTGACGTTTCCCCCCGTTTCAAATGCTTCAAAACAAATTAAAATGGTTGTGTGTCAAAGCATATGTCTAATTAGGGAAGCGCGGTTGTGTGTGTGTGGCTGTGTGTGTGTGTGTGTGCGCGCGCGCGTAGCTCTAGGCTAGCAGAGAAGGCTAATGTGGTGGAAAATGTGTCTCAGCCGGGCCATGAAATAACGATGAGACTCTGTGACTTAATCATGTTGACACGTAGAGCTTCCTCTTCATCTGCCCTCCACTCTCTCTCTCTCTCATATAAACCCAAGCTCTCTCGCCCTCTGGTTGTGTTTTCCGTCTTTGTTTCTTACTTTCTCTTCTCCTCTCTGATAAACGGCGACAGCGTCTGTCATCCGCCGGCTCTTTCAATTCACGCTGATAACTTAATTAGTATGATGCTGCTAACAACCAGAGCAGCTTATAAAAGTTGTTTTTTTTTTTAAAACAAACAAATAATAAAACCTTACTTAAGTCATAAAACACGGGCGTTTTAAAAAACATGTGCAGAGGCGTAGAATTTAATCCCAGACATGGTGAATAACAGCTGTACGATGATACAGATGTTCATTATATCAAACCGCATATCCTTTTCATTGCCGGCGTTAGCCATTCACTGTATTTGCATGCTGTCATTTCGCTCTCTAGCTTTAATCATTACTGGTGGAGTCTGGAAATCAATAGGGGAATAATGCAGGCTCGCTGGACACGATGTGCACGTAATGTGAAACGCCGAAGACGTGGCTCTGACATCGTCTCAGCCGAGCAGATGCAGTCAGGAGAGTGTACAGGTGTGGTCAGGTGATAATGCCATATTAAGTAGAGATCAAGGCATCAAATCCTGGCCTCCATGTGTTAAGAGCCCCTTTTGCATGGTTAGTTCAAATACGTCTTCCTCCCGGAGCCGACGGCTGCAACTGTTGTGGGTCGTGTGTTAATTCGTGTTTCCCTTCTTTGTTTTCAGGAGGCTGTACGTTCGAGGAGTCGTATAGCAGCTGCGGGTACAGCGTTTCTCTAGGAACCAATGGATTTACCTGGGAGCAAGTCAACTCCTGGGAAAAACCCACCATGGACCCTGCTCTGCCTACCGGTAGGGCGCTCCACGTGTCACACATCTGTGTTTCCTGTCTGCTCTCTGTGCACTCTATACGTAATGTAACGCAGAAACCCACACACACACACACACATGCACACGTTACAATCAGGTCTGCACACGCGAAACAATGTTGCCATGAGATTTTAGGGGTTACCTAGCAACTCGATTTGAAGATGACTTACTAAATTTGAGTCCGAGCTTTGAGTCGCAGCTTACTCCGACCAATCGGATTTGACGTCTCTGCTGAGATATTAAAACATCTTTACCTTCGACCTGTTTCACTCCAGAAACATGTAGCCATTTGGTCAAGTCATCGCTGTCGTCACCGCCTACGTCGTTTGACTTCGAATATGACTGTGTGCCGTTAGGACAAACTGTTTTTGCTCTGCATTAGGGGGAGAGGTGACCGTGTTAATCCTTCTCTTTATATCCCCGTCTCCCTCCGTCCATCTGAGTTGGCAGGCTGATGTAACTCTCTAGACAGATCGTGACGTGACCCCAGCTGGGTCTCTCCCTCTCTCTCTCTCTCTCTCTCTCTCTCCGCCTGTCAAACGCCAAATGGCAATCAGGCCGCCCGTCTATCCGTCTCGTTCTCTCGCACACTCCTGCCCTTTTGCTCTCCCTCTCTTTCGCCCACTCTCTCACTTTCTAACTCTCACACACACACACACACGCTTGTCCCCCACTCCCGTTCCCTGTTTCGCACTTTCCGTCTTACATTTCCCTCCCCGAGTCACCTTCCCCTCTTCTGTCGGCTCGCTTATTTGACTCACATGACTTTTTTACTCCGCTCTTTTTCTCTTTAAAACTGGACAAAGCTGAATATCTAACAGCCCGGTTAATGCCTTTATGTTTTGACAGCGTAATAAAGACAGATACGGTCTAGTTGTGCTCAAACTATTTGGTGTCTGACTGCTAATGTTCCTGCGGTCAGACGTGTGGTGTCTGTTGACTGTTAATGCGGTGAGACAGAGTAGCTCCAGGTCAATAATGATAAATTATAATCTCCTGTGCAGCCGTCACCCTGCAGAGTGTGACTCGGCTGCAGCGACCGATGCCCGGTTTTGTTGGAGTTGCACATCACGCTTTGACTTTACGCTTTCAAACTTGGCGAAATGCAACAAAAAAAAATAAATAAATAAATAAAAAAAATCCATCGTCATGGCAACAACAACAAACACGCGACTGACGCTGCTCACAGCTCGGTTTGGTTTGGGCGACCAGAACATGCGACCAGAACGCAGCGGCTCTCGGCAGAGGGACCGCCGTTTCGCCTGAATGCGTGATTGGCGTATGCAGTGCAGGGAATTTGAAAGTCCAAGCTCGTGTTATTTGTAGTCAGACTGAACAGACTGCCTCCCCGTTGGCTGATGTAAACAAACACCTCACGACCTCGGGCGCTGGGATGACCACGCGGACGTCTACTTCTGTTCCCGCGCCCTCCTCTCCGTCTCTCTTGCATCAATCTCGTGTTGCAGTCCCATAACCCTCCCTTCCCCCTCCCTCAACCATACAGTACCTCTCGCTCATGTCAATTATCGCTCTCGTGCATCATCATCTCTCTTTTTCCGTTATCGTCTCTGACGTGCCAGGAGTGGTGGAGAGAGAGATCTGTCAGCCACTCAGCCTCCGCTCACCAGGCCCCGGTCTTGTACTGACGATCTGATACGATTGAGCGGGCATGAGCGCCATGCCGGTCGGACTCTCTCTCTCTCTCAGTATATATGTCTCATGTCAGTTATCTTTCTCATCTATCGCTGGGGGCGGCGGTTGTCAGGGGCAATAGCCATCACGGCCTATAAGCGCTTCTCATCATAGACAACTTATCAACTGCGCGCTGCCCTGACAGCTGTAGATCTGATAAGGCGGGACAAGAACAAATTGACTGCCGGTCTCTTTGTCTGTTTCTCGCGTTTAGTCTTTTTTCTTTCATGATTTAAAATCTGCACATGTGCTCAGATGGTCTTATTAATGCATCAGCACCTCGTTGTGTCAATACAGCACTGTCATATTCACATATATTAAAGTTTAGTAGACCCAGTTTGAACCTTAAACACCAGGCTGTTCAAATGTCTTTTAGGAATAATAGATTGCAATTTCCAGCATGTGGGCAAAACAGGTATGTGTCTACACCGTTTAGACAAACCCCCACTGAGACATCATTAAATTGAATGAGTTGAGCATTGTCCTGTGTCCTAAACTGTATAACTTTGCCAGATTTCATTTATTCAATATTCATTTAGTCTCTGGTTACATCTCATTAGACTGCATGCAAAGGTAATATCAGCCCGTGAATACGCCGACAGCAGACTCCAGAGATTAAAGCGGGTTCAGAGGAGGCGCTTTAAGCAGGCGCTGATGCAACATAACAACCCGTCTAATTAAACTCGTGTTTAATGTCAGTGTTTCGCGAACTCTCGTGTCGCTGTTGAGCAAAGATCTGTGTCCTGGGAAGTTGTCCAGTCGTTTACATGGCGTCTGTCGGGTCCTTGCATGTGTTCTATAGTCACTTTGTCGCCGAAAAACTGAAATATACTGGAAAAAAAACAAGATGTTTGACGAAAGACTAAGGCTCCAAATTGCAAACTCAACTGGACACATCAGTTCCTCTAAAGACTTGACTGAAGGCTCAGTTTAAATGTGTTTTAAGTGTATGAATGTGCACTGACGGCATCATTTTAAAGCCATATGTTAACTCAAAGCCCTTTAATGTGTAAGGCGTTTACCACCGGTGTGGGCACGGCGTGCATCCACGTAGGCAGGGGGGCAAAATAAGCCTCTCGCCTTTGTCTCCCAGCTTCCATTATCGACTCAGTTATCATATAATCCTCTGTCTCGCTTCACCTCCATAATATTGATGCGGTTGATACGGTTGTCACAGAGCGTAGCCCGCACTCGACAGCTTGTAGATCTGACAAGATTGGATTGGCACCGTCGCTCTCTCCATCTCTCTCTCCCCCACATTTAGACACCGTCGTCATATAGTCCATAGTCCTGACGGTTTGTAGATCTCAAGGTTAGGCGTGATTGGATTGGAATGAGCGCTTTGCTAACTTGGTCTCTCATCATCTCTGTATTGACGGGCAATGATATAATCCTCCCCCGTGACAATTTATAGATGTGACAAGATTGGACGGGCGTGAGAGTTTGTCTATTTGTCATCAGCTGCTTGTAAACATAATAACCTCCCTGTTTGAATTCTTGAGAGTTCACACATGGGATGCTAAAAGCTGCTTTGATGCACACATTACAAAGTAATAGCTACATTAGCTTTGTTTATTGCTTAATTTGCGAGGTTTATTGCAGAGTAACGCCGTTTCTGAAAATATGTCAGCGTTAGCCGCGGCGGGCGTATTTTCATCTGCGGTTCACGGGCGATAAGCATAAATGTCGAGAATGAAAGCACTGACAATACAATCAACAGTAACGGCATTGAAAGCGTGTGTGCAAACAGAGCCCGCGTGGCATGAAGACCGGGATGAAAGCTCGCAGAATCAACGACAGCATGACAACAATCAGCAACTAGCACGAGGACACAGTCGTAGATACACAGAGCCTATGATTGTGAGTAGTATTGTACGATACCTTTAAAACAAGACACGGACTGATGCGTCGAAGCATGTGCTTGCATCTGAGTGCGCTGCGCTCTTCTGAAAGTCTGCAGCGATGGCGTCCTTGCGGCGTCTTGGCGAGGTTTGTTATTTTCTGTTTGTGTCTCTCGGCTTTACTGGCGCGCCCCCAACTTGTCAGGGGGTACCGCGTTGCGCTTCAGGATCAGTGTATTCACGCACATGAATGCATCAGATGACATAAGCACAACCTGACCCCCCCCCAAAGAATATGCGGGAACTTTAATAAGATGCACGCCCACATTCCCATATGGCAACATATAAGCGGCTTCATAATCATCTGATACTTCATCTGTAATGCAGACTAAAGGTCACATATGAGGTTGTACAAAGAACTTTGAAATGGAAACGGTATAAATGGAATAATTCAGTTCCATGAGTTAATTCGATTTCTTCTCTTTATTGTCTTTTCATACAGTTATATTTAGTTTCTAAGCTTGACTGACACACACTTATGCACGCACACGCCGGGTATCTGAGCTCTGGCATTCTTCAAAATAACAATAAACAGGAGTTGGAAAGAAAACGCCACCGCAGTAAATTTATTTCACTGTCAAACTTCTGCAAACCTGCAGATCGCCAAAGAAAAGAGAGGCTTTTTGGGCGTTTTCTGTACTCCCTGCTTGGCTCACCACACACACACACACACACGCCTGCGCACACACACACACACACACACACACACACAGTCATATCTCATACCTCTTATTACCTTCAAACCCCCGGCTGAGTGAGACAAACTCACACAAGCGGCAAACATCAAACATCAAAGCCAGTCGATGTTTTCAGCAACCATCAACAAGGCCGCAATCTGAAACGTGAAGAATGATCAGAGCGGGAGGGAGAGGAGGGGGAGTTTGGAGAGGGGAGAGCGAAGATGGAAAAACAGGAAAAATACATGCGGGAAAGAAGAAAGTTTGAGGAAGATTGAGGGAAATTAATTAAGGAAATGAGAAAAAAACACAATTTGTGTGCATCGGGATCGTCATTGAGCAAGTACAGGTGATGGAGACACTCAAAGTGAATGGGGGCATCTCATTCATGGCTTGAAAAAGTAGAGGAAGTCTGAGAATTGCATTCGTTAAAAATACGTTTTTTTAAAAAAATGAAGTGACCCGGGAGACTGCAGGCAGACTGAAAGTGAGATAACGCTTGACAGGAAGCACGAGAAGACTGAGAGAGAGTACAAAGAGAGGCATGTAAATGGAAAAAGACACAAAAGAGAGTGACAGAGGCAGATAGACAGGCATCCGCGAAGACGGACGAGGGAGACAAAAACTCTGAAAGGGACAGAGACAAACTCGGAGGCAGACACAGAGGCAGGACGAGTTTTCCTCAGAAAGGCTTCTACTACTTTTTTCCATTAGCCCATCCATCCCAAAAGGTACTTTCCAGGACGTTCGGTTTGGAAATACTTGATGTATTAAAATATATATATTATGCAACCACTAGGGGGCTAAGACACTCCCAGACAAACGCAGCCCTGAATTATCACTAATTTAGCAAGTTGCTATCATTAAAATGCCAACGAAAATGATATCCATACATCCAGGAGATACAGGGAAATATGAACCTCCCATTGAAGCTGGGTAGCTAGCTAAGTAGCTAGGGAGCTAGCTTGCGTTCTCCTAGGTGCCTCATCAACTTCAGTTTTCTGGATCAGGTAGTTTGCAACGGGAAAGCATTAGCTGGCTTTGAATCTGGATTCAGAGCCGAGAGGCTACAAGCCATATACAATTGTAGTTTTGCTTGTTATTAGCGCTAATTCCTATGTTTATTTATGCAAGTTGAAGCTCAATGAAGTGCTTTTTGCAGTTAGCCGAGAAGTCAGGACGCTAGTCTGTCAAAGCAGCTAATGTTAATGTAATGATACAGCGTTTCTCCACCCCCGGCTTTGCAATAGCACACACACTGTCATTATTAGACCAGCATTCAGTAACTTAACAAGCTAACATCAAAATATGCAACAGAGCTGACGTTCAGATCCAGCTGTAGCGCAGAGATCTTTGATGCATCATTGGAAATGCTTCTTTTGTTGTATTATATAGAGATATACAGTAGATTTAAGTGCGTTCTCTGTCACAGATGCAAAAACAAAGAGATGGAGAGATCGAGGGGCTCAGCTTGGAAAGGACACTGCCTTAATTCCCTCACAGAGGAGGAATCAAAGAGGAATAGATACGTTTCACCTTGAGGCTCCGGTACCTCTTTCAAAAGCGCCTCAGATGCTTTGCACATGTGTGTCCGGTCTGGTTTCCTTTCTGTGTACTTTGTGCTATGTTCTGCAAAGAGGTGGTATTAAGACCCGGTAAAACCCCAGCCCAGCAAGACAGCACCAGCACAGCAGCTGTGCGTCTCCGTGTTTTGTGTCAGGGAGTGACAGGAACGTGCTCATTTGAGGCTCGAACGGAGACTGACAATCTCTGTCTGGCCTCTCGGTGAATTAGATGGAGGAGATGAAGATTTAATGATCCCTGAAGGGAAATTGGGCCGTTGCAGCAGCTGCAACGAGGAAGCAGATAAGAAGAGAGTATGAAAGGAGTGTTCAAGATAATATGGAGAGTAATTACATGGGCAGAAAACACTGTATTAATAATAACAGATGCAGATAAAAAGGTCTTTAGTGACAGGTTTACAGCATCTGAGTGTGAAACTCGACCTGATACTACTCGCTGCACTGGTTATTTATAAAATCACGCCGGCATTGTTAGCTTAGCACGTCATATCCTGCCTGCAGACGCAGATTGCTGTTGTAGCGCAGCACGCCGAGGCCTTGAAAGTCGTGCACACGTGTTGTCAGTTAATCTGGCTGATTAAACCTCTGCCCTAGTCGAAGTTACGGCGGCGCTACCCCATTAATTGGGTGCCACTAATACTCATCAGACGGATAGCGACGAGCAAAGACGGAAATGGTCCTGCCAAATGGAGAGTGAAGGAGAATCACAGTCAAACGCGGTCTTGAGAAGACGTCTAATCAGGCATATGTGAAATTACCTGTGTGGGTGGACCTTTAGGCCTATAAAAGCCTTCGAATATGTGGTGCTGCGAGAGGCCGTGCATACATCTGTGGGCTCTGCTGGGCTGCAAGGCGTAAATACAGCGGTGTTAAACGAGAAATGGCCATTTGCTTCACTGCGGTATGATTCAGCCCACATCATGTTCTGCTGATTTAGTAATTGTCCTTTCCTCCACCTCCTATGGATATTTACAATGTTCCCATGCATCATGTCACCCTTATTCCTCCCGTCCAACTGTTTTCCGGTCTCCTGTTTGCAAGTGTTTGAGTTTCAGATCAGGCGCGTCTTTATTTATTTATCTATTTCGCACACCTTTACTGTTTTCGCACTGATCCTGCGCCTTTCCTGCAGAATTTGCCGGCTCGCGGGAGCTTGACAGTCAAATTAAATATATATTTATATTTCTCCTCCTCCCCCGAGGTTTTAGGTGAGTTCGGAGAAAGCTAGCCGGAGCTAGCTATGCCAGAGGCGTGCGCGTGTGTGTGCGCGCGTGTGCACGGGATTGTGGGTGCACCCTGTCATTTGCAGCATTGATGTCTGCACTCACTGACAATCCAGGACCCAAACCATGTTTGACGAAAGCCTTACAGCTCTGCATGTCTTCCCTTTCTCTTTTACGGCGTTCACTCTTTCATTGTTTTCTTCTGTCTCTCTCTCTCTCTCCACACCTTCCTTCTCCCAGACATCGATTCCTCCCGAGGCGTCTTTGTCCTAAATTTGCCTCTCAGTTTCCATCGATGTTATTTTTTTAGATTTGACAGCTTGACAGTAAAATATGTTTGAACCGCGGTGAACGTCTCAAGTCGTATTTTGACATTTTTCCTCGTAACCGCGCGCTCGTGTGTGTGTGTGTGTGTGTGTGTGTGTGTGTGTGTGTGTTTTGTGTGCGTGCGTCTGCTCGTCAGTGCTGCCTCTTATTTTTCCTTCGAGAGGCTGAAAACAAATCAGGACTAATCAGAGAGTGCCTCACCATTCAGTTGTGACACATATTTAACACACACACACACACACACACACAGAGCCTCTATACACTCTGTCGCCAACCGAAGCACAGCTCACCCACACACAAACACACACGCACCACCACCACACTACTATGCCTTGTTTAAAACAGTAATAGATTTCTGAATTACAGCATGTCATAGCCTAATTGTGCGTGTGTGTCCGCGTGTGTGTGTGTGTGTGTGTGTGTGTCAAGTGGCTGCTGATGGGTACAGAGGTTAAATATCCCGTCCTCTTTTTCGGTCGCCGGCGGTGATTCGAGGGCCCTTGTCGGGGGCCGACTTGATTGCATTTGTGATTTGTGGGCGGGCAGGAAGCGGCGAGCAGGTTGGGTTGGAGAAATGACAAATGGCGCAAAGCGATAATAACACACTGGCGGGGTGACAGACAGCCGCCGTGTAAATAGCAACTTTTTATTTTTTGTTCCTCACGGTGGTAAAGAAGGAGCTGGAGGAGAAGTGGCAGCTCTGGGGTCGCACTGACAGACAGACACAAACAGCTGTCGTCTTTGAGAGGACTTCTAAACGTCATCCACCGCGGAATAAAGCTTTAGTACGTAATCTGCAATCGCCAGAAAGTCGTATCGCGCTGACACAAGCTGGAACGGGATAGAGTCCGTGCTGGCAAAAGATGAGCGAATTAAAAGTGATGCATTATACTCGAGATAATGTGTTTCGAACACACACCGCAAGCTTAATCCCCGCATAAGTCTACATGCCAAGTGGCCCGATTAATGACAAGCAGAATATTTAAATGCTTTAATAAGGAAGCAACAGCCTTGAGCAAAGTGAGTTTAATTGTAATAATAGTAAAATAACAATGCAAGCGTTGTCTGTAGTCCGCATCTGGCGCTTCTTTGTGCATGTGTAAAGAGGATTACGAGAGGAAACAAGGGGCCAGGCTGCAGGAAGTTTGCTCAGCGCCGTCGATAGAGATGAAGCCTGAATTCATATTGTTCTTGGACCAGAAAAAGAGACATATTGAGACATATATATATAGTGCAGCACTTAGCTTATAGTGCCCCCTTTCCTCTGACAGAGAGACTATTACATGGATGTTGTTGCTGCACCTGTTACACCATTGCTTACTGCATCGCCACGGTTGCTCCTCCCTTTATCTGAACTGAACTCAAAATGCATTATTACGAGCTGTCCGTGGCACTGTGTGAACTGGTTTGGCTGGAGTGTAAATGAACTTGATTTGCTCATCAGAAATCCTGCAAAACATGTGGGTAAAACGGTTTAAAACTAGTCTGAACATCAGACTGCACACGTTTCCCGCGTGCCGCCGCGTTCTCAGCTCACGGCGGCGTAACTGGGGAGTAAAATATCGCCTCATGTTAGAAAAAAAATCCAATCCCCTGCAAACTTTTTCATAACGGCGAAAATAAAATATTAAACAGCACTTTCCTTTTAAGATAAGCAAGGGTGATTTTGAATCATGGCTTCCATTGAAATGTCGCTGCCGAGAGCTGTATGGAGCTGTCAGTCTCTTTCGGAGTGAGGCCATTATAGCGGAGTTATACATCCACAGAGAGGGTGTGAGATGAAGATAGATGGATTACCTGAGTGGTAGAATCCCTTTGTACCTCCGAATAGGGCAGATAGAGCTGTCAGTGACAGACGCAGCAGGAGATAAGAGGAAGGGGATGAGGGGAAGGAGAAGGATGGGAAGACGAGTGAGTGAAGGAGAGACGGAGGGGGAATGAAGGGATAGTTGGCTGAACACATCGTTGCTTACGTAGGAAGTTAAGGTGTGGGACACATGGGTAATGGGGAGAGCAGGTGGCAATACTTGATTTTAAGATATAAAGAAGCAAACCATGTTGAAATCAACCTGAGGAGAGGAAGTCGGGGGTCGGGGGCAAGTAAGTAATTTAACTTTAAACCAGACAGCTCACAGAAGCATCACAGAAACATCACAAACCAGGAAGGGATTGCATCCTTCAGGTCACGGATGCATCCGTTTTGTTTTTGCATCGTGATGATGATGTAAAATTGTCTCCTAGCTACCTAGTCTGCCTAGCAACGGCCAAAGTGGCTCAGCAAGAGCACGAGCAAGATGGACCGCGCCGCAGTTGACAGGAGATCGAACGTAACACACGAAAACACAATAGCACAACTTTCTAACCTTACTGATTTAGGTCAAACTGGTGATGCAGGGCACCCAGTTTAATGAATTTACTCTTTGTCGGACCACAAATGAGACCAGGACTAGGTTTTGGTGTTTCTGGAACAGGAATTAGCTATTTCGCTGACTCTGTGCTGAGGCCAGTTTGGCTTGATCTGCCTCTAATCCGGGCTGAGTCACACAGGACAGGTAGCTGCACAGCTAGCTAACCTAGCTAACTTGCTAATGATAGCAGCAGTTAGCAGTCTTTCTAGCAATGCTGCTCGCCCATCAGCAGCTGTAAAACCGGAGTAAAAACCAGAAAACATGCTCTCCGTTGAAAGACCCAGCTTTCTGCGTTTCTGTCCGGTAATCGGTGAGGCCTGGCTGGCGGTCGAAGAGGCCACTTGTGATGTTATGAAGGTCCACTTTTGTGTTTGCATCCAGGAGCACTTCAGCCCCTTCGCTGTCCGTCTGTAATCTCAGTGTGTTGTCAAAAACTCAGAAAGATGACTAAATACACTGCTTCTGCTCTCATTAGTCAGTATAGTCCAACTAAAGCATATAGATAGATAATAACTGTGTGTGTGTGTGTGTGTGTGTGTGTGTGTGCACGAGTATCTTCTCTTATGCGCCTTATTTTAGACTCCTCTCTCGCTCTCTCCCACACATACACACACACACACACACACACAAACACAATATGCATGTGGAGTCTATCTGGGTCTGGCTTTTTCAAACAGAACCAAGCAAACAGCAGATTGAATGAATAACACACACACACACAAACACACACACACACGCACAAACACAAACACCGGCGCGCACGCACATGCAACGCACTCACACGATTTATCAGGGGGAGCAATAAATGCCCACTTTTAAGACCAAGCCACCATATAAAAGCCTTGGATCACAGAAGTAATGGGTCCCTGTAGGCCAGTGATAACTCTCTCTGTTTATGTGTGTGTGTGTGTGTGTGTGTGTGTGTGAGAGAGAGAGCGAGAGACAGAGCGGCAGGCCGAATGGGACAAACACTGAGAGAAAGGCAATAATGTCTGAAAATGACAGACAACCTGGAAGAAAAGAGGGTGATAACCGCGAGAAGAGAGAGAGAGCGAGAGGCACAAAGACGTCATTGACAGCCGCTGTTTCATTTTCCATCTCTGCCAGCTCCGTCTAATCTGAGCCCCTGATGGGTTTCTTTCTTCATTTGCAGTTAGTGCTCAGATTATATACCCTACACCCAGCTGTGGGCTCCATATTACCGTGCGTGCGCATCCAATGATGTGCCTCCGACGCCGCTGACGGTGTGTGTGTTTGTGCGCTGACACGGCGTTGTAAAAATAGTCGTAATGTTCCCCGAGTGATTTTCTCCTTTTGGGGCGAACGGTGAGGAAACAAGCTGCGGGTGGCGCACACGTCTCGCGCAGCGGACGCGGGCAGGAGACCGTTATCTGCCGTTGAATCTCATTGCCGTGGCTGAAACGTCCCGAGACAGCTCCAGGCCAACTGGAGCCGTAACACCGACAGGTCCCAACGCTGCGTCCAAGCCGATTGTGACGTGAGCAGCAAAGTCAGTTTGAACACGCCGCCCTGACTGGCTGCAGCTCCAGCTTAACCTCTGTCATTCGTGTTCAAGTTGAGATGATGCATCTCTGTGATACCCATATGATGCCGTGCTCGCTCCTCTACCAGAACCTACATGAGGCAGCGGCCGGGTGGAGGAAAATCACCAGGGAGGTGAAAACAGAGTGGCCTAACAAGCTTTTACAGTATAAAATGTTTTTCTTTTTCCTGTTTAAAAGTACAGAGATGCAAAACAAGTACACATCTTTTATTTAAGTGGTTATGTGTATCAGGTTTCACCATATTTCACAGTTTCCCATCTTGAAAAACTCTTTATTTTATCGTTTTTTTTATCTGTTTGCATAGTTTTATTGTCCATATCCTCAGAGTAGATGATGGTCTCTTGCATAGAGATAAACTATAAAGGGGAGTTAACTCAAGGCATTATTTCTCCTTCAATTACACAGCATGTCTTTAAATTGACTGCGTTGTAATTTTTGCTAGCCGGTCATAGCGGAGCCATATTTAATGCCGCTGTCTCTGCTAGAAGCAATTGGCAAACCGCTGCGCCTCGGTGCCGCTGTGTGTTTCAGGGCGTCCGCTGGCATAAAAGTGAGAGGAGTTGTTATAAAATCACGTCTCAGTTGCAAAATTGTCCCAAATGAGGAGCAATTTGAAGTTTTTCCCACGCGGCTCCAAGCGAACCTTTGCTTCCTGCGCTGTTTAAACGCACAGCTCAGGCGCCGTGTTAGCCGCAGCTAGCTGCTGCAGCGTTGCCCACTCCAGGCATGTGTGTGAGGGGCGCGCGTGTGGTGAAATTCATCCAACGTGCACGCAACTCCTCCCCAATTTGCACTGCTTAGAGCGAGCTGATGTCTTTCCGTTGTCTCTGCACACACAGTAAACCCACAGGGAATTTGTTGCAGGGCCAAACTGTTGCAGGAGTGTCAGTTTGACAATGATGGTTAATTTCTGTAATTCTGAGAAACTCCTCTGTTAGATTAAGTGTTTTTTATATTGGCAGCTACACATTATCACTTTATAATAAAGTGATAAATCAGATACTGTGAAATGAGTCCTTACAGACGGGCTGGGCGACATAAAATATATTATTTTCTACGTTCAGATTGTCTCCCAGAGAGATCCGCTGTAATTCAAAGAAAGAAACTTCTTCGAGACTGTGCTAATGCCACTCTCTGCCCGCACTGTGGAAAACAGAGGAGGCACACAGATAAACGCAGGAATAACGTCTTCATTCAGGCACAGCATGCACCGCGAGAAACAATTGCTGCACGAAATCCCTGTCAATATTTCAAAAGCACACATTGCTCCATCAATACCAAGCTCCGGCTCTATGAGCAGATGCCTTCAGATGACTCAACTTTGTGAAATGCGGCGCGTATTAAAAGATGATGCATGGCGGAGGGTAATGAATACAGTATAAAAATTGCATCAACAGCACGCGGGCGCGCGAAACCTTATTTATAGGTAGATGTAGACACAAACGCGGGCTCATGAAAGGGGCACATTCACGGGAGCACAAGGAAATATGAATAGGCAAGCGTGAAAGTGGCCCTTTATGCAACTGCAGGCACAGACTCCCGCGCAGACATTGAGACGTATGACTCCCATTGTTTATTGATGTGTGAGAGGCAATCTGTAAGGGCAGTAAAACGGGGCGGGAAGGAAACGCGGCCGTGCCTCGAGTCTATCACGACCCCGGATGCCGACGGGGATGGAAAACATGAAATTTTCATGGCGGGGTTTTAAACACAGTCGTCCGCCGCGCCCAGAGAGATGAACCTTAGCATAACAAGAACAGCAAGACGCTAATGTTCCCCCGAGCTTGGTTTGATTTCCACCTCTACACCTGTAAATACAGCCATAATGAAATGCATTTCGCTTTAGATACAAGTAGTTGTCTGGAAATTGGGATTTCATTTCTAATACACCTCTAATATAAACGCTTAAAAGGCAAAAATAGGACCAGTAGGTTCCAGATTTTGCCCTGCGTTTCCATTTTTTTATCAACGATTATGAACAACAAACACTTCTTTCCAATTTCTAATTCTTCAGTTTCCATGAGCCACGCTGAGATGTTCAGCAAACGCTGACAGCCTACTGAAATTATTATAAGCTAATAATGACAATAGACTATTTAATATCAATAGTTAATGTGCCTGCTAGCATGCTAGTGGGTTATTAGCCTGTGGGGCCAGAAGGCAGAAAGATGCTTATTACCCAGAGGCCTCCTCACTCGCAGGTCTCGACAGTTCTTGATGTTGCCACCTTGGTTTGCAGTCATTAGTTGTTATTAATATACTTATGGTTTGTAATGGTTGAACGTACTCACGGTCAGAGTGTGTGCATGTAACTGACGGGGGCCGGGGGTGAGTGAAGGTCGTGGTTTTCAGGCTGGAAGTCAGGCGGTGTGTCGGCTGCGGACCGGCTGACACACCTGCAGCGAAGTTACTTCAAAGAGCGCCTCTCTGCTTTCTGTGCCCGGGATCTCTCCCTCACTCTCTCTCAGTCTTTCCGTCTGTTGTTGGGTATTTCTTTCTCTCCCACCCCCACCTCCCTCTCTCCCTCTCTCCCTCTGTTTGTCTGAAACAGAATTTGTAAACAGACCTCTTTGGTATTCTGCTCACATACCTATAAAACAACATGCACGGTGGCTTAAAGGCAAAGTGCGCATACGGTTGTCTGCATGCACAAACTCACACTCTTTCCTTCTGAACACGTGCAAATACGAAAGCACACATTCAGAAGAGAACCGCAAGCTCAAATGCACACAAGCATGTTTAACTACATGTCGGGGAACGTAAACAGACACAGAAGACACAACAAATGCATGTAACACAAACAGAGAGCGACCGAATGCAGTAGCTGTTGTCGGTTGTGCTGAAACGTGAGATTAGAATGCACATTAAACACACTGCGAATCTGTTGTGCATCAATCAGGTGCATCAATGACAACAAACTGTCGTTGGATTCAATAAAAGAGTCTTCTTAGATGTCAGCAAACAGCTACCATGTCTACAAACGTCTGAGATGTCAACAATAGTCTTCAAAGATACAACAAATCCTCTTAGATGTCAACAAATGTCTTCTTAAATATCACAAACATCTTCTAAGATGTCATCAAAGGTATTTTTTTTGGAAGTCAGTAGAAATCCTCTTTGATGTAAACAAAAATATTGTTGATGTCAACAAAAGTCCTCCTCTTAGATGTCAACCGATGTCTTGTGAGATGTCAACAAATGTCTTTGGAGATTTAAGCAAAAGTCTTCTTAGATGTCAATAAAAGTCTTTTTAATTGTTTTCTTACATGTCAACAAATGTCTTCCTATTTGTAAACAAATGTGTTTTGAGATGTAAACAAAAGACTTCTTAGATGTCGACAAATGTCTTCTCCAGTGTCAACAAAAGTCTTCCTATATGTAAACAAATGTCGTTTGAGATGTAAACAAAAGACTTCTTAGATGTCAACAATATCTTCTTAGATGTCGACAGGAGCCCCCTCAGATGTCAACCGTCTTTGATGTCATCAGTTGTCTTCTGAGATGTAAACAAATGTCTTGGCTGACGTAAACAAAAGTCCTCTTCCTAGATGTTAATGTATGTCTTCTTGGATGTCAACAAATGTTTTCCTATATGTAAACACGTCTCCTGAGATGTAAACAAAAGACTAATTAGACACCAACAGAAGCCTTCTCAGATGCAGCTGATGTCGTCTTTGATGTCATCAGTTGTCTTCTGAGATGTAAACATATGTCTTCTCTGATGAAAACAAAAGTCCTCTTCCTAGATCTCAATGAACGTCTTCTTAGTTGTGAACGACTGTCTCCTGAGATGTCAACAAATCTCTAATGTCAACAAGTCTTCTTAGACGTCAGTAAAGGGTTAGAATAGTTTTGAAATAAATGATAAAGTGAAACTTTTCAAGTCAACAAACAAACAAAATGTCCTGTCATGGTCATAATGGAGTCTTATATATGAGAGAAAAAGCAGTCATGGCATTTCTGAAGGTCACGGTTGACGGACGTTTTCCAGACAGCAGTTCTTTGAATTGCTTTGCGGTGAAATTGCCTCATTCATCAGGCCCATCACGCCGAGCGGACGTCATTATTTATGCTGCAAGCGTTTTTGCTTTGCTGTTTATCGTATGATTTCAAAACGTTTTCCGCTCATAACAAATGATTTTTGGTTTTTTTACCTCTTGCCTTTGTACTTTAATGTGTCTAATCTGGTTGAGAGCGCACGGATGGAAAGCCGGTGTTGGTAGATGTGTGTGTGTGTGTGTGTGGTTTGTCTTTTGTCTCTCCCACTTTGTCTTTCTTGTTTTGTTTCGTCTACTTTCCTACCTGTCCACCCCCACTTCTCTCTCTCTCTCTCTCTCAGTATGACTTCTCAAATGAGGCTTGAGAAGGCAAATAACCACAATGGGAAATGTGTGGAAATGCAGAAGTCATTAAAAAGCCAATTACCCACAGGTTCAGTGCTACAGGGAGGAGATCAGGGAATAGTAGAGAGCAATCGTAAACCCAGTGATATATGGAAACCAAATAGCTGTGTGTGTGTGTGTGTGTGTGTGTGTGTGTGTGTGTGCCTTTTTGTTTTGAGAGTGTGTACGTGCCGCTTGGGCGTCTCTGCACGTGTGAGCACGTCTGCTAATGTGCCGGACACCGTTTGTGTCTGTTCAGCTCTGCACGTTAATCAGTGTTTAAGTGTGTGCGCGATAGTGTGTGTGTGTGTGTGTGTGTGTGTGTGTGTGTTTGTAAATCAATGTCCCAATGAGAAACGGATGTTTAATTCACTGTGTCATAAATCTATGTTGCAGGGAACAATATTAAACTTTATTGCCATTTTTCACGTTCACTTTACACTGCCTGAGAGTCATCTATCACTTAGTGAACACACACTCCTCCACACACACTCCTCCACACACACACACACGCGCGCACACTCAGGGGCAGATAGACACTTGTGCTGTGTAGTCCCCAAATACGATCACGAATGCAATGTAAGCCAGTTTGTGTGAGGTCAAACACGCCTGGCTCACAGCATCTGTATGTACGGGGACACACACACACACACACACACACACACACACACACATTTACAGACTGCCCTTCCTCTTGTCATGCTGGGGTTAACCATTTCCCTCCGTACACACACACACACCATTATCCACTGGTAATTATCTCTGGACCCCAGAGACGCGGGTAAAGATTGCATAATTACACTCGTCACGTACGCACCTCGGATCCGCGCGCGCCGCACCGAGCAAGGCGCCGCCCCCGCGGGGTCGTCCTCATTAAAGGGAAATACCACTGAACTTCAGCTGTTTCATGAAACTTTGATGAAAAGGCCAAATTGAGTCTGGACCGCGTGATGCGTGAAAGCCTCTTCGGCGTGACTCAGCCTCGCCGGAGCTCGATAGCGTTGCCGTCCGTACACGCTGCTGCTCACCGACTTTACACGTGTTCTTGCTCCTTTAGCTTTGATATTAGTTAAATACTGATTACTGAATACTGAAACTACAGCGTGAGAGTAATGGTCATCATATTTTGCAGTTATGCTTAATTAGTAATGCTGCAGACACTGAAGTAACTGCAGAGATCTCTGAATATGGGAGACATATGGGAGCGTGACAAAGGTGCACACAGGCTGTAAACAAGCAAAGATCATCCAATGGAATTAGGGCAAGGAGGTTTGTTGTTTGCTGCATATTGTTATAGAGCTGCCACCTATAGCTGTTTTATGGTTTATCACGTGCACAGTACATTTATCGTACCAGATGGTGGAGGTCTCTGGTGAAGAGGTTCATCTTTTACGACCAGCTCAGTGGTAGCTGGGGTGAACATGCGCCCGGGAAAGAAGTCGTGAGCCTAAAAGGTTTGGGAAGACACACGACCGTTATGGATTGTCCGACGCCTCATCGCTGCTCTGGTCTTTGCATCGGCGCGTAAACCCCAATCGCGTCCCAGCCAAGCGCTCGGAACGATTTGCAATCGGAGCGCTTTGACTGCGAACGTATACGCAAAGGGTAAAAGAATAAAATGGGCTTCCCGACTTGCTGCATCTGGAGTGGGTTAAAAGTACAGCAGTCATGTTGCAGCCCTGTGTGTGTGTGTGTGTGTGTGTGTGTGTGTGTGTGTTGAGCTGATTGCAGCTCCGGAAAGACTCCAGAGGGAGGGAAAAAACCTAAAACATCAGCACCTTAACAAGAATAGATGGTTCCCTTCTCTTTCACCTCTTTTATTGTTCACTTTCTTCTTCATGCCTTTCATTTTTATCCATTTTGTCCTTTACCTGCTCTTTCAATTTTTCAGTGTTTCCCGTACTTTAAGCGGTCTCTTCTTTTTCTTTTCTCCATCTATCACTAGCCCTCCTCTTGCAGGTTCCCTTCCTTCCTTTCCTCCCGTTAACCCGTTCTTCCTCGGCACGCGCCGACGCCTCAAACCCTGCACGCGCGCTCTCGAAGCCCTGCGCCGTCTCAGCCGACGCAATGCACGCTGACAGATGAGACACCCAGAAGACGACCTCCCATCCATTGCCTCAGGTGTCAGCGGTCACATGCTCAGCCTTCGATCTCCTATAGGTCAACCCACCCCTGACCCGCCTGGCGAGGGCTTTTGGGATTTAGAGTTCCCACGGGTCAGATCCGGCACAGGGATTTACTGTATGGGTTCGCACGTCTATAGCTGTGTGTGTGACTCATAGGCCCGCCATTGATTACCCATCTATGAGGAAACAGAGAGGTTTTCCCCAAAGGCCTGATCAATACTGCCAATCTCCCTGTCTTTACCGCCTTATTAGGGCGGGATTACAGCGGCTTCACGATGGCTTGAGGGTGTGTGAGCCTGTGTGAGTGTGCGTGAGTCACCTCATCCAGTCCTTCCTTATTTAACAGCACAAAGCTGAACGAAGTAGCTCCGCGGTGTGAATACAGATCGGTTGTGGAGGTATGTTTATTTACGTCTCGTGGGTGAGGTGTGGGGCTCTGACTGTGCTCCTAAATACTGAAGTTGTTATCCAACCATCCGAACGTTTGAAGATCGTTGGTTTGCGCCTCCGTCCCCGGTGTTTCCGTTTTCTAAGCCTGTTGGCGGCCGGCTTGGACTAATTTATGAGGAGGTGTCACGTCTCATGTGACCGGCAGCACCCTCTGTATAAGGCTTTCCTCAAAACACAATGAATTATGGGGAGAAGTAAGTATACCCCCCAAACTATATGGAACCAAGCTTATGAAGGTAGATTATTACAGTTAAATTAGTAACTTGGGCATTTCCTCATTAAGAGAAATCACAAGCAGGATACCTCAACCTAAAGAAGGTGGCAGGTGGTTGGACAGGGGATTGCCAGGGAGCATTGTGGCTAATTGCTAACAACAGTGGACTTGCTGTTGGTGGTAGTGAAACGTCTGGCAAGTATTCACCCATCTTTGTCATATGGTCTGATGTTAATAGGTGCAGACGTGCTGCATCAAAGGATGTGGTGCTGCAGATGCGGCGTCGGACTAGAAAACGCTCATTTAGATTATTTTATAGGGTTAAAAACACATTTTACATTACGAGCGTGTCGGCGTGTATTGCACCCGTGAACTACGTGCCTGTGATTGACAGGTCGTTAATTGAGAAGTAAACTCTTGCTGATTTGTTACTAGCCAGCGTATTAATTAACAGAATCAGGCGGGTACACACACACACACACACACACACACACACACATGCAGGCTTGCTTCAATATGCTGATGTGAGTCTGTGTGAAAGTGCTGAGGTGCTTCAGACGGTGCAGCCAGCCAACAGCGTGTTCCCGTATCTGATCCAGATAGTTTCACTTCAGGGTCCCTTAACTCATTCATGATAAAACCTCAGCGGTTACAGCACGTCCCCTCCTTAGCATCGTTACACCCACCTGCGAGCCTAATTAACATTTAGATCTCGGTTTAAGCCCGGGCGCTTGTGTTTTAGCCACCAGGAGGAGGAGGTTTTCCAAGTCTTCTCAAACCGCTGAAGCTGAGGACCTGCAAAAGCCCGCGGAGTTCATGACGCAGGCCTCCACAAACAAACCTGAAGTGACTGAACAGGACACGATTAAACAGGTCAAGTGGTTTTTAAGGAGAGCGTTTGCACCCTGCAAACGGTTAAGTGCTGTTTGCAGGTACATTCCCATCTATGGCACATCAAACGAGACGTATCATCTACCCAGATGCCTCTCAAACACTTCATTAAGCGTTTTCTGTTCTGGGATTGTGCTTTTCCTTTATTTGAATCATCCTTTGCTGATAAAACCATTCGATTTGCACCAGAAGAAGAATATCTTTTACATCGTGTAATCGGGTTTTGGGCCGTTGTAACTGTTTAAGTTCTGGTCACTGAGCAGACACAATGGAATAACAAGGCTTTTAAAGACACGGCGAAGCTGGTGTGTAAGAGAAGTTGAAGGAACAATAAGACGGATTAAAGAAAACAGCCACGGGAGCCGAGTGACAGACGTTTCCAGGCCACATGTGGACGCACGCCATCAAATCGCATCCCTATCGCCGGATTTCAAAAGCCCCCCCCCCGCCATCAAAATTACAAATGTAAACCGAGCTCTCGGAGGCTGAGCGAACTGCAGAAGAGATCCTCGCGTGGAGCTCAGAGGAACGTCTTAATCCAAAACACGACAGACACAAAACAGCCGATAAGGAGAATGAAAGGGAGATTTAAGAGCCGCGCAGCCCGAAAAAAAAAAAACCCAAAACCCTCCGCGCGCTTTGAGCGGAGACCCCAGGGAGCCATTTGAGCACATCGCACTCCGTGAACATCTTGCGTCGACGTCGCGCTTCAACAGAAAATCTGGGGATGTAATTGATCTATTAAAGAGTGATTTAGTCTGCGCCTTCCCTCCGCTTTGTTGCACAAACTGCTTTCATGTCTGAACCTCAAAACAGCATTGTTTTGTAAAAAAAAAAAGTTTGTTATGCAGCTTATTTGGATAAAAAGTTTGGGTTTTTTTGCGTCTTCCTCAGAATATTTCAGGTTCTTTGATAAGAAAATAGCATGCACGTTGTATTTTTATTCACACGCTGCGCTCGGATCATCCCCCCGGACTGCTTTAATGCAAACCTTGAAGGGAAAAACCACTGCGACACAGGCCGCCCTGGTGGGAACCGAACCTTCGCCCTCTCGGCGCCGGCGCTTTGATAAGCTCCCCTCGTCCTTTCCAGACACACATTTGTTTCGTCACCGCGACGCCTGTCTGTTGTTCTCCTCCTAAAACTCCCTTTTCGCCACCGGGTATTGGCGACGTGTCAGAATTTGGCTTTTGTGCTTCGTACAAATGAAGGGAGCCAGCCAACCGCAATGTAGACCAATGTAAAAGCATTATGGGAGCTATTTACGAGGCTTGTGAAGAGTGACAAAATCCCCCTGGCGGCGCGCACACACACACTCACACACACACACACACACTTCCACGCACAAGTGCACACATACAGGCCCACCACCTGCTCCATTTGCTGCAACAGGGGTAAATGAATTAGATTTTGATGCTTTAAAAGCTTTTTCTTTCGACTCATATTGAAAGTAAATTTCGCTCTAATGGCGAGGTGTCTGTGTTTACAAGCCGGCGATGATGGAGGGAGACAGAAAGACGGGAAGAGGAGAGGACGGCGGCGAGGGGGGGGGGCGATGGATGGATTATAAATGGATTTTATTATTTTTTTAAAGAGGAGGACGGACAGGGGTGCAGGGGGAAAGGAAGGAGGAGGGTGGAGAGGATGAGGCGGAGGCAGCGAGGGCCCGAGCGCACACACTCAGACAGATGAATGAGTTGTTTGCATTTATGGTTTTGCCCGTTGACCCTTTAATGGCGCTTCAATTATTTATTTGTCACTTATCAGATTAGTCCAAGGCTAAGAGAGGGAGAGGGAGGGAGAGGGAGAACAGAAACAGTGTCATGACGATGAGACGTAACACAAGACAGGAAAACACATCTGGAAAACCGTGGTATCGATGTGTATTTAATAAATAAATAAATAATAAAACTAGAAAAAATAGAGATAGACGCTGAGGATCCGCTGCGTCACACGTCTAAACAAAGCGCGGGACGTACCCAGTGGCAGCAGGGCAAAACAAAGACAACAGGAAGTGACCTGCGCCATTAACCTGGTTTCTATGTCAATCAAACAGAATATAGATAAAAAGGAAGACAGGTGCAGCAGACAGACGGGTGGACGTGCGGGACAAACGGCGGAGGGAAAGGTGAGTGAACGGGTGATGAGCGCAGGAGTAATCAGGGCGTGAAGACGATGATCACACACTGCTCCTGTTGTATTGGTGTGTGCATGTGCCAACGCACCTGTATACAAATCTGTATTCTGCAGCAGTTTGATGATGATGATGATGATGATGATGCTGATGCTGCAGGGCCATTACCCATTCAGGACACAGAACATATGGGTTCCAGCACACACTGTTTGTGTGTGTGTGTGTGTGTGTGTGTGTGTGTGTGTGGGAGAGACCTCAGGGGGAACTAAATGTGTGAAATGGGCCGAGGACCACAGTGTGATGCCGTGTGTGTGTGTGTGTGTGTGTGTGTCCGACTCCGGTGCTTCCCTTCGCCGCGCCTTTCGTAACGACGACAGCGATGATGATGACGATGATGATGATGATGATGATGAGTCGATGATGAGTCGTTTCACCCAACAACGGCGTGTTCTGTCAGCCGGCTGGAGTCGACTCCGCGCCGCAGCTGATGCTCCCCCGCCTCGTGTCTTTCCTCATTTCCTACCTCCTTTTCCTCCCTTCCTTCCTCACTTCCAACCCATTTCCTCCCGCTCTTATTCGCCGCCTCTTACGCTCCTCTTCCTCATTTAACATTCAATTTAGCATCATGTGCGGGCGGTAAAAATAAAATTTAGTCAAACAATATGTGTGTGATATAAGAATATGTTTCTCATTCTTCCTCTTCCTCTTCCTCGTCCTTCCTTCCTTCCTTCCGCCCATTATTTGTAAAGACTGAAAGAGAAACAAAGAGAAAGCTCAACCCGCCGCTCCTAATGGAAGAGAAACGACAGCTAGCATGTCCCCAAACGATCTTGAGTAGGAAGGTGGGATGGCGTGTGTGTGTGTGTGTGTGTGTGTGTGTGTGTGTGTGTGCGTGCGACACCTCCCCGTCTGTAACCAGCGTCCCACGCCTTTCATAACCAGTTTTCAGCTCCTGTAAAGGGACCTGGTTCCTCCCGTGTCCTCCCACGCACACACACAAAACAGAAACGCACAGACAGCGGCGCGTTAGCACAGACACACGCATCCTGTCACGTGCACGCCGTAAAGGTTTGTCTTCCTTCGTTAGTGTACCTTCCTGTCGGGTAAACACCCCCACACGTCCCCTGAGATCGTTCTCGTTCTTTCCAGTCGCGTTCTCGATGCCACGTACGTCGCTGGATCGAGCGAAATGTGCATTTGAACGCACTCCACCAGCTCTTCATGTGCTCAAGGGCAATATTAAGCACTCCAGCATCAGTAAATGTTCATTTCTGTATGAACTGTAAACAAAGGGGAAGACCTTCAGTCGCTGTTCTAGTGTTTCAGCCTCGATGGAAGCTTTGAAACCATGGAGGGGCCGATGTTCCTTCAGAACCTGGGACACAGGGATGGAGCAGTGGGAAGCAGGTGGTGCGTGACCTCCGGTGTGCAATGCTTATCTTTTTTCATGTGCAGCAACAGGTAAAACTTTGACCAAAGCAGACATTTCCATATCACACAAGCAGGAAATGTGCCCCTGCTGCTGCGAGCCGGTGACAAAACGACGTGTGCAACGGGGAGACGCCTCGTTTGTTCGCTAAAATGACGCATCGCGGCGTTAAAAGTTGAACCTAACCTGCAGCCAATTAAACATTTGAGTGTGTGTGTGTGTGTGTGTGTGTGTGTTCACGGGGGCAGTCTGCGTGTGCGTGCTGCGTGTTAACTGGCCAGCCTGTATTACTATTGATCTGTGTGACCCACCTTCGGTATTGATCTGAGAAAACCCCACTGTTAACCAGGTTCTCTCATTTCCTTCTTACAAACACACACACGCACACACACGTGCACACACACACACACACACACACACACACATATATCTGAGAAATAAATTGCCCGGTCACGGCGTCGCCGCAAACCACGCAACTGTTGGGAGACACTGACGCTCCGGAGGCCTCGGCGGCTCAAACAGCCGTTATTGCCGCCATCTTCATCCGACCTCGAGCCTGAACTCTCTAAGATGAGCCCGGTTTGATTCAGAAGCCTCGATGAACTCGTGTTGCGTCAGCATGTGCCGTTATAATATACGCGTAGAATCGTGACTCACCCTGAGGGATGTCGCTCCAAACGCTTATCGACACCGGGCCCTGGCACCTCCTCCTTCCCGATGGCAGGCGACAATTGCTCAGGGGCCGAGGCGGCGAGGTGGCTGAGTTACATGACGATACAGTTATTATGGCCGTTATTTCATGCAGTTCATCTTTTCAGGTACATGTTTCTGTTTTTTATAGCTGCAAATCTGTAAATGTAGCGGCCGTAGTCATGCAACAGCATCTAAGGAGAACACGTAGCTCTTAAAATGGTTTGAGTCACTGGGTTTGACTGATTTCTGTGTGAGTCAAACTCGCAGAGACGTGAGAAAACCAATGAATCTTTTATTCGTTTGTCACGTTACCGCGGCGCTCATATCCCGACACTGAGACAGCTGACAGTTGAAAGTTCAGCGACGATCAGAAGCTTGTCTGAAGTCGGAGAGTGACGGAGAGACTCAAAGACTGACGGGAATTAGGTTGTTTTTTCGGATGTTTGCACGCCGTTAGGTAGAAAACCCGCCGGCGGATGAAAACAGCTCACTAGCGACGAGTGACCTTCTTCTGTGCGCTGGTGAGATCACGCTGCTACCGAGAGCCGCTCTGAACAGATCGACGCCGCTGTGCAGGATCCGCCGCAGCAGCCGGGGGGGTTAAATGCTTTGCTCAAAGGCGCTTCGATGGCTTCTGCAGCCGTTTGATGCAGATAAATAAATAAATAAACAAATAATGAATGCAGGATCTGAAAAGTCGCAGCAGTATTTGTGAAAACAGCTGGTCTCGTGTGGCGGTGTGCGCTGGAACGTTCGTTGCGCCGGGTTGACCCATTTATTTTGATGTGTGTGTGTGTGACAGAGAGCGAGCGCGTGTTGACATGGGAGACAGATTCATCAGTTTTTCTCACGTTAACAGATTGCGCCTCTCTGACCTCACAGCTGGGAAACAACGTGTGAAACGAGCGCCGCGCGCGCCTGCTGTTGTGCGTCGACGCTTGCCGCCGCGCGCGCGACACTGCGTGCGACTCGGTGCGAGCGCGTTTGTCATGTGCGAGTGGCGTTCCATCACACGGAAGCAGAGGTTTGAGATGGCTGCGTGTGCACAGACGCGCGCAGCTTTGCGTCGTCGCATCACTAGTGTTTACGTGTGAGTGCACGTGCGCGCATGCTGTATTTTCGTGTTTGCACATACATTGTAACACCTCCGCCTCCCCCGCGGACACAGTTGTCATGGTGAGAAGAGTCTCCGGGTAGCAAACATCACACTTACCATCTGGGTGTCGAGTTGACTCAAGTCAGCTTTATTTAAAAAAAGGGAATTTGAAATGAAACAAATCCCTTCACAAAGTGCTTCGCAGAGCAGCAAAGGACGGAAAAATAAAGCTTCATGGAGTCGGAGAAGTGCGGAGAGAGAGAGAGAGAGAGCGCTGTGTGTGTGTGAGTTGTTGTTGTTGTGTGTGTGTGTGTGTGTGCGCGTGTACAGGTGTGCACGCAGGTGTGAATAAGAAATGTAATCAGGCCCGGTTCACTGTGGAAAGACCTGGTTAGAGACCTGAGCTAGATTATGTTAACACACACACACACACACACACACACACACACACAGTCGGCATTCACACATCATCTTCAACAAGACGCAGCTCTCCTCTGCCAGGCAACCGCACAACAATGCAGCCTCAGCCACACTCAGACACAACGCGCACGCTTGCACGCAAACACTCGGTCACACTCGGTCACACACTCTTCCGCGCGGTGCTGCTGCAGATTAGTTACGTTTAGCGAAGGTGGGAGTGATGGATGAAATCTCCTTTAGCCACCTGGATGTGTATACAGCGTGCATCTGTGTGTGAGTGTGAGTGATGCGCAGATGTCCAGGCGCACTGTAAAAGGCAGAAGGTCGTTCGCTCTGCAGCTGCAGGGAACACAGAGAAAGTTGGACGTGTTAGGAAGCAGGACGGGGATCAAAGCAGTGTCGTTGTGTGTGTGTGTGTGTGCATGCACGTGTGTGTGTGTGTTAGATTAAGCTCTAACAACAGCAGCGATTCAGGTCTGAAATGAAATTTTGCATTTGCATGAAAATGAAACGTTGCGCGCACACTTAAACGCACACTGAGTTTGACTAACGTGAAGAAGATGAGCGAGCGCTCCACGACATCGAACATTCATTTAGGATTTAAGGTTTTTTTTTTTTGAGGTTGAGGGTTAGATTCAGGGTCATCGGGCAAATCAATGCAAGTCGCTACGACGTCCTCTCGAGCCCAGCGAGTCCGGGCCTGTATGTGCGTGGGCGCGGGCATCTGCGGCTCCGAGTTTGCTCCTCCTGTACATTCCCTCCTCTTCAAAAGTCACTGCGCTGGCCTTTAAAATCAAAATGCCATCACGTCCAGTCAACAGTTTCTGGGAACGAATTGCGTTTCTAACTTTACTTCCCGCTTCCTTCTTCTTCGTTGCTGCGGTGCAGAACCTACGCGCTCATATCATTCCGCCTCGAACCACAAATGCAGCACAGCGCTGTATTTAGAAAGAGTTTCGTTCCTGCTCAGCTATGCGTCCCCACGAGAGCGTGCACGGGGGAATATTGTACAAAAAGTATTTATAGCGAATGCATGGTGTTGTTTTCTGAATTAGACACACAGGATTTGATGTTGATTAGCGGCAGAGTGAAACACAAAGGGTACTTTTGTCTGCTTATATGCATCCGTTGTCCCAACACGATAAGAACAGACAAAAGAGGTAAAAGCCCAGATACAGGGCAGTCCATGTTAGGTCTGCCTATGCAGTAGAGTGCATTAACACACACACACACACACACACACACACACAGAGACACACCTGCCTGATTCAGTAGCTCTCCTCTCCCACCCTCATGCCAAGTAGTCACTTCTAACTCCGAGTCCGGCTGATGGCAGTTGGCCAAATGGAGCCGGCCGCCCCATAAAAGCTCCATCCTGTGCCATAAAGCAGGGGCTAAAACACACTTAAACCACGAGTCGACTGAGAAAATGTGTTTTGCGTCGCGGTTCAGAACACTCGGGGCGTGGACGCATTAAGACGCTGAAATACGGCCCCGCTCCAGCATCGAGCGTCAGCGCGGGTGCATCGGAGATGACTGCCGTGGTGAAAGAACTGACGGCATGGAAACCGATTCGACCTTTTGATCTGATTCAAAACAGATAAAAAAGCAGTGAAAGAGGCGCCTAAAGTGTCGCAAACGGCGATGAATTTAAAAAAAAAAAGAAGACGACGAACAAAATATTTGAAAAATTGCGTCGTATTTGCGCCAAAAAAGTCCGTTTTTCACTCTCAGCGACGCAGGAAATGGACAAAACCGCTTTCTTTACCGGCAGTGCAACCACGATTCATTACTAACCAGGTCCGTGTATCAATTCATCAATCAAACGCCACGTGGCGCCGTTTTTCCAGGACTGAACAAGTTGCAGACTGTGAGACGGTGAAATAAAAGCATATTAATTAGAGACAAATTATGGTTAATTGCAATAAAATTGATCAAAAGCTATCATAATGATGATAACAAGAGTCAGACAAACGATGAAGGGACTTTAAAACGGGCGTCTGCCTCTGCCGGCCCTGCTGCGCGCGCTCGGTTTGCAGAGCTGCGGCCGTAGCCTGAGCGTGCACAGCATCATCTTCGGCATCTGCTCGTGTCTGGCGAGTCTTCACAAGGGCGTTTGAAGTTCCCCATGTTCTGTTGCGCTCATGCGTTCAGCTTCTTCCTGTCTCCGGGCCCGCAGGTTCCTTCATGGTGGTGAACGCATCGGGGCGGGCGTCGGGACAGAAGGCTCACCTTTACATGCCCACCCTGAAGGAGAATGACACCCACTGCATCGACTTCCTGTACTCCCTGTCCAGCCGGGACGGAGCCAGCCCGGGCACGCTCAACGTCTACATCAAGGTGCGTGTGTGTGTGTGTCTGAGAGAGTGTGTGTGTGTGTGTGTGTGTGTGACTGACAGGTAGGGATGGATTGACAGATGAGGGAGCCGATAGAGTGAAACAGACTTAACAGGTAAACAAACAAACAGACCTCTGTTCCCTGTCAAGGAGGGATGAAGTTAGCCCCGGGGCATTGAATGTTTATGTAGTGGTGTGTGTGAGTGTGTGTTAGAGAGAGAGAGAGAGAGACGGGCTGATAGGCGGGCGGGCGAAAGACAGACTTCATCTCCTTTAACAGGGATACAGTGAACTCTAGCCCGCTGCACTCGGTGGTACAGCTTTTGGAGTGTTTGTGATGAACATTTTAAGTAAAGCGACTCATAATTCATCGTTTGTCCAGGCGAAAATGCATTTTAAGGACGGAATATCATGAAATAATGACGGCATCAGGGACGGGTCCGCCGCCGGAGTCTCTGCGTTGTCTGCCTGACCCCGCAAAGCTGAATTTTTTATATATGGCGGGTCCGAGGACGCTGATGGGGGCAGGCGGGGTTGAATACAGAGCCGGGGGGAGGTCAGGAGGAGGGAGCCGGAGAGGGAGGGGAATGCATGTAAAGATGGAAGAGAGGGATGAAGAGATAAGACCTGACATAAGGAGACTGATGAAGATCTGAAGTGATGGCGTCGGGATTAACAAAGCGCCGGATTAGAGCGCTTGACGAGCGCAGTAATCGACTAATCAATTAACTGACGAGCAGGGATAAAGTGTCAGAAAGTGGGGGAACGGGGAGTTAATTGCATGAATGCACAGAATAATGATTTGTGAGTCGCTATGAGCTAAGAACAGCAACGCTGAGGAGGCTGTTTTCCTTTTCCAGGTGTGAACAGCGCTTTTATTTTATAGAAAACTCACATTTTCAGTGCAGTAAGGTGTGAAACATGCTACTGATTGATGATATCTGGTATTAAAAGTCACATATTTGCATTTTTTCCATGAAGCTCCTGAGTTTAACCTGCAGACCCTCTCTTCTTCTAACATCTTCTCAGTCTCTTCTTCTCCCGACTGTTTTCCCGCTGTCTGCAGGTGAACGGAGGCGCTCAGGGGAACCCGGTGTGGAACGCCTCTGACACTGTCACCGAAGGCTGGGTGAAGGCCGAGCTGGCCATCTCTACGTTCTGGCCCAACTCCTATCAGGTATCACACACACACTCGCACACACTCGCGAATACCCATTAGTAGCATCACTGCAAAGGCTGATTGCACGGCCCGCGCGCTGAATGATGAAGACAATCATACTGCAGCTCAAATTAAAATGACAGAGAAATGATTACGTTGTTGTTTTTTTTTTTTTAAATCTAATAGACCTGCCCGCTCCGCTTCGATCATCTTCTCATCACCCGGCAAAAGAGATTAAACTCCTTTTTTTTTTAAACTTGATTGAGATGCACAGTGACGCCCCCCCGAACGCGCAGGGCGGATCGGTCAATATTTGATTTTGTCCGTTTGTCCTGCGAGAGGCTGCTGAACTTCTTGATTGTTTTAATATTTACTCCGATCTGCGGACACGAGCGTTCGGCACGAGACCGGACCGTGCATGTAAATGACGTGCGGCAGTAAAAAGCTTAGATGTTCAGGTGATAGTCAGAGCTCGCGCTGCCCACGGACCCGTTGTATTAGCTGCTCGGCTAGCTGTTAACAGTTTGAATCCGTATTAATATAAATAAGTACATACTGAGGGATATACCGGGTTTGAGGAGCTATATGAACCACCAGGAATGGAGATCGCCATCACTTCATTCAGAAAAACCGTCTGTAAATGAAAGAGCCGTGCCGGCGGCGTGGCTGGAAGTGGAGCGGGGGCAAGCCTGGAGGCGGGAATCGACCAATCAGCTCCCTGGAACAATCTATCAATCACCCAGACTCACCTGCATCCCATCGCACACACGCACACACCAGACTGCAAGGCTGAACAGATACATGCGTTTGTGCAAATGTCTTAATACGATAAATAAGTCTGGTCTTTACGTTGCCGACTCTGTTGCTACGTGCTAACACTGTTAAACCAGCTGTAGCAGCTGTGTAAAATGAGGAAATGCAAGCCTGAGCTAACACGCCACCGGGGTTCTGGAGCCATGGATGGGGTTTCATCAGGTAGCAACACATTTAATTGTTTGTCCCTTTGATGCAACACCAAAAATGTTGCTATCTGTCGACTCTGCGTGTGTGTGGGTCTGCTTAAGGTGCGGGGGGGGCGGATCCCGCTGTGTTGTTTTATTGAGGCGGCGCAGGAGTGACTGCGTTTTACCTAATGACTGAGCTGTGTTCAGGAAATGAAGGCGCCCCTGTGTCGCTCACACGGATCTAAAAAAAAACCAAAACACAATGGCAACCAAAGTGCTCTAAGTGTGTGTGTGTGTGTGTGTGTGTGTGTGTGTGTGTGCCGCCCTAATGAGGAGTCACCTCCCACGGAGAGATGACACTTTGTTTTTCAAAAGAGAGACCAAAACATTGTCGTATTAAAGCACAGACCCCTGCGACGGCGGGAACTAAACTTGCAGGGTAACCTATCATTTTCCTTTGAAGGGGCTACATTTCAGCTTTTAGCATCTGTAATATGCGCTGCAGCAGGTTACGCCGTGTTCCACCAGTTTTGCTGCACTGCTTTTTGGATTAAAACCAATTTGACTTCTTCCCCCGTCAGCACAGATGTAGATATGTTCCGATTTTTCGCGCGCGCTTTCTAAATTTGACACACTCCTGCGCTGCGGCCGTGCGAACGCGGCCTGATGTGGGGTTTTTGTACACACGCCGGACAAATCGCCGCCGAGGCTGGGTATACCTTTGATTAAATAAACCCAAAAAACGAAGGGGGAAGTGAGTCAAACAGCCGATGTAGGGGTAAAAACAGATGATCTTCTGCGTTTTGGTCTTCGTCGGGTAGTTTGAATATGAATATGAATCTAAAAAATGAAATAAATCAGTCAAACACAGGACTTTCACTGATGAGGCAGCCACATTTCCTTGTCCGCGTTTGGGGCAGACGTCTAAGGAGGCGTCAGGGGCAGCAAATGTTAAAAAGATAAATATGCAATAAAACAGCGCTGTAACAGTGCCGGTGCCATCTTTCTGAAAACGCCATAAAGAAAGATAAATAGGTTTATAGAAGAGACGGATGCTTTTAATACTTTACAATATGTTTGATGCACCTTGAGGCCAAATCAACACGAGGGTCTATTTATGAAAAATGACAAAAAATGAGTGCGGCGGGAGCGAAAAATCTGAATTTTTGCACACAAAGGCCTGTCACAACGCGCGCGGAAAACAGAAAGAGCGCCGAGGCTTTTACTTGACGCGCGCGCCGCGGAGGGGGATTTCGTTTTTTGAAGGAAAGGCAGAGAGCGAAGTCCTCCCAGACGTCTTTAGTATTCAGACCGAGTCTCAGCTTGTGCTGCCGAGGATCCTGACAAGTACAGCGCAGAGGTATATAGGCGAGCGCGTGTGTGTGTGTGTGTGTGTGACTGTTTATGTGTGGGTCAGAAGTGCACGGCCCCTCGACAGCCCCGCTGACTGCCTGTCACCCCGAGAGCGCGAGTGTATCTGCGGGAGGGAAAATGTTTAAACAGGGACGGCGTGACGGGAGAGGCGCGAAAGAGCAATTAGAGGAAGGAGAGAGTGACACAGACGCAGGGACGGACGGAGACTGGAGACGTCTGGGTGGAGATGGGAAGAGAGGAGAGGAGGAAGGAAAGGAGGAAAACATAAAAAGGGAGGATGGGGGAGGAAAGATGAGAGGAAGGAAGGAGGAGGGAGGGGGGGGCGGCATATGTGCTCAGCATAAGGATGGAGACAGAAGGATGGAGGGATGAAGCGAGGAGAGGAGTAGTTGCTGACTTTCAGCTGGGAAATTCCCCTGGGGTTTCCATATGAGCTTAGCAGGGGCGTCAAGATGTTGCAGTGCGTGATGGGATGTTGCAGAAAGTTTTTTTTTTTGTGTGTGGCTCAATCTGATTCTCCCTTTCCTTCCTTTCCTTCCTTCCTTTCCTTCCTTCCCCTCTCAGGTCATATTCGAAGCGGTCTCGGTTCAAGGCCACCCAGGTTTTATCGCCATCGACGACATCCGGGTCCTGGCTCACCCTTGCCGTAAGTGTTTCCATGTGTGTGTGTGTGTGTGTTTCATAATGCTCGACCCTGCACAACTGTAGCCCCACTGAGCGTCATCTGTTTTATAGCTATCTCACGGTTCCACACACACACACACACAAAGGCTGCGTAAGGGACAGATTGCGAGGCTCGCAGACAGATTGCAGAGAGCCGGGGAGAAGGTCCAAACTCAGGGTCTTCATCACTCAGATCTGACAGAAACACTTGGCTCCACAAAAAACTCCGGAGCGCTCACTTGCAACACTCTCGCCGCCTGCTTACCTCACTCCGACTGCTCGCCGGTACCCCCGCGCCGGGTCTCGTTTTCTAATTCAATACATTTAAAATCAACTTTGCTGGCATTTACAACAAAACTGCTGCAGGGGGATATTACACGACGTGATAATACGCAGGAAATCGTGGTATTTAAGAGACAAAAGGATTAAAGTAAAGGAAAGAAACCACGACCAGAAGCTGTTTTATTCCTAATTTGGAAGAACTTTCACGTTTCGCCAGCACTGTTTTTGATATTTTAGCTTCATCTCTTCTCGTTATACTCTGCGAATCCCTACACATCCCGTACATCCTTACTCACTCTTCCCTTTTCACTCTTTTTGTTTTCTGCTAGCCTTCCTCCCCCCTCTAACTCTGAACGGCTGGCACCGAACATGTACGCAGTTCGCCCGTGCCAGTCGCTAATCAGATTAGTCAAAGTGGGTGAGTCGACGGTGGGAAGCAGGAGGAGGAGAGCAGGGGTATTCAGAGAGGAACAAAGACGATAAACTAGAAAACACAGATTGGACTCAGTGTAAAACAAGAGAGGAGAGAGAAGAACGCACACACAAGGAAAGTCGACTTGAAATGAAAATACAGCTCCTCGTCGTTCGCAATAACCTGAGCATTAGCGTCAGGGCGAATTATCATCGTTAAATGATCGATGCACGCTCTGTTGGGCTTATCTCCGTCTGCAGACAGTCAAAATGAAATTAACCAGTCGCTGGCTGGTTTCAATGCCAGGCCAAAGTCACCCGACGTCTGGCAGCCAGGCTCATTGTCTGCCCGCTCGTGTGCCTCGGACCGTCCCTGTGAATTCCCCTGCCTGGCTGCAGACAGCGGCGTTATTAAGTCCAGTTTCGGCTTGATTACTGTTGTTGTGGGTTTTCCTGCAAGTGTTGTTCATTCATCATCACCAGCGGCATCTGCTATTATAATCCACCGTGTCTTAACAAGATGGCATCTTTCAGTGTCCTGCCAATTGCTTTAATGCAAGATTATGGAAGTTTGAGTGTTTGGGTGAGAGTGGAGACGACAAAGAAAACCGAATCTTTATCCCTGCGTTGTGATCTCATGCTGCATATCTACGAATGTGTGCATTGCAGGCAAAGCGCCTCACTTCCTGCGCCTGCAGAACGTGGAGGTGAACGTGGGCCAGAATGCTACGTTTCAGTGCACGGCCGGGGGGAAATGGTCTCAGCACGATAAACTGTGGCTACAGGTTGGTACCTTATTACCCCTAAATGTGTGCATGAGTGATGACAGAAGGACGGCTGCAGCAAACCACGAGAGGGAGGCCAGGATGCATGTGAAATACATATCAAACCTAATGCACGATGAAGATCTTTGAGTAAGAACTTGTATATCTATATGCAAAAAGTCTAATAATTAGTCAGGTGACTATTAAAATGTAAAATTAAAGGACTCCACCTGCAGAAACAGAGGCTTGTGTGTGTCGTCCATGCCCTAAAGTTTCACTGTTTGAGTTTAACCACTTGTTGTGTGGAATGCGAGCAGACGTCCAAACCTGAAGTTTGTCACAGCCGAGAACAAAGGTTAAACTCTTCACCGGATCCAGTTGTATGATTTTGATGGATTCGGCCAATCAGAAACAAGCGAGATGAGAATTGATCTGTAAATCCACCCGATAACCCAATGAATATTCTGCAATAAAGAATCTGAACTATATAAAAGACCACTGAGGCGAACACGGTTCTGATTTATTTATTTATGCTATTTTATTTTTTTTTAAAAAGATTAAATAAAACTAAAGTAAGTACACCGTGGCAAACATCCCCAGCCTTTCCTGCTCTATTTCAGGATTGATTAAAAGTCCTTGTTCTGCTGCGCACCGATGACTCCATCTCTGTGCAAGCGTGTGTTTGTGTGTGCGTGCATCCATGCCTCTGTACTCATTCTTGTTTAAATTCATGTGCAGCGGCAGGCTCGCGCGTTCCCGCTGCACATGAGCGTATACCGCCGAGGACGCGGGCTGTGTACAGTAATGACATTTGCAATGTAGAGCAGTGACCCTCCTGACTGAAGGTCTGCCGGGGCAAAGCGTGTTTCTCCAAATTGGCAGATAATACCGGGGTGGTAAGGGAAGATTGGATCTGGAGATACGGGGATCGTATGCAGAGCGGAAAGTGGCAGCAGTACACTTTTCAGTTTAATTTCTGATCAGCTCAGTTCAAATTGCTCCTGTTTGCTGCCAGGTTTTCCCGTCATTACCGTGTCCTGCTGATGCCTGTCCCTAGGTATAGCTGTAAACTGATTGAATTTGGTAAGAGTACTGCTCCAGATCATATCCTATATGATGGAAAACACACTTTTGGAGACTACAAAGAGCCGGTTCCACAAAGCCAGGGGGTCTTGGACTTTGAAAGATGTTGGTGTTCACCAGGCAGGACAGGTCGAACAAAGAGTTGCACTAAGAGTTTCAAGAGCTTGGGCCATAACCCAAAAAAACCAAAAGTCAGCATATCTCTAGGTCGATATAGGGTGTGTTAAACTTAATTTCTGTTATTTGTCTCCTGTGAGTCCTTCACCTCTGTAGAAGTTCACCAAATCATGAAGTGTAATAATCCGTAATGGCTGTGATTACAGTTTAAAGGGCTACAATCCCGCTCGGTTGATTGACAGGGGCCTCAGTCTTCATCTTATTTAACACTGTTAAGATACGTGAGCTCTAAAAACCGCCTCAGCACCTTTTTCCCCTTCTAGACCCATCTTCAAATCGTTAAAACTGCATTTGATATAATGGAAAGCAGCCATCTTGGACCATTCACAGTGTGTTCTGATGGTCTGGTATCTTTCTTTTCCATCACGCAGCAGTGGAACGGTAAGGACACGGCGTTGATGGTGACCAGGGTGGTGAATCACCGGCGTTTCTCGGCGACCGTCAGCGTCGGCGACACCTCCCAGCGCAGCACCAGCCGCTACCGCTGCGTCATCCGGTCGGACGGCGGGTCGGGGGTGTCCAACTACGCCGACCTCATCGTCAAAGGTACGCTCCGCGCAAGTGGAAGGCAAACTACCAGTCACTTAAAAGTATTTGCGACGGATTGAAATGGGTGAAAGAAGAGCCGCGCTTGACAAATCTGATCAGCGTAGACGCAATGAAATGAGACAACTCCTTTAATGTAGAGAATGTGAGACACAGCCCTGGCTTGTGGTTGTGTAGTAGGGTAGTAGGGTGTGTGTGTGTGTGTGTGTGTTTGGCTGGTTGCTCATTAGTGCCGCGAGTGTACTGAGGGCAGAATACTGAACAGACTTCAGAGTGGTGACTAGAACTCACAATGAGCCCTCTTTCACTCCAGCTTCGCCTGCGTCTGTCAGTCTTTCTCTTCCCGTGTCTCGCCGCGTTCCCTCCCTTCCTCTCAAGGATTACTACAGATACCCACATTGTGTTTACTGCATTGGATTTTGAAAATGGCGACGCAACATTCCTGCCAGTCACCCAAATTGTGCGCGGCATTCGACGCAACACGTGGGCGGCGTCGCTTCACCTCAGACTATGACGCCCTATTCGTACCCCACAGTACCGCGTGCAGACCCCTGCAGTCGAGTTAGCGGTGATAAATATGCAACGTCTGGTTAGACGCAGCTCGACAAGCTGCCGAGATCACATTTTCAGGATTCTTTGGATGTCAAGGAAAGGACAAAGTCAGGTACGGGGAAAGATCGTGGTTTGGATTAAAATAGGTATGTTTGTTGCATAAGACTTGAACTAAGTTATCTGTGTTGCATAATATGAGATACATAGACGTCACTGATGGCTGTTGGTTTAGGATGGGATCGGTGAAAGTAAGGTGTTTGACCCAACGTACCCCAGACTCTTCCTCGTGCAGATAACATGACGCTAGTGGGGAACATACAGAAATGACCAAAGCTAAAGCTAAAGCTAAAGCTAAAGGGGCGCCTGCAGCATCAGAGTTTGCAGCACGTGGTGATGGACGAGAGTACTGGCTATGAGAAAGGATGAGTGCAGCAGCAGCTCAACAGGAATACCCACATCTCTTACCTCTTACCCCCATCCCATGAAACCCTTTTGGCCGTCTTGTTAACACATGCAACACAAAACCCCCTGTTTAAACCCACAGATGTCTCTTAAATCCAACTGAAGACTGAAAAAGAAATATGTATGTAACACAAGAAAAATCAGTTTTCAATGCAGGTGAAATGGGATAGCTTTGAAAAAAATAAAAAATAAAGAGTGAGAGTTATAAATATTTCATATGGTAAGTACTCTGCAGTTTTACTAAAGTGCACGAACAAGCAGAGAATACACGATGTAGGCAAACACTAATGAAAAATGTTTTATCTCACTTGGAAACTACTTAAGCTAAAACATAAATGGAGCATTTGGCTAAAACACGGAGTGCTAATTTGACTACAAATCAAAAGCAACAATTATATTAAATATTAAATCTGAATTATATTAAATAAATATTTTCCTTTGAGTCCTTTCTTGTCTTTTCTCCCAGTGTTTTCCTCTCACCCCTTCTCACCTCTTGTTTCCCCTCGTCCCTCTCGTGTTTTTCCGCGCTGCTCAACAAATCCCCTCGTCGAGGACATTCAAATCCTCTAATGCGATCTGCTCAGCTCTGCGCTCACGCTCGAAAAATATGAAGGAAGCCGCGATTTGCCATCCCACTCCCCACCCCACGGTTCATGTGAACAACAGGAAATACAGCGGTGTCCTGCTGAGGAGGGTTTTGATGTACTGAGGAGGTTGGATAATGTTGTTGCAAGGCCTTAGATAGAATTATAGCATCGCAGCTATCTGTTGTTGTCAAACGTAATTACATTCCTGCATCTCCTCCATTCTCCTTTTGCACTTTTGTGTCGGCCTATTTATCCATCTCCGTCCCTGCCTTCAGGTTGTGGACTGAGGGTGAGGAAAAGTTTATTTTACAACATGAAACTTATCATAAAATGTCTTACGCTGAAACTACCGCTACCAATCAAAACAGCGTTTGCTAATTTTAGCCTCTTATCTCTCAAAACAGTGTACGTACGCTAAGATAGAACTGATACGCTATTGGACGCTAATGCTTTAGCGTTTAGCATTGATTGCTCAACATAATCTACGTGTGTTAGCACTGCTGTATTGTATGTTTAAGTGTTAGCGCCGTGCCTATTATCGTTTAGTTTGTGCTAACGTGTTAGCATTTGGCTGGCTATCACTGAACGTAGTTAGCTTGTGGTAGCACTGGGAACTCCTAGCAGTCCAAACAGCTTATGCTATCGTTTAGCATAGAGAAAACTATGCTAAAATGTATTAAATAGTGATTTATCATGCTAATGTGCTAATTTTCGCTAACCCTTAAGCCTAACACACACACTGACTTATTCAACTAGCAGAAAAAATATGTCTCACAAACAGTGCATTGTCTTTCTGAGCGTCCTTGATGGAGACACAGAAGCTGCACGTGCTCAGTCACTGCAAAGCTGAACTGATGCGTCCATTCATCATTATCTGCTGGAATAAGAGTTCTTTCTATAATAAAACGCTTTCATTGTGGTTTAAATTGGATTCCCGGGATGCAGTTGACACAACAGACACCTTTTCCTTAAGATATTTCACGTGAACCATGTTTATTTTTATTCATATTAAATATAAGAGTGTCCTAATCTGGTGTGATGGGAATTGAACTGTGTTTGTTTTTTAATGGAATGTAAATTGCATCGCTGAAATATATTTAAACATGGAGATGCACTGGCCTAAATCAGCAGTCTCAATGCATATTTAGTATGAATTATGCTGTTAACCTTATTTGGTGTGAAGGATGTTTAATCTGGAGGGAGGCTGGATGGTGTGTGTGTGTGTGTGTGTGTGTGTGTGTGCTGTTTTGATTAGATGATAGTCCAGGGACTGAAACTGTCATTACCATCTGTTAGCAGAACACACAGACTGTACTCCTGACGTCCAAACGTGAGTGTGTCGCTCACCCTGCCGAATGCGCGCGTTGGCGTGTATGTGTGTGTCCTTCCTTTGTGTGTGGCGCCTGTGTGTGAATCTCAGGTGCTGTCAGCCGTGCATTGTGCCAGAGGAATAGCCCATGCCAACACAGTGAACAAGAGAGATATGCAATATTACACAGGCACATCTATGAGCACGCCTCCCCGAAACCTTTTGTGCGTGCAGCGTGTGTTGCAAAATGTGTGTATTTGTGTTATTGTCCTTCATTTGCATTTGTGTATTTTTGAGTTTTCATTCATGTGTGGCGGGATCATCTGTGTGCAGCTTCATTTATCTCTTGGTGTGTGTATTCGCGCACGCCTTTTCATTTGTGTCTTCATGTGTGAGGTGTCACCGTTGTTGTTGTTGTTGTTGTGTGTCCAAAATTAATTTGGGTGTGTGTGCGTGCGTGTGTGCTCTCCCAAGCTGCTAAGTGAAATCAGGGTTAATTAGTGTGTTGTTCAGCCAGGTGTGACCAGGGGAGTCTGGAGAGAGACACGCTCTCGTGTAACAGTGCCCTCTCTGTGCGCTGTGTATGACTATGTGTGAGTGTGTGCGCGCTCATCCCACGTGCTCATGCATGCATGTTAATCCGTGACACGACTCTGCTGGCCGGCAGAACAGCTGATGTCTTCCTTGCTGACAAAAAAAAAACAAATAAAAATCTGCAATGAACCAACGGGAAACAGCCTGACTGACACTTTCACGTACTGTTTGTAGCGTTTCTAGATGATTCTGATGGGGAAAGGTGCCTGTTTGTGGACAGTTACAGTGAAATTTGGTGATATCGACTGCGTGTTTGTTTCAGGGGTGGAAGTGGAAGCACCGTTGTCTGCTGCAGTTTCTTCGCTGAGGGTGCCTGCATAAAAAAAAGTATAATTTCCACACATTATAGAAAAGAAAGCATCAAAAGTTAAACAATCACACACACTTAAACTCGCAAAGGCATCAAAATGACAACACCTGTCTTATATACATTGTTCAAAGGCTGAGAAATCAGTCATTTAAGAGGTAATGGCTCGTTATCAGTTTCATTTGGTCAGTGACATAATATTTCTTTTGCACAGGCGTCAGAAGTTTTAAACTGAATATTTAACCAGACTTTAGTCGTCGGGCGTCCGGCTCTTGAGTTATCAGAGAAGCGAGCTGAGCAGACGTCAGCAGCAGCTCGGCTCAAAGACCCTCCCGGACGTGCCGTGTGCACCAAACGGCGTCGGAAAAACGCAGATATTCAATATGAAACTGCTTCATTTTGTGTTTTTATGTTTGAATTCACAATAAAACAATAAACACAGGAGGGACCCTAACTGGGAGAAGCTGGTGGCAAAGACGGCAGCTCCCATGATCCCACACCACATCACAATATTACCATACTGGGCCTTTTGTTATGGTTTCGATTGACAGATGCCTGCTGGCAATCAGTAATCAATCACTAGTTTGCACAATAAATAATAAGTAAACTTTCTAAACTCTTTATGATCAGCTAATGCAAGCGACGATACTGCATTCAAATCTTTCAGGCTGGCGCGGTTTAATTTCAATGCACTTGTCGTTTAAATGACAGTTTGCAAAGAACTGAACAAGTTTGACAGTAAAACAAATGTCACCCCACATTAAAAAATATTAAAACAACACTTAAAAGTAAGAAAAGAACATATTAATTCCCAGAAGAGTAGTTTTTAAATTCTTTAGTCCTCTATAATAAACCTTGACGACAGGGAAAGATCAACTTAAAAATGAATGAATGCCTCTAACGGACACGGACAACTAACAATTAAGTGCTGTTGTGAAAACACCATAAATGCCACAATGCATGGATTACCGCAATTATCTTTTGCTGTTCTCCGTTATTTCTTTGTTTACCGCAATTAAAAAAAAACACAGTAGAATGAAAACAACTCGTTCTCGCTCGCACCGACGGCTTCGCCTAAAATCCCACGGAAAAGGCGGGAGTCGCAGGAGATACGGTGCTCGACTTCGCACCTCCACTCCCATCCCTCCATCATTCGGCGTCCCGTCCGTCTCGTCTCATCACTTCCTGCGTTCGCGCCTCCGTCTCGCTTCACACCTCCCTTAAACGTCCCTGCTTTGCTTTTTCAAATTGACATATCTTTGCATTAATAGCGCAGACGGATATTGTTGCTGCCCCGGGGAAAAAACGCTTGACTGGAATAAATGGGGATGAAAGCCGAATGAGTTTTTATCTAAGTACAAATGGAGATGAGAGGGAGAGTATCAAAAACACACACGGCACACACACACACACAAAAGACCAAACTCTTAAAAGAAGTTCTGGAGTTTTGCAGAATAAGCCGGACCGCTGACGTCTGAACGAACACGCGCGCGCGAACGCACCCGTGGTCCTGTTTGATCGCACATTAAAGGATGTCCTTGAAGAACATGTCGGGGAAAATGACAGTCTGCTGAAAGCTTAAACACACACACGCATGCACAAACACACACACACACACACACACAGATGTTTTTCTCTGCTCCTGTGCGTTTCTCATTTGTATGGCTCTTGTCGAACAGATGCAGTCAAAGCCCCAGGGCAACAAGGTCTCAACCGTACCCCCGGCTGCGCTTGTGTGTGCGTCAGAGTGTGTGTGTATGTGTGTGTGTGAGTGAGCGAGGCTGCATGCTGACGTGTCTGCCTCTCAGGTGGGGTGCAGCGGGGGGTGGGGTGGGGGGGGACAAGTAAGCTCTTTTTGGGCTGTGTATCTGCATTCGTGTGTGTGTGTGTGTGTGTGTCTTGCGTTGTGTATGGGCATTTGGGCATCAGTGTGTGTGTGTTCTGTCTGTCAGAGATAAGACTCAGTGGGGCGTAGCAGAGATCCAGGAGAGCCACCGTCAGCCAGTGCCCCGTGGACACCACGCAGTGTGTGTGCGTGTGTGTGTGTGTGTGTGTGTGTCTGAGTTCCCTGGGAACACTGCTACATCTTTCGAAGTCTCCCCGGGTGGTCATGAAGCTGATTGTAGTCCAAGAATTAGACCCAGCAGTGCCGCCGCAGTGTGTAAGTGTCTGCGTGTGTGTGTGTGTCTCCATATGCGTGTGTGTCTCCGTGGAGCTTTCTGTTGCCCAGAGCTCATTCCCGGCATCTTCTACGTGTCTGTTCCCTGATAAGGAAATCAATAGGAGAGTGGACAGCTCGGCTCCATGTGTCATATGTTTGGAGGCTCACCGATGGATCTGGACTCCCACCGGGCGCGAACGCAAACACAACCTCCAATTTACAAAAATGACTGCTTGGAAAGTGTCCGAGTGAGACGTCTAGATCCAAAATGGGATGTAAGAGGTGTTGGACGCGAGTTACAGTTAGCATTTTTACAGTTTTTTGTAACATTTCAATAAATAACGCCATGTTTTCGATGCCTGGAGTTGTCTTAAAGTGCTCTGGCTCTCCAGGAAAAGCTAATCATCACACAGCGACCGTTGCATTTAGTGTCAAACAGGGGAAAAGGGAATAGGGAATACTAGTGGGCAGGACAGGTGGCAGTCCAAATCATCCAAAAAGGGTCCAGAAACACGGGAAACACTGGGACAAAAGGCACGCATGAGGAGGCAAACGTATGACGGCGATCTGACAAAGAGCAAAAGAGCTGACAAACAAAGCATAGACCTGGGAGGAGAGGTGAACGGGACGCAGGAGGGAACAGGAAACAGGAACACAGAATAAAACGTACAAGTCAAACTCAAAACCGCGACAGCAACGAGATCATTTGACGTGGGTCGAGTTTCAATGTGAAACTTCACTTTAATTGCAGGATTGGACTAATATGCATCGCTCTGAATATGAAAGAGGCGCAAAGTACGTCGTGTTTCTGATCATCCTGGAAAAGACGTATCATAACTAAGTGGAGCAACTATACAGAAGACGGCACGAGGAACAGATTCACTCCCGGTGGAGAAAGAAACCTGCAACCTATGTGAAAAGTTGTGTAGGTTTGTTTATCTGCCTGCATGAGTGTGTTTGTGTGCACGCATGTGTGTGTGTGTGTGTGTGAAAGTTAGGGAATGGAAGGGAAGCACACACCCATACAGTGCACACTCCACCTGCCTCTTTAACCAGGTCCTTGGGGCTTGCCGTAGGGGATGTGTGTGTCCATACGCGTTTGTCACGTCGTTGGTATTCCGCATCCATTGCTCTTTCATGTGCGTCGGCGCGTGCACGCACGCGCATGTGTCAGAGAGAGTGGACGCTTCACACAGAATTTCTGAAGCGAGGCATAAGTAATGCATGAACAGGTGGGTGAGGAGAAGAAGGGGTGGGGGGCGGAGGTGAGAGAAGGAAAAGAAAAGGTAGAGAAGAAGTGGAGAAGGGGTCGGTGGGGAGGGCAGAGACGAGTGGGTGGTGAGGAGGTGAAAAGTTGAAACCAACCAGCCGGGGAGCATGAGATGATAGGAAGGAAGTGAAGGAAGGTGTGTAACAGGAGGGGTGAAGGAAAGGGAAGGAAGGAAACACAGGCAGGACTGGAGCAAAGATGATTATATCAGTGATGTAGAGCCATCGCTGCAAAACCAGAGAAGAAGAAGAGGCACCGGAGCTGACAGGTTCAATCCCATCAGCTGATTCTCGAAGTGTCCCGCTGGTGGCTCGGTGCGGATGGGAGCCGCTAAACGTAGCGACGAGCAGAGACGCGTCCACTACGCGCTGTTTCGCACCCGTGAAGCTGATCCCGTGCATTCTCATCTCAGCGAGCGCGTTTTGGCGACGCTAAGAGGATCAGCGTCTCCTTCAGTCGTTCCTCGGCTTCTCCCGCCCGCTCCATCTGGGGCTTTTATGCTCCCGCAGCTCATCGGCGAGCGAGCAGGTGGAAGTTTGCGCTCATGTTCGCGGACACTTTGACAGAACTGATGCGCTTACGTGACACAATCTCGCAAATTTGGGGAAATGAGCTTAAGAATCGAGGGCTGCGTTCGCACTCGAGGGTTGGTTCCTTCGGAGAGATGAGGGTTTATAATTAACGCCCCGTTCGTCCTCTGGTAACCTGGTCATCAAGGTGAGAAGGCGTCATTTCTCACATAAGCTGCTTTGCCACCTCTGCCGCAGTTTGACGATGAAGACAGCTTCATGTTTCAAATCCAGAAGATCGTGAATAGAGACTTCACAAACACTGCAGCAGAGAACGTCGCTCGCTGCAGCGGAAAAGAAGAGTTTGCCGCGCCACAGCTGTAGTGTTTCAAGAGTGGAAGAGGCTACGATTTAATCAGTAATTAAATAATAGGAGCAATAAGATTGTACAGTTTTAAGGTTCGAAGGCCGCAGGGATCAAACGACTCGGGCGTGAGTTTAACCGCGTCCGTCACGTTCTGTCGGGTCATAGCGAACGGGCGCCGCTTCGACGACGAGAACGCCTCTGCTGCTTTTGTCTGAGGGCGCCGAGGCTCATGGGAGTGAAGACAATGTGATTTCTCTGTTCAGGAGAGGACTCAGGTGGATCAGAGCGCACTGTGTGTGTGTGTGTGTGTGTGTGTGAAAACGTGTTTTTGTTTATCTGCGATTTTGGTTTTTTTTTTGTTTGTGTGTGTCCGCATCTGTTTTTCTGTTTATACGCTTTGGAGTGTGTGTGTGTGTGTGTGTGTGTGTGAAGAGGTAGCAGGTGCCTGCCACAGTGAGTTTTCTGTGAGGAGTGGGGAATCAGATCTTATTTCCCATGATTCCTGGCTCTCCCTGGAGTGTAAAATACACTTTGTAACCCCTCTTTCTTTCTTTCTTTCATTCTTTCTTTCTCTAAATCATCTCTATGTCCTGTCTGTCTGTCGGTTTTCTGCACACGTGCACATGCGTACGTGCAGCTACTGACTTCATATCACCAACTAACAGGCCTGGAGAAGCTGGTGTGTGTGCTACTCACAGGTGCATACGCGCACAGACACGCACTCGGGAGACAGCACCGGTTTGAATCACACCAAACCGGTCCCCAAAGTGACAAAGTGACACCTTTCACCTTTTCCACATTAATAAAGCCAATAGATGCAAGGGGCAAGTCAGCAGGTAGCGAGTCAGACCTTTTGCCCTCAGGTTGGGTGCATCCACGAGGGCGAGGCGGGAACGTCCTCGTGTCACATTTGCAGCGCGCGGGGCCAGTCTCTGGGGACGGTATGCACACGCAGCCGAAACCCTCTCCAGTAAAAGTTTCAAACAGTCGTCCGATCAAGACGGACTTTGCGCTGTCGTTGTCTACGGCTGCTTGTACGGTTAAAACCCCCCAATGTCAGTGTGAACGGTTTTATTTTCTGAGCTGTTGCGTTTTCTAATAACATTGCCTGGTTTATTTCCGCACGGCCAGACAGTCGTGCAAACCGTCTCCGACTGCGGGGCTGGAGGAAACGGTTTCCCGCCTGTTGGTTTTCAGAATCTGATGGTGATTGAAATGATTAAGTAAAATGATCTGGTGTCTTTGTTGTGTGTTTCCATAAAACTGATGCCGACTCTTTCGAAAAAGCACTATAATCTACATAATTATGGTCCTTATTCAGAGGAAAAAACAAAAAAACCAACATAGTCTGTAATGCAAGTCATCGGCTGACAAAATAACACTTTAAACCGGGTGCTTTGTGTTTTAGACGTATCGAATGATGAACTTTGGGAGCGTATTTATGTTTTTTTGGTTTGTTTTTTTTCATCTTTTTCATATCCTACGCAGGCATTTGCAATAAAACACATCCAATATAAATTTGTTCCACCCAGACGCGCAGCAGGCGGTGGTTATCGTTAACATTTCATGAGCTGGATTGATCGTTTCAGAGCTGGGCGGTGTTGATCTTGTGTGCTTATCTGTTCTTTCTGAGATGAGCTACAGAGTTCAAGGGGCCGCGAAATAGACCTGGGATGTGTTGCTGATAAGACGAAGACATATGCGTGGATTAAGGGTAGAATTAACAAATATGTAGAGAGGAAAGAGAAAAACCCCGAGGCTGTTTCAAACTTTGGATCAGCATGAATCAAATGATAAGGTGCTGCTAACAGCATTGTGTAGATTAAATTGTCCTCCTATAATAAATACAAACAAACACTATACAATAACATTGTTTTCACAGCCAGAGGGGATAAAACAAAGAGCAAGAAACGTGAAGCCAATGTGGAAGAGCTGCAGTTCCCTGAACGTCCACTAGAGGCTCCAGGTGCGCGTCAGTCCCCATAAACCACCATGTTAAAACCCGCTAAACATGTTTACAGCCTGGTACAAACAACAGTTTTGGTCTCCACAGCTAGTTTCCCTGTTCATGCCGACTGCGTCATGAACTATATTAATATGTAAAGTCATGCATCATTAAGGGGCGGGGCTTTTTGAGTGACAGCTAGCTGCTAGCTGCTAACGGCGTGTCTTTCGGCCCGGCCTCGCCTCTTTGCCCATTATTGGTTTAGCCAGGAGTTAGGCGACGTTGTGCACTGCCAAGATGGCGACGGGTGACATCACAGTGACCTTATTTTTATATACAGCATATAGAAAATAAAGGTATTTTTGCTTTAAGGCCTAAAATACATTGTCATTGTATTCTAGTTAAGTTCGAAAGTGCACGAATCAGCTTTTCAAAAAAGAAAACATCATCATGAAACGAACGACAGATGGAGAGGAAGTGCTTCGGCCAAGAGGAGAACGTCTCTCCCCCTTCTTTCTCTCCGTCTTATCGTCCCGACCATCATTACTTTCTCTGCCCACTGTTGAAACGGGAGAAAAACAGATTTTGGTAGAGAGATTGTCATTTTCGTTGCAACTGATTTTTCCATCTTTTCCGCCACCTGGGCGATATCTTTTCTCTCCTCTCTGGTGGGCTGAGTCCTCCTCTATCTGTCTCTCTCTCTCTCTCACACACACACACACACACACACACACACTCTCAGAGGCACACATACACACACTTTTCACTCTATCTTTGAATCTTTCTCTCGCTTTGAGCACACGGCAGGGCTCGGAAAGGTTCGATAGCGTTTCTAGATTTGCCACAGGCACGCACGTGAACGGAAGTACACACTCTCACACGCACACACACACACACACACACACACACACTGTGAGGCATGTTATAAACTGCCAGCAGAGAAGAGGTGATAAAAAAAACTAATACTACCGACAATACAATTATTACTCTTATCGTCACTTCTTTAACCTTTTTTTTTTCAATTTTTCCTCTTTTTTAAAATGTATAGCTTGTGTGTAGGTGTGTGTGTGTGTGTGTGTGTAGGAGTGTGTGTGTGTGTGTGTGTGTTACACTAGGTGGCTGGGGAAGCAGACAGTGAAATAAAATGAGAACCATTTAGATTGGAATGACCTGAGAACCACAGCCATACAGACTCTTGTGCTTTCTCCACCTTTAACTTTTATTATTATTATTATTATTATTATTATTATTGTTATCTGCCCTCCTAACAGCCTGTGTCACTAACTCTCTGGCTTATCTTTCATAACTTTATAGTATATCATTAATTGTTTCTGTATTTGTTTTATTTCACGTTGTGATCACAAAGATTCCTGAAACTGGAAGAACTGGTCTCCGTCTCTGGAGCTGGCCTCGGTTTGGATCAGGGTAGACTCAGATGACTTGTGTGGCCCAGGGGTTAACAAGCAGACTGCGTCCGCCATCTTTGCTTCCTGCTATCAAACTAAGCCGTAAAATGACCAAGATATAATCAAACTACAAACTCTTAATGGTTATGGTGTACCACAGGGGTTTATTCTGGGCCCTGTGCTCTTTTATTCTAACATTATCATTAACATTTTCATGTTTGTTGCCAAATGAACGTCTTGACACATGCGATAATGTTTTACTAGGTTTGATTTTTCTTTTTAGCCAACAAGCCATTGAGAAATCACAGTGCTGCTGCAGGATGCTCCACTTAAGGCGAATAAAACAAACGCTGCGCTACTCTTGAGACGCGCAGACGTACGTATCTTGGCAACGGAAAACAAACAAACAAGCAAGCAAGCTCCTAGGTATGGGTTGTAGTAATGGAATTTGTAATCGCCTCCACCCTCAGGACGGGCTGCGTTCACCATACCCATAACCATACTTTCACACGGCGTTTTATCGACCATGCAAAAGCCTTTTTAGAAAATTGCCATCTTATATCCTACATCTTTGCCGCGCTGCACCGCAGGTCCACGCTGCTCCGGTGATTAACTGATGAAAGAGTTGGCACGCGCAGCCGAACTACCTTTTAAAAAATAACATTTAAATGAATGAATTTCAATGCAAACGGGCCGCAGTAGGGTAAGTTTTGCATTGAGGGCCTGATGGATGCTCTGGAGGGATCAGGCAGCAGTACTGAAGTCATATTTGCTGCGAATGAATAATGTCTTTTTAAACATCTGCCCTTTTTTTGGAATATTTAACTTTTGAACGCGGCATTATACGTTCTCCGTGAAGCCTCTGACTCTCCAAATCAACTGCAGAGGAGAGGCAGATGCGCTACCGCCGATTTTGCAGTCGGCACATTTGCAAATCAGACCATTCTGAGAAATGATCTCCGACTGATCGTTTTCCATAACTGAGCCAGACTAACTCACACAGACAAAATTATCCATGGCACACAAATGCATATACGCTTAATCATGCATCCTAACACATGCACACGTACACACATCTGATTCTCTTCTGCACGGTAATGCACACGCAAACACGCCCAGAAGTACTGCACACACACACACATTCGAAAAACGAACAAGATGAGACTTTTTTCATTTTAATCCATTTCCATTAAAATCATGACACACACACACACAAGCACACACACACACATTATGTCCCATCTTCAAATGCCATGCTGGGATTGTAATACAGCGCAGTAAAAAAGTAGATCCATATACTTTCTTCCCTCAGGGTGTAGTAACACGGGTCACTTTTGAGTGTGTGATGCGTCTTCCAACAACAAGGCCCCAGGATACGCAAGATAAAACCTTTATGGGGCCGGGACACACACACACACACACACACACACACACACACGTATACACACACACAGGTCTTTATTGGCCCACAGTAACAGTGCTCTACTCCTGCTGTATCCCATTTTAAAACTTCATGAGCCCTGCTTGTTTTTACTACAGCGTGAGTGTCTGCAGAAACAAAACGGCGTCCTGCGGGAGCACGACTCCTGCAGGCGAATCATCTCTTCCACCTCATATTAATGCCTAACTTTTTTTTTTTGCAAATGCAAGTTCTTTTTTAATTACGCAGCGTGCGGTTTGTGAGACGCCGTGTGCGTGACACCCTGCCCTGACATGCAACAATCACACGTGAGGCCGTCGCTTACGTCCTTTATCAGGACACCTGGGAGGTTGCAGTTTAACTTTGTGCAGTTTAAAGAGGCAAACATATGACCTGTGTCGATTTAAAGCTTGTTTACAGTCAGTTTAACTCATGGTACGCCCCCTTTTTACTATCCAGCACAACTTTAACATAACCAAAAGTGATAATCAAACACACACATGCATGCACAGGGCATAATCAAATTGCCTTGCGCGTGCATGTGTCTATAATTACACGCAAACTACAACGTGTCACCTGCGTGTTCAAGTTTTTCGAGTGAAAGGTGAAACGAAATATGTCCAATCTGTTGCTCAGCTTCGACTGGAGTGATAGTGTAGCATGAAGCGGTTGCTAAGGAAACCTGCACGCTATAATACACCTGGTGCACCGCTGCATTTGTTGATTGGAGCTCAGGTTTGAGGCTTCCTGTTGTTCAATTTTTACAGCCAATAAATAAACACATAAACAAACAAACAGAAAACATGCTTTCAGTGGCCGTGCTATGAACTCCAAAGGTAGCAGCTGCACAGCAGAATTGCCTCAGTGCAGCAAAGTTGTGGGCTCGTTCATCAACTCGTCTCTCCCGTCATCCTCTCTACCCTTCATCCTTCATGTCCTCTCCTCTGCCCTTTTTACTTCCTGTCTCTTGCACTCTCTCCTCCTCCTCTACTTGACCGCCATCCATGGGTCCTGTCGGCCCCGCCTCCCTCTCTTTGCTCCCAGCCCTCCTCCCTCCCACACGTCCTTCTTTATTCCTCCCATCCCTCCTGCCACACTTCATTAGCATCGCTGTATGTGTGTCATGTTTCTGTATCCGTGTGTGTGTGTTTGTGTGTAGGTTGGGTTGAGGTTTTGGTTGGGGTCAGGGTAAGTCCTGTGGAAATGAGTGTAAATCAGTGTAATGTCCTGTGTATTAATGGAAACACAGTGTGTGTGTGTGTGGGTTTGTGTTTAGTTTCAAACGAATGTGTGTGGTGTCTGTGTGGGTGTGTTCACACGCGTGCAGCAGATGCAAGCACGCGCGTGCGTTGGTGAGTTTGTGTGCGTGCGTGCGTGCGTGTGCGCTCCCCCCATGTCGTCGCGGGTGCCAGGTTGCGTGTCACTGGGTGGCCTCTGTAACTCTCCGCTGCAAACGAGCTGGCGGAGGGAGGGATGGAGAGATGGCGGGAGGAAACAGACGGAGGCAGGGAGTGATTGAGCGATCTCACGCTCTCTTCCTGTGGAGCAACATCAGGAGAAGTTGTTGAATATAAATGATGTTAATGAAGAGTCTGCGTCTCCGTGGAAGCGGCTGTAAAACACAGCTAAGCGGCCTCTGCGCGAGGACGGCGCCGCGGAATTTCGCACTTTCCGTCTGCTCACAACGGAGAGTAAATGGACTTTGTATTGCGGTTGACAAGTTTGCAAATTGTGCCGCCGCGCTTCGGCTTTCCGAATGTTTTTCTTTAAAGAAGCGCATTTACATTTGAAACACATCCTCCGCCTGTTTATTAAATCTACCCCTTCTTCTGAACAAGCGAGGGAAATTGCGACAGAATGAGAACATTTTGGCTTCTCTCGGTGAATCAGCCTTAAAAAAAAAATTTCCTGGGAGATAAAAAAAAAAAAAATGAAGTGCTCTTTTTATTAAGACAGAGACGAAACCATTAGGAGCACGAAATGAAAACAACAAGGAACGCTTTGAAGGATAACTGAAGCGTTTGTTTGCGAAATGGCTCGCTCCTTTTCGGGACGACGAGGATAATTCATTTCCTTGTTCCTGTCTTTTGCTTCTGCTCCGTCACGAGAACAAAGGTTCACGAGTGTTAAGCCGCACTCTGTTTCACCCGGGGAACGCTCAGGTGCACGCGGCGCACATGCACCTTCTCCCACTCGTGCAAAGATATGCTTATTGTCTCTCCTGCACACACACACTCGTGCGCGCAGCCTCCGTATAGTTGAGATGGATGAGCGTGCGGTGACTGACAGTTGATTCATCGGTCCCGCGGCCACCATGCATATTCTAATGCAGCCTTGAGGAAAGTAAGAAACTTGCAGAGTGAGATCGGGACTTTGCTTTTAGACAGCGGGAGAAGAGGGGCCATTATTCTTAGCTGGCATAACGTAGCTGTCAACTGACAAAGCACCTGCCACGGAGGGGAAAAAAAAAAGATTTATACTTAGAAACCGAGACTTCAATCTTAAAAAGGGCCTTTATGTCATAACTGTCTGAGGGGCTTTACATTTAGGACGAGTTCATTTCCAAAACCATGCATAGCCTGCACGTTCTGCATGTTTGCAAGGGTCAGTCCCGCCTTCACGCGCGCATTTCTTTGTGCACGTCGCTGCCCACCTGACTCGTAAATATAGTCAGCGTGACGTCAAAGTGGCGCTCGGTGATGGATGGATGTGGCCGGTTTCTCGTGGAATCCGATTTAAATCAATATAATCACGCAAATCTTTGAAAATAGGAAGTTTAGAGAGATCAAAACATACAACCTGCATTGAACTTGCAAACAAATTACAGCACGCAGTCCCACGTACTGCAGGTATGTGTGCAGTTTCCTCTGCTTCTCTGCATCGGCACTGTTGATACAAACCTCACGCGTGAGCGGGCCTTTTATTGGTGGTGAGTCCCCATTGGCTAATGTATATTGTGATGTTATTCAGTGCAGAAAGTGCATGCACAGACACCTTAAAGTGTCTAAGGTAATATATATGACCACTTTACAGTACGCACGACACTATATTAATCTTTCACGAGTACAGTAATGTTATTTAGCGGGTAGCGAATGCCAAGTAACGCCGTTTAGGATGTCTGAATGCAGCAAAACTAAAAGTTTCATCAAAAGAGATCAATGTTTTACACAGTTACACAATTAATTTGTTTGCAAGTCATTCATTTTAATTGTGAGGTGACATTTTTCACATCAGAAAGTCTTGTTTTTCTTATTTTTGTCTGACATTTAAGAAGTTTTGTTCAATTACTCTGACACAAATCTGATTCCACAGTTTGTCAGTCACTGCGGTGTGTGAAAACGGAGATGAAAGGTGATTTAATTTAAAAGCAAAAACAAAAAAAACGCAGTGCGAATTTCACCAGTGGCAACAAAACGATGTGTCGGCTCCGTCTAATGTGATTTCCACTCACGAATGAGTGTGTTACGGCCGCTGTCCAAGGTGCAGATCCGGGGGCCGTCAGACAGGCGGGAGCTGTCCGCGGTAATTACCGCTGATGAGCAGGAAATCTCGCCGGCACGGTCTGACGGGCGACGGAGAAGCTCCGCAAATAATTTCCCCGTCATTGTTTCCATCTGCTCCCGTTGCTCTTTAGCGGCGTGTGTGCGTTTCAGATTCAGGTTCCCGCCTCTTGACATCGTTTTGTTAGTCCGCAGCTGTTAATCTGACCGTTAGCTGCTGCGGGGAGAACGCAGAGTCGCGCAGGGCCTTTCGCAAGTTGCAGGGGTAGATTATAGGATCTGGCCCGCATCGGTGAAAAGCATGCAACGCTTAAACTGTGTATCTGAATTTCTGCATTTCTGCAGACGTTCATCTTGGTCAGCTGACTAAACTGTGCTGAGACGCGGCGGCGGGCATTTTGCAAAGCTTCACCATCGCTGCGCGGGTGTTCATTGGTGGATTTTGGGTTGAGTGGATGAAAGGTCCTGTACTTTAACTGTTTTCGGTCCAATTCCCCATAAATGTGTTATTAATCACCGTGTAAACCATGCATTACCTTGTATATGTGTGATGCATTGCTTCCTTCTCTTCCCTTTTTTCTTCTGAGCCCTTTTCCTGACACTTTGCATAGCGTTTCCAGGAAGTCTCTATCTCACCGTTCATATGGAGCTCATTTTTTAAAAAGAAGCCGCTGTCTCCAGTTTGGTTTTGAAAAAAGGGGAGTAATAAAATATCCTATGCTTTTAGGGTTGACAGAGGCCATTATTTTAAAGCAGCATAATGTGAAAGTCTGGTGTCGAAGTAGCTGTCAGCAGCATGTCAACAACGTGATGGATTAGTGCTACAGGTGGAGAACTCGCCCGGTACAAACGTCTCCGTTTGAGCTTTTAGCGGCAGCTGCTTTCAATGCAAAAGCTAAACTCCGTCTTCCCTCCACTTTGCATTTACATCCTCGCACAAACCGTGGCGGTGGCGGCGGCGGCGGCGGCGGAACAAGCTTTGTTTCCTCAATCGCATCCTTTACAAACCCACGTGTAACTTGCGGCGAAACATGCAAGATGCTGGCGGCGTTGCAGACCGTGCTGCTGATATCGATCAACTCCGAACTTTCTTCCATCACCTTTTATGGGTGTTTTTATTGGGGGAATCGATGGAGACCAGAAAACGTCTCGGAGCGCAGGTGGTGCATAAAACACGGCGTAATGAAAAGATGCATTTCAAATCGTGTTTGTTATTTTTGAAAATTACACCGAGCACCCAAAGGGTTATACAACATTCATTCATTTGTTTGAGTATTACACACTTAGGCAGCGCTGATTGGACTCTAATATAGTTTTTGGAGAAGATGAGCTCTGTGATGTATTTTAATTTAACAGTGATAAGCTCGGGTGGGGGTGTAGTTACAGTCAAGCCAAGGCGATATATTTGTTTTCTGATTGGCTCTGAGACCGAACGGCACGACTCAACGGGGACAACGTGTTTTATTGATTTATTTTCTTTTTCCGATGGCGCATTCTCTGATTTTATTACACGAGGAAAGAAAGAAAGACAAATCTGAATCTGCACCTCTCTAACCGCTGTTCCTACTTCCTGTTTTAACAGCTCCGCCCACTCCGATCGCGCCGCCTGAGCTTCTCGCCGTGGGCGCCACCTACCTTTGGATCAAACCCAACGCCAACAGCATCATCGGCGACGGGCCGATCATCCTGAAGGAGGTGGAGTACCGCACCACTTCGGGGAACTGGGCGGAGACCCACGTGGTGGACGCGCCCACCTACAAACTGTGGCACCTGGACCCGGATGTGGAGTACGAGATCAAGGTCCTGCTGTCAAGACCTGGGGAGGGAGGAACGGGGCCACCGGGGCCGCCGCTGGTCACCAGGACGAAATGTGCAGGTGAGTGACGCCTGTATTTGATCTTTCTGATGGCGCTGATAGCTAACAGGGTTCAGATTTCATGTTCAAGGCACGGTGGTTAGCACATAGAACAAGAAGGTCTCGGGTTCGATTCCCGACTGGGTTGCACGTTCCCTGCGTGGGTTCCCTCCGGGTACTCCGGCTTCATCCCACCACCCAAGAACATGCACGATGGGTGAACTGGGAACTCCAAACTGCTCGTGGGTGTGAATGAGTTTGTCCGACTCTATGTATCTGTCCTGGGCGTACCCCGCCTCCCGCCCAACGACTGAGGGTGACGGTGGAGAAGAATGGTCTGTCCTTCAGGTCAATGCAGTGCTGCATCAGAAGGTCCTCGGAGGCATGGAGCATCTTCTTCATGCCCACGAGTTTGAGGCCTTTTGCCTCAAACCTCATTTTTCGTTGCGCCGGTCTTTTTTGTCCTGCATTTGACGTTGAGATCAAGGTCACCGCGGTCCACGTGAAGCGAGCGCTCGGCGATGTATTAAAGGTAAATAAGCCGTGATCTGTAAACGTTTTCGTTTTAGGTCTGAGTCATCTTGCATAAAGTCTAGAAGGAGGATGAAAAAATTCACAAGAGGATAAAAAAAAAGGGAGAGAAAGATGTTTCCAATTACTTCTTCTCGGGAGCGAGAGCGCGAATCAAAGGAGATGATAATTGGGATGTTAAGAAGGTGCCCCGGAGATGAAGGAAAGGTGGAGCGCGGGGGCTGGAGGAGGAGGAGGAGGAGGCGGTGGGAGGTTAGATGGGGGGCAATCATGGCCGATAATGAGGATCCCAGCGGGGGTGTAAGGACACAACGAGTGGCGTTTCATTTGATAAAGTGACAGCCCATCAGATCTCGGATGGAGGTGCGCGCGCGCGTGTGTGTGTGTGTGTGTGTGTGTGTGTGTGTGTGTGTGTGGGAACTAGCCGCTCTGCTTTCCTTCCTCCTCTACGAATCATCCTTTCATTTGTCTCCCTCTCTCCTGTTTGCGCGCTCCACCTGCCTCTTTTCTCCCTCTCCTCATTAACTCCCACTCTTTTGACCTCTCCGCCGCTTCTTCTTGTTTTAATTGTGCTTGTTTCTCACCCTCTCCCTTTTCTCTTCTCTTTATCACTCTTCCAGCGTCTTTCTATTTCTGTTTCTCTGCTTTCCCTCACTCCTTAGCTCCTGGGCTCACCTCCTCCATCTCTCCTCCCCCTCTTTTCTTTTCCTAGCCTCCTTTCTCCACTATTCACTTCTTTTTCTTTTCATTTTTACATGTTTGGACACATTCTCCTCTTTCTCTCCCCTCATTTTTACCCAAATTCTCTCTTTTTGCTCTCCAGTTCCCTTTGTTTTCCACTCCCATGTCTCCATTTTCCCTTCCTTTTCCCATCTTCTTTTAACTATTATCTTTTACTTTCCTCCCTTCCCACTCAGCCTTTTTTTTCCTCAAGAGCTTTTTTTTCTTTTTTCTGATGCAAGATTCAAAAGCCCTTGTCAGGAGGAGTAGAGATTGAGCGACTGAGACAAAAGGAGGATGAGAAGAAGAGAGCGAGGAGGAGTTGGCGGAAGAGCGAAGGTGTGGGTCTGAAAGGAGATTCGGCTCAGTGCGCATCTAACCCTCGACTCGCCGAGGAGGGAGGAGAGAGAGCGATGCATTTGAATACCGCTGCTTCCCCGCAGTGTTTCTGGCTGTTACTCACGATGCCCGTGAGAAAGCGCAGTGTGTGTGTGTGTGTGTGCCTGTGTGTGTGTGTGTGTGTGTCTGGGGGCTCTTGTTGTTTCTGTTTAAAGTAAGTTACGTCAAAACTTTAATATAATTGGAATGGGACTGTGGTTGTGTGTGTGCGCGCGCCTGATTTTGCATATGTTTTGTGCGTGTCTGCTGTGTTTTTCACTCATTGTGTGTGTGTGTGTGTGTGTGTGTGTGTGTGCGTCAGTGTTTGCGGTATCTTCTGCCCGCCCCCCCTGAAATTCGTACTCTGTGGTCACCAGCAGGTGAAAATGATGTGCTAACATCTGCAGACTCGCCGTCTCTCTCTCTCTCTCTCCCACCGACTCACTTTTCTGTTATTCCATATTTTTTATTGTCTGACCCTGAATCAGCTTCATTGGCCATGCACGTGTACACACACACACACACACACACACACACACAGGGACTCTGGTAGAGACCTCTTCATTGCTAGCAACGGGAAACAGGACACACACCGACGATCAGGCCTACACACACACACAAGTCTTCTAAGTTGAGTGTTCTTAAATCAGATCGGAGACCAGCAGAGCGATCCTCATCCGGTTCACATCGTACACGCAGTGTGACGTGACGAGGGGCACGTTGTCCGCTGTAACAACTGCAGACATTAGTAACACTTGCAGTTGCAGTGAAATTACAGTAATGCATTACTTTTGTAGCTAGGTGCTCGTATGCACACACGCTTTCAGACCAAACCTCAGACTGAAGCGTGTCTCAAGCGCGCACCATGCAGCGCGTGTGGAAGTAGCAGCCAGATTCCAGCAGGCGCGGAAAGATGGAGAGTAAAGCAAGGAGAAGAAGAGAAGATTACGCAGCAGGGAGGAGAGGAGAGAGGGGGAGAGAGGGAGTGATCAAATTGAGACAAAGAGAGACGGGAAGGGAGAGATGGTTGACGAGAAGAGGGATGAAAGAGGTGGGCCGTGTGTGTTTGTGTGTAAAGCACAGTGGAAAGGAACATGTGTTTCTGGGCTAGTGGCGCTGTGTTGAGCTGTCACAACCATTCACGGGGGTGCCCGGCGTGCGCGCGCCGCGTCCGAGTGTGTGATGGGATCGGAGCAGGCAGGTATGACAGATGTTCAAAAGCCTGCTGGCCACCGGCAGCGTGGGTGTGTGTGTTTGTCTCCGCACCTTCTGTGTTCACCTTTCTGTTCGCGTTAGCGTCTGCAGCCGCGCCGACGGGCCCGCTAATCATTTTAAAGCTGCTACTTGTAGAAACTTTAAACATTTTGATATCGAATTTGCTTCAACACCTCGGTGTAATTATCGTAAACTACTGCCGCCGCGGTTTTGGGCCATGGTAATTACCATCGTGGATGTCCTGTATCCCAGGCAGCCACTGGTTTATTCCACTGTATTTAGTGTAGAGTGTAACACGTATGTTCAACACGGACCCGTTCGGGAGCCGACACGCTGCACAGCTCTGCGGTTTCGATGCTCTTGCTGATTTTCTTTCCCGGTCTCCTCTGACCAATTAAATCCAGACCAGACTCCGTGCGCTCCTGGGCCTCCTCATTACAGATAAAACACTGAGCTCTGATTATGGGCGACGTCCTCTGAGCTGATAAGTTCTGACCAGATTTGATCCCCGCAGCTGCTAATAGCTCCATATTGTTATTGCCTGCGAGTGTTTAAGCGAGACACTAAGTCCCAAACGTTTCCTTTGGTTTCCTTCGCTCTGGAGGAGAAGCGTCAACTGAAATATAACGGCCCGGAGCGGCACATCGGTGCATCGCTCCCACAGTTCACAGCAAAGTTGTTGAACTTTATTGCAAACGGTTACGGCTATTCCGCTAACAGTTATGACGGCTTCAAATGATGCCGACGCTAATTGGCAATATTGCTTATATCGGCAAGCGAGAATAGGAGGAGGAGCAGGAATGAAAATAACTAGGAGGCACTTGGAGAAAACAAAATTAATTCTCAAAAACGTTCTGTTTTAGACGAAAATGGCTTTGATCGTGATTTCAAATAGCAAAAAAAGCAAAATGTCACGACGTTTGCAGCCTTTAGTTACCCTGTTATCATGTCTTTACCTGCACACATGAGAAAACTACATTGTTTATTTCCCTGCACAGTTCATGTGCACCTGCAGAGCCGCTCCACACTAAAACCCTTCCATCCGCCTACGTTAGCGCTGAGTTTTACCCGCCAGACCCACGTTTGTTCGCCTTCGCTCCTCACCTGTGACGTGCAAACTTCAGTCTGCCGCACAGTCAGAAAGAGCAAAAGCGTGCGTCCCGAGTCATAAAACTGCAGGGCACCACGCAGCGCCTCTCCTGCCGGGCTGCTGACAGCCGTGTCAGCCGAGCACTCAGTCACACCGGGGCGGCGGTAGAGGAGGATCTGCCGGCGTCTTGTTTGAAAGTAGTTTAGCTGACTTCAGTCACGATCAGCGGCGGTTGTTGAGAGCGCCGGGGCAGCCGGCAGACACGTTTGTCTTGTGGCGCGGTTACTCTGAGGCAAGGTTTGTAAAGTTTACATCCTGCTGTGGTCGTCGTTCCACATTGATCTGCCAACAACAGTGCAGTGATCCGACTCGGGGTCGTCTCCGCTAATGACCTGAATCGTCGACTTTCAGGGGGGCAGGCCCAGAGGCTGCTGCTCCCAGTTTAAGCAGTTTATGTGTAATGTTAGTGAATAAGGAAACGAATGCGTCGAATCGGGATGACACTCGTGGCAGCGTCGGACACAAAGTAAACCCTCGGCGAGCCGAACCGAGCGGCCGCTGCGACTTTCCCATTACGCGGGAAACCATCTTCCACTCGTTTCCTCCGCACAGCTCCATTGTTGCAGCGGATGTTGCAGCCGGCTGCCGGGCGGCCGTCGCTCAAAATGGGATTCGGGCCATTTCACCCATAACCGGCGCCGCGGTGGCTCGGGGGAATCCAACAACGATTTTAGCCATGTGCCTCCTCTAGCGTGGCACATTTGCGGGAGCGCTGCGGAGAGCAGATCGAGGAGGCGAGCTGAAATGAACTGAATTTTTGCTGGAGGTGCAGGGAGGACACGGCCTTGATGAATGATTGATTCCATCATGCTCCCCCTCCTCTGGTACTTCCTCGCCTCCCTTTCGCTCGCTGCCTTCCATCTAATCACTCCTTCCTTACTTCTCAAGGCTTCCATTTGGATAATTTTTCTTTACACCCGCCTCCTTTTCCATAAACGACACTCAGTGGACCAGCTGTTCCCCTCACCGAGCTGCACGCGGCTGTGACCTCCATGGTTTTGCGCCCCGTTCCCGTCTCCTCCAACCTCTTCAAGCCATCCATCCTAATCTTTCTCTCTGACATTAGCATCGTCTCTTTGCTGCAGAGAGCCCGCCGGATCACGCAAACATTGCCCTCTGACATACTGCCACCCTGATCTTGATCTTTGTGCCTCCCCCGTATTCTCGCCCATCCCACACCAGAAATATTACCTTAAACTCAATATTCCCCCAACATAAAATGTGAACATTGGCTCTGATCCTTGTCTCTATAAATATCAGCTTTTAACTTTAGCGTTACCTCTTCAAAGTGCAACTGCATCCTCCTCTAATCTCCTCTCCTCTCCTCACTTCTTCTCCTCCCACCTCTCCTCTCTCCCTTATAAATGATTTTTATGTGAGGGATGATAATGTAAGTGTTGGCTAATATGTTACCCTGTAAAGATGGACTTTTAATTCACCCGCCGTGCATAAATCTCCCCCTAGTATCTTTTCTGTGCCTTTTCCCTCCCGTAACGTTTCCTTTCCCGCTCTCCTCTTTACAGGAGGCAGATGCTAATGCGAGTGTTGGCTAATATGCAGCACTCTATGAAGACTTTATTCACCTGAGGGTTATATATTACATCACAGCACCCCCCCCCCCCCCCCCCATCTCTTATAAAGTAGATCTTTATGTGAAGGATGGTAATGTGAGTGTTGGCTAATGTGTTGCTCCATAAAGATAGATTTTTAATTCACCTGCTGGGTATATACTGATTTGGCTGACACCGCCGCTTCTCCGTTCTGCCGAGCCAAGCAGTTTGATGCAGTTAAGAGGGCGCATCCTTTCCCCGCATCAAAAGCGGCCACGGTCCGCCCGTTTGGAGCTCGGTTCTTGCAGGCGGAGAGACCGTGAGATCTGTCTTAAAAAGCCAGCAGCACGTCCCGAGCCGCCTGTTGATGAGGCCGCTGTAGCTTTTAGTTCCGATTCAGGTGCAAGATCACCGTCCACCGGCACCTGCAACGTTCAAACATCTTCCTTCCTTTGCTGCTCAGAGCAGTGTGTAATAACGACCCTGCAGGGAAGCCTCTGCGACCGACCTCTTCAGGAAACAGCTTATACTCGTTGTCGTTTTCATCTGCATTCATGCACTTTTGATATTTTGAAGCTTTCCTTCCATTCAAAGGTGTGCACCGGCTTTATACCAACAGCAAACCTCCTCTCCTGTGATCTGGCATCAGCCCCATCGTGGAGGCACAAGGGTGTGGCAGCAGCACAGTGAGCACGGCTTTACAGTGGATTTCATGGAGAGTCATCAAATGAACATGTTTAATATATGGGGATATTAAAATCAAGATGGATGCATCTGAAGAATCACCTTTTGTGCACAGATAGGCACGTTAGCGACTGGATAAAGGTTAAACTAGGGGCCGGCTGAGTCTCTGTGACATTAGAAAATATTTTATTTAATGACAAGTTGTCTGATCTAGTTATTCACAGAAAGTGTAATTATCTAAATCTGTTGGATCATCTTGTTAGCGGGAGGCTAACAAAGGACGGCCGTGCTCGCTCGCAATTCAAAAACCAAATGTTTCGCTGTAATCAAGAGGCCGCAAGTTAATTACGTTGAAAGCCACGGAAGACTGAGCCTCGAGATCTCAAGATAACGAGATGATTCGCCCAATATCACGAAAACCGAAAGTGCCTCGAACGTCCGTCGGGGCTACTGATTGAAGCCCTAATGGTCTTTAAACGTTGAGCAACTTTGGATATTTCATTGTGTCTTTCGGCTGCAGACCCATCAGTGAAGTGCACCGTCCCTTTTCACAAGCTCATCAACCCATGGGTTTAAGAGGACTGCATTATAGTGTATTTTCAAGCACGCCCGTTCTCTGCTTCGTCGTGTGTAGTAGCTCGGAGATTTGACTCAGTGAATCACAACTGCCGCTGTTGCTCTGCCTCCCACCTGCCCTTCCTTTGGGCCCATTCACACCTTCTTGCTGCTCTCTGGCAACGACCTATGAGATGAACATCTTGATCCGGAACAGCATCTTTTCATCGCCGCTCGGTGGAAAGGAGGCCTTTCTCTTGTCGAGGGGCTTGTCTCCACCATGCTAAGAGCAATTGCACCATTCATGTAGCGGCACAAAGTGGCTAGCTCTGCTGGTAAAAGCTCCCACTTTAGTGGTTAAGTGAATGGCTGCCCCGGTTTCCGTGCTGCACCGGTGGAAACCTGCGATTATACGACAATGCAGTGACCAAAGAAAGGTATTATTCTCCAAATAAAGATCCCGTCACATGATCGAGTGGCATGAATAATGCGGCGCTACCTTAGGGAACAAGATCCCTCAGATCCTCCTGGCTCGCTGTGGTTTCCTTTTCATGTCGAGACAAAATGCGAGTTAGTCTTTGTTATTTTTCTGAAGCTGTGCGCTAAGCAGTTAAATGAACACCTCAGAGGTTTCTCAGCCTTTGTAATCTTAGATCATAAAGAAATATATTTTAATCCCCCCGCCGTGTGTCCAATGTTTCCAATATTTCCTCCAAAAAGCACTTTTTCCCCTCCTGTGCGCCCCTTCATCAAAGCATGGGGACTAAAACTCGGGGAACACGTGAGTCAACCCTCGTTTGATTGCACTTTGGAGAAGATGGGACTTGAATGGAGGACTCAGACAAAGACCGTCTCCTCCTATACTCACGTTACTCAGTAAGAAAGTCTCCTCTGTTGTGTGTGTTCCCGTCACTGCCTCGTCTTATAATTCTTTCTCCGTTCTTCCCTCTTTTCTTATTGTGCTACTGTAAGTAAAACCCATTGTCCTCCCGTGAATCGCTCTTTTCCCTTTGAGTTTCCGTATTGACGTGTTTCTGTTCTGAACGCCTGTCATGTCCCTGTCCTCACTCATCTGTCCTTTTCAGTCTTTTTCCAGTTTCCAATTCCTCTCTTTTAAGGTCACTCTACATGTTTTCGCCTCTGTGCAATCCGGCGTTCACGTGCTGGGACTGACAACCGCCCACAGAGCGCCTTATACGTTTTTTTTTGTGAATCCCTCTTTTGAGCTCGCTCTGATGTCTTGTCACTCTCATTGTGGCTGCCGTTGAAATCCTGCATCTTGGAGTACCCCTCTCTTTTATCCGCTGAGGGATGTCGATTTGAGGGACACGCGCCACTTTGCCGCGTCCCCGCCGATTGAAAGGCACCGCGCGGTTATTGTGTGGAGGTTACTGTGCTGGGTTCAACTTTTAAACCAGGTTTTGAAATCCATTGTCCTCAAGCTGAATCCAGTTAAGGCACCGAGGCAGCACATGTAAAACTGTTGCTTTACATTCACCAATCAGGACTTTTAATGGTCCCAGTGTGCCGCTGTTCTTCTCAGTGGTTCATTTAAGATCAAGCCACATGGATTCAAACGCCGCCGACGGTCTTTGCAGAGCCGTTCAGACACGCCTCTTCACCGAGCACATGGCTACCCGTGGTCGCTGTTCAAAATCATTTCTAAAGGCGTACAGGGCATGAATGCAGCCCGCACAAATCACACGAGCACTGTGCAAAGCTCTGCAGAGCGGCCTTCAAGCATTACATTCCTCGGTTAAATCCAGCCACAGCGCTATGATTTCAACAGACAGACGCCGGGCAATGTTCTCATTTTACACACATTTTAATATAGAAAATGAAATATTTCTCATGCAAACTTAAAAATATTAAAAATAAATGTTCCATTGGACTTGACAGTGACCGTGCATCAGATAAGAGTGGACTTTAGGGTTTATGGCACAGCTGTGCACAGCTCTAAGGACATTTCAATAAAACATTTTACTAAAAATGCATTGTTTACTGCTTATTTATGCTAAATTTGTCTGCATCTTCCAGTGGTGGGTGGGCTAGCAGGCAGCAGTGAAGGTATAAGCATGTCAGTCAGTGCCTTATTGGGTTGCCTTTGAGCATTGTAAGCCCTATCTGTTCCAGTGAAGCAGCTCAGCACCATTAGTAGGAGCCCGAAGTGTGAAGAGACGTGTTTGGATGCGAAGCTGAAAGCCATTCAACCACCGTGCATGCTGACGGCAGTAAAAGTGTTATGTTAAATGCCGACAGTAGTTACACGCCTGACGAAGACACGTCTGTCATTGCCACCCATCTGTTTAACATGCATATATGTATATATGCATCATCCTGCGGTTCAGGCAGAGCAGCACGCGTCTGATCTTCAGCCGTGTCCTTAGGTAAGGGTTAAAAAGAAAGCCATCAGTAGAAATACAATATTTTAAGAAGGGCTATAAAACCAGAGTCTTATGAATCAAACATTACGAGGCCGGTCGATATGTTTGCTGCACAGAGAGAGGAGTCTGCACGTCTTTTATACTTAAAACCCTCAGAGAACAGGTGTGTGTGTGTGTGTGTGTGTGTGCTCGTGCACGTGCTTGATCTGTGAGTGCATGCAACTCTTGGCGATGCCTGAATATGTATTTGTGTCTCAATCTGAAGCCTCAGATCAATCAGACCGATGGGACGCGGGGCAGGCTGTGAATACCAGATCACCCCTGAATCCTCGTAAACATACAACAGGACGCACTCTCTGTCCTGTCCTTCAGTATCCACTGCTGAGATGCCCTTGAGCACCGCGCCCAGCCTCCAAATAATGGCTTCCAGCTTCTGTGTGTGCGCAGGTTCACCTCGGAGGCCGCTTGTTATCCCGATGCCACCTGCAGAAGGGCCTGCAGACAATTTGGCTTATTCACGTCGCAGCTGTATTTGATCTATTGTGATGATAGTCGCTGCAACCTGGAAAGGAAAGCCAAATGAGTCCGCACCAGAGAGGAAAAACAGGAAAACGGATATAAAAACACCGTTTTGATTAAACAAATGGAAAATACTAATGTTTGGGTTCGACAACTAGTTCTTAATTAGCTTTAAAAGAGCTGTCAGAGAGACGACTATATATGTTTTTATCTTTTAATAAAGAATGAGAGAAGTTGTCTTTGAGAAAATGCAAATCTCCGGCCAAAGCTCGTGGGAACAGAGGTCGGCTGAGAGAGACGCACATCGCTGACAGAGCTAGCTAAACGAGAGTGTTGCAGCACAGGACAGCGCATGTTACTCTGCAAATGGATTCTGTTCGGCCTTTATTACAAGCTGCTGCAGCTAAACATTAGTCAGGTCGGGTCATAGACAGCTGTTTGCTGTAGCAAACACCTGATTGGTGCATCTGTACTTGTACGAACATCCTGAATCATCATAAATGTAGTAATATTATAAGTGATTCTAACTTAGAGAGTCAGTTAAAGTTACATTTACCTCTGTGAAAGGCACAATAAGGCCCGGAGTTCGTTTGCCATTTATAACTTCGCCGCTACCAATAGAAACATGACTCGTCAGAAATCTACCCAGATACCCCGACAACAGTTTAAATCTTCCTAGTAACAGTCCTCTATTCTGAGGGTGTGTTACACGTATGTCAACGCGCAGCAGAAGGAAGTAGAGGGGTGTGAAGTTTGTCTGTCTGGGAGATGAAGTGCGAACTGCTTAAAAAAACAGCGTCAGACTCCAAAAAAACCGAAAAAGTCACGTCACTTAGCACGAAGACACGCGCGTCCGACTGAACACGTGCACCCGCAAAAAACAAACCGACGAACTACCGTCACGTCCCGCCACGTTTACGGTTTTGTTGACGCACAAGTTAAAAACACAATGTACAGCGTGCCGACATAAAAGCCGCACACACACACACACACACACACACACACACACTTACACAGACGTGCAAACATTAACATGCACGCACGCGTGTCGCTCTCGCAGCAGTGTAGCGGTTGTAATCAACACTTGAGCGAGCTGTGAGCACGCAGAATGAGTAACACCAGGGGTGAGAGAGAGTGTGTGTGTGTGTGTGTGACTGAGTATGTGTGAAAGAGATGTGTGTGTTGATGAATGTCAAGGGAGCTTGAAATTTACTACAGCGCCGTCCTGGATGAAGAAAAAGACAACACACACACACACACACGTAGGACTTGTGATATGGCCACACCACTGCAGGTAGTGTGACTTCCCATAATCCTCTGGGATTCTGTGTGTGTGTGTGTGTGTGTCTTTCTCTCTGTTTCTGCCCTCTCTTTCTTTTTTTCCAAGACCTCTTGTGACACAACACTATGAATTCTGGGTAAAAAGCCACTAAAGTACATGGGGCGCACACACACACGCACACACACACACACACACACACACATTATACTGATACATTCAGTTCCTACATACATACACACACTTGCAGCAATCAGTTTGAGAAGGCTAGATGAGAGGGCCACAACACACACTCACACACACACACACACACACACAAGCAGCCAATGAAGCAGAGTTTGAGCAGGAAGCCAGGCGAGCACAAAAGAAATAGAGGCTCTTTATTAGAAGAAAATGTTTCCCATTTTGCCCGCAAATAAGTTGCTTGCACCCACACACGAGGACGAACACACACACACACACACACACACACACACACACACACACACACACACACACAATGCTGCAGGGTTGTCCTTTGTTGCGAAGCCATCAGGTTCCAATTTCTCCTTCATTAAGTCCGGGTAGGAGGTAGTATACAGCCGCTAGGTAGCTAGCCTTGTCGCTGTCACTACACACACACACACACACACACACACACACACACTTAGTCTAAATGCCCCTTATCTTCCTCCAAACCAGAAACATCAATAAGAGCCTTGTAACAACAAAGCCGACACACACAGCCACAAATGCACGCTCACGCAGGCATCATTTTAAGAAGCAAGATGAGAAGGTCACAGCCAACGCGCGCGCGCACACACACACACACACACACACACACACACTAATAAGAGTCCGGTAATGATTCCCTCATAGATCCCTCGAAGGAGGAATAACAAGGTCTCAAAGATGAGAGAACGAGAATCATAGTTTGTGTCTTTAATTGACCCTCACAATTACCACATGTGATGGATGAATACACCGGCTCGCTCGCCCGCTCGCTCTCTCTCTCTCTCTGTTTGAAAGTGATGCTCTCTCGCCCCCCCGTCCCTCCCTCTGTAGAGTGAGACTGTAGCCACCAGTTGTTGTGGGTTTCAGTGCACAGAGCCAATCACTTTGTGATCAGTCGGCCTCTTAGGAGTCTGCTGCTGTTTGGATGGTGTGCGCACACACAGGCGCACACACAGAACAACAACAACAACAACACAACACAACAGCACGCGTAACTTTGTTGATTAGATGAACACATTTTACACACAACGCTTTAAAAGCTCTCCCTCATGCACACACACACACACACGCACAGCAAGACTCCCTTTTACTAAGTTAACAACTGCGGTAGTTGGTCAAGAGGGACAGCCAAGTGGATGCTGTGTGTGTGTGTGTGTGTGTGTGTGTGTGCCCTCACGCAGTATCCAAGAGTCAGACAGGATGAAACCCATTAAACGGAACAGGACCGGCTTTAATTGGTGCTCTTTGGTAATTGTCCTTTTGGGGCCAATTTGCATTGTTTCCAGAGCAACAAGCCTGTTTCTTTATATCTAAGCACAGCGGGACGGAACGGGAGAGGCAGGGAAGGAATGGAGGGAGGGAGAGGAGGTGGCGAGAGGTCAACGAGGAGAAAAGGCAGAGGATAGAGGGAGGGGAAGGGTGGAGAGAGCAAAGAAGAGGAGAAGAGGGAAGGATGGATGGAGCAAGAGAAAGGTTGATTAGGGGAAAGAAGAGAGGGAGAGGGAAAAGAAGGCAGGAGAGCGGGAAGCATGAGTGGATGGGGCAGTGAAGGGAAGGGGAAGGGAGGGGAGGGATGCACAGGAAGGATGAAACCAGTCTGAGAAGTGAGTGCAGAGCCGAAGGGGATATTAAAGGAATAAGGAAAGGGGGGAAATGAAGGAAGAGTAAAGGAATGGAGGGGAATAGATACCAGAGCGCGGATAAATGGGAGGCTGGTTTACTCGTCGAGCGACTGGGGAAGCTGGCTACGAGGGGAAATGTGGCGGCGGCGGCGGCGGCTTCAATTTTCAGCGACTCCCTTTTACTCTTTCTTATAGAAGCAGTGGAGGTGAACGGAGTGGATTAGAGCTGAAAGCTGCATTTTCCCGACACAGGAAGTCAACAGCACCACACACCGAATTGGACAAGTGAAGAAAAGTGGGCCAATTTTCATCATCTCCCTCAGTGTGAATGTTTGATTTTCCATGTGTGTGTGTGTGTGTGGGAGAGCGAGCATGTGTGTGTGTGTGTGTGTGTGTGTGTGGAGTAAATCAAATCAAACTTCAGATAGACAGATTTGTCTCAAAAGCCAACTGAGCAACCAAGGACATACTTTAAATGCAGATAGCAATCAGGCCAGAGCCGAAAGATTTCAAACAACCTCAGAGAGTCGGCCTCCGCCGGTCTGAGAACTGTTTTAAACGTCCTCCATGTCACCAGTTATTCAACTTTTCGATAAAGCAGCTTCATCTGATCTCGGAGTCCAAATCATATCCTATCATAGCGCATGACGTCTTTCCTTAACGGCTAACCATTCCCGGTTAGAAATGAAACACTTTTAACGTCGTTTATTCTGCTTAACTCTCTTCTAAGGAAACTCAGTCTAATCTAACACCACATACAGTCTCACCCTGTAATCACCAGCAACCACTGGCTCCATACTCTGCGACAGGCCTCCACTTGATGTTGCCTCAGGAGTGAATGCTTCTTATTTGCTTGTCAGGAAGGGACAGTATCATTTCCATTTGTCCCCTGTTGAGCCGCCATGTCTGAAATGACTCTTTTGGGTTTTCCCTCCACATGCAGCTGTTCCCAAGCGCAGTACCGAACGCTGCGCCTGTGCCCACTGGTTTTCCGTTTGATAACATATTAAATGGTTCACCGTATGTCAGTAGTCGCTATGGGAAGTTTCAGATCACATTTGTGATCGTGTGAAAGGGTGGATGCCTAACCCAAGGGCGACAGGACCCACTGGGACCCAACAAGATTCGGGTAAAAGCCCAGAAACGGTGTTTGGGTTCAAGGGTTCGCTCAGGACGTGTTATACTTACAGCTACTTTAGCCTAATGCTTAAACAACGCCTTTAAAGTGCCCACACCTTTGTGGGTAAGTCTGGGCGAATGATAAAGCCTGTAAGCAACAATTGCGTCACACGGCAGCTCAAACTCCGTTCTTTTCATTAATTTGATGTCTGTCGCGGCCCAGTCAGGCTCGGTTACTACTCTCTCGGACTCTGGGAGCTGGCGTCATGCTCTTATCCGGTCATAAAACTGCACAGTGAGACTGAAGCGAGCTATAAAGTATTTAATGAGTTCCCTCCTTAGTTTTCTTTAACCGTAAATCAAATCAGGATCAAATCAGATGGGCGCAAAAGTGGTTTAGTGACTCGCTTAAGTGCACTTTAGCAGCAGTAGCTGTTGCTCAATGCAGAGCCTCTGTGGAGAACCAAAGACAGTCCGGTGGTCTGAAACCTCTTTGGTGAATGCTTTTTTGCAATTTCTCTTGCGGGGTCATCGGCTCTCTGACCGTCTTCCAGTATGAGGCGATTGAAAGCGAAAGAAACAATCTGCTTTCAAGCTGGACGAGCTAAGATGTTGTGACAGGAGAGAGGGTCCACTCCAGAAGATATTAAAGATGTTCTGACAGAGGAGAGGCCTCGCCGTGTGATCAAAGGGCAAAGTGGGCTACCTTTGGCACTTTACAACGTCTGTGATCAGTCATGCTGGACTTTGAGGATCTTTTTTTTACCTCAGAGGAGTCTGGGGTAAATCAGTGTGTGAGCCATGTCTGTTCTGGTTTATGAAGGGCTGTGATACATTAGCAGCACATCACAGTCATCCTTTTATATTCGAAACAAGTTACAACACATGTGCTATAGATATTATCACGTGTCCCACATCGACTACATCAACTTCCCGACTCGCTGGTCTCCCCACATGCACACTCAAACCCCTGCAGATGATCCAGGATGCAGGAGCTCGTCTGGTCTTCAACCAACTCAGCAAAGCTCATGTCACCCCCCGTTCAGGTCCCTCCACTGGCTCCCAAATTCACAACATAGACTCTCTACTACAAAACTATAACTAAACCATCCCGCTCTGTACTCTCAGCCAATGAAAGACACCAAGTCCCAACATCACAACTGGACTCAACATCATGAGCTGGACTCTTCTCCTCTGTCGTCCCCCAGTGGTGGAACGAGCTGCCTAACTCCATTCGATCTGCAGAGTCCCTCACAACCTTCAAGAAGAAACTATGCACTTGACATCAGCTCCACCTGTCGACACCTTGGTCCTACTGGACCCAAAACACTTCTCAGCACTTGAGATCTTTGCTTGTGTTGCATTTATTAAATCTGTACTTCACTTTGGATAAAAGCATCTCCCAAATGACATTGCAGAATTATAACAAGATGATTTACTGGCACTTATCGCAAATACGGGTATCATATCAGTATCGGCATTCAGGCAGCACATATACTGTGTTTTGTTTCCAGTGTACAAAGCAGAAAATGTGCTTTTGGTGATACGGTGGGTGTGCAAGGTCATTAAAGAGTAACTCACATACGTTCTTCAGTAAAGTTATTTATTTCAGAAAGAAGCCTTTGCCTAGTCATATCAGTGCAGAATCAATGCACAATCCACACAGAAGAGGTCTATTTTCATTTCGGCTCAAACACTCACTATATTGGCTGCCATAGTGTTAAAATTAAAATCCGCCTCAAAGTCTGCATATCGTGCAGGCTCTAAAAAAATATTATTTTATTGAAACAGAAGAGTGTGAAGTAGTGGACTGATGGTACGCAATGTGATTAAAATGATGGATGGCAGTACTTTTCAAACAGATGACGTCATCGGTTTAGTTTCGGCTTTGTTGTTTTCCTGTGTGATGTCGAACACAGCCTCTTAACCTCCTTTTTAAACTGGATCAAGTGTAAAAAAAAAAAAAAAAAAAAAAAAGGTTCACACTGCACACCATATGCAAAACCTGCGACGGTGTGTGGGAGTGAGCGAGGCATCGCCATCAGGCATCGGCCTTCTTTTAGGTGCTCAATCTGTGCGCGCCACATGGCCGGGAGGCCACGGTGAGGCACGAAAACCAGACCACGCATTTTTAGTGTAGATATCAGCAAACGGATCATCGAGATAGCTGTTGTGTTTACACCGCCGGCCGAGTCTTAGAAGCACCAGCTGTGCTCCAACAAGTCGATCGTCGCGTTGCTACTCGACTGTTTCCAGCTGTTTTCGTTCCCCGATCACCCCGAAATGACTTGAGACTAGTTTCTGTCTGCACCACCTTAAGCAATCCACATTACAATTGGAGAAGATGACCTTCAGCAGTTGTGTTTATAAATCCAGTTGGTAACCAAGCATTGTTATTTAATTTACTGATTGATTAAGTGAAGGTATTTACGTCATTATCTGCTGATTTAAAGAGATTTTCTTTCTACCTCTTGGAAAAGGAGCTGCAGGATCCAGGAAGCAAACATGAAACCACGCATGATGATGATTTCTCTCAATTTAAGGCAAAATCATGTCTTAAGTTGAAGCTCGAGTTCCCTGTTTTTTCCACACAAAAGAGCAGCAACAACAAATAACAACAAAGGGGACTAATGAAGACGTGAAATGAAAGCGTCTCAGTAGAGATGGGATAGAAGTACAAATGGTCAATGGTCGGTTAATGGTCAGTCGCCCGACGCCACACCCACACGTGTTCCCGAGACGTGACCTTCCTCAAAAACAGGCTGATTGCGGCCGTCTTGACGTCGACGCATCACTCTCGTTAGCGCCGCGCCGCCACAGATAACGGCGATGCACAAATCAAACAGTGATGCTAACAGTAATGAGAACGGCGCCAGGCTTGATCGTTTGTTTCCGTGGCGGCAGGTCAAGGTGGTAACGAGTTGCCCTGGCGATTGTGGGTTTGCCGTCTTGTTGATTGGTGCTTAATGAGGGCCTGCTTGGTGGTGTCTGTGACTGAGAGACATTTGAGGGTGGAGGGGGCGCGTGGAGAGAGACGCAAAGAACGGGGGGTGGGCGGAGGTCGACTAAAAGAGCGAAAACAGGAAGAGGAAGAGGTTTTTAGGCGGGTGAGAGTGAGATAGATGAAGAGGAACAGATGAAGGGAAAGGCGGTGTGACTTTTCTATAGTATTTCATTAATGTTTCATTAAGTTGTTAATTAAAATGTGCTCAAGGTATAAAAGTGTGTGCGTGTGTGTGAGTAATTACAAACATAAATCACACCCCAAAATGTCTCTGTAGCATCAATAAGGAAGTGCACGTAACCACACACACATAATCTAAACACACAAACCAATAATGCTCCTACGTGCATACACACACACACACACCCTGTCACCTGATTTGATGCACAGCGCTCCTTGTGGTCCGTGACAGGAAGTGATGTACGGTTGGGGGGGGGCAGGATGTGATGTATTAGCAGCGGGAGATCAGGAATCATCCGACAGAGATCAGGATGCTGGCGTTAAATCACGCCGAGCGTAGATGCATTCACACACACACACACACACACACAAACAATCAGCTTCCCAGCTGCTCTGCAGTCGATCCGTCCGTTCTGGGGTTCAAGACGGTTTGAAGACACATGCTGATGTCATTATTTTTGGGGCGATGTATGAAATGAAATGCCAAAAACTTCCCAAAGGGACCGAAAAATGACTACTTCCCTCCTCCGAGAGGAGACAAACACTCTATTGACAGGATCACTGCACAGCTCTCAGGCGTCTCGCTCGCCCTCTCTCTCTCCTGCACGCGCTCATCTCCCATTATAACTTCTCCCTCAGGCCTCTGCTTTAATAAAAAGAAAGAAAGAAATCCTAACTCTATCCGTTTGGGTAAAGGGTTAAAGTATTATTGGAAATTTCAAGCTGCTTTAATTTTGAGGTTCCCACATACCGGGCGGGTCTACATGATGCAGACGGCTATCTTTGAACCTCTATCTATCTCTGCGGTGCATGGCCGGGGTCACGCTGTGGGGGGGGGGGGGGGGCGAACAGAGCCAAAGAAGTAAAAAAGTAACAGGAAGAGGAAAATTGACTGCAGGCACTTTGTTTTCCTCTCCACAGCTGGAGATGCTGCAAGAATCTCCAACAGCATGCAGAGGGAAGACTCCAAACACAAGTTTATATTTAGTTTCACACACCGATTCTTGTTTTATATAGATTTAAATAAATAGTTTGTGTTTTTCAAGCGGGAGTGTATTACCTACCTACCTGCTACCTATCTAGGATGACGTGGACGGGGTCGGCAGCTTAATGTCATTTAGCCACCAATATAAGAGTGCACCATATTTAGTAGGTTTCCACCTTGACTTCCTGTCAGACAGCCCCTCTTGATGGGAAAGCCACCAAAGCCACCAGACTCCATTAACAAAAACACAAATTTTACTTTTTAAAACACAGCAGTGTGTCTTTTTTAGGCTGCTATGATATGTTTTGTTATCCGCAGCAGCGTACCCCCATAACATCTCACGCGAAAGACGAACTTTACCTTTAATTTTTCATTTAATTAACATATTATAACACTTGATTAATCTACTTTTGCATTATTTTGTGCTATGCTGTTGTGTGTTTTTAATATTTTCTGCAACCTTTCCCATAAATTAAAAGTTCAGACCTCAGAGTTTGGTGATGGTTTCAGATTCCCTCCATCTAGTTTACTCCCCGCCCTCCCCTTTTGATTTATTTCTATCACTGTTCAACAGATTAACGATATCAGGAAAGCGGTTTGCGGTTTATTACAATAAAATATGAAACACATCAAAATAATAGAGAGGAATGATTTGGCTGCTTGCTCTCTCTTCCCCTCTTTCCCCACTCGAACGCCCACCGCTTCAATCTCTGGGCTAATAAATGTGCACACAAGGTGGGGTGTGGGGGGTGGTGGTGGGGTTGCCAACACACACACACACACACACACACACACACACACCTACGCACACAACCGCACACACGGAGGTGGAGGTGGGAGGGAGGAACTCACGCTGCCTGATCCTCGGTGAGAGCAGTCATTACCGCGTGGCGGTTTCCAGCGGTGGAAAAGTCATACACACACACACACACACACACACACACACACATGCACACACACACACACACACACCCAAAATCACACAAAACTTCATCTTCCACAGTGATCCTTGTAAGCCAACAACAATCTAAGTTGCACACAAACACACTCACGGCTGCCGGACGAGGCAAAGTGATGGGCTGAATATCTGTGATTGTGTGTGCGTATGCATGCGTGTGTGTGTGTGTGTGTGTGTGTGTGTGTGTGTGTGTGTGTGGGACTGATTCAGAGGCAGAAGGCTGATTGCTTTCTCAACTTCCTCATCCCATCAGAAGGCAAAGTAATAACCGCAGAGACATCTTCACAGGGGAGCGTTTGTTGTTGGTGTGTGTGTGTGTGTGTGTGTGTGTGTGTGTGAGTCGGAAGCCGGCGCGTGTTGATCACCGGCGATTTACAGACTTCTCGCGACCGCGCGTGTTTGCGCGTTGTCGTTCGAGGCTGTCCTTCCCTCATCCTTCCCTCTATCCTCCGCCCTGCCATCCCACGCCGAGCAATGTATTCCAATTTCGGGATAACCCTTGCGTGCCCGTGTGTGCGCAAGCTTAGCTGTGCTTGGACTGATCGGAAGTGTTGGCTGAAACGGAGAGAGAGGAAGGGATGAAGCAAAGACCGCGATGTCGGCCGACTCCAAATCTGCTTTACGGGGTTTCGATCAGTCTCATTAACAGCCTCAGCACCCGGCGGCAGCCACGACTGTCATTGTTTGGGCTCTTAGATGGCGTTTGGGCCAATGCAATCCTGTTCTTTGCCCTTTTATCTGCGTGCAACCATAACCTGCTCTTTTGCGTGATTGGTCGGTGCTACGGCGGGACTATAAACGGGAACGGTCGGGTGTCAAATTTAGATTTGAACAGAGGGAAACAGAGAGTGGAAAGAAAAGGGGGGAGATGAGGTGTCTGTGTGTGTGTGTGTGTGTGTCAGGCAGTTAATGAAGGTGCACACACAGATTCACAGCACCAGGCAGGCAGGTGATCAATGCAACATTAGTTAGGTGCCCCCCCCCCCCCCCCCCGTTCAGGTAGTCGGGCCAACATTAGTAGTGTGCTCCATGCTCGACTGGCTCTGTCTGTCATTCTAATTACCGGGAGCTTGTAGCTGGATACACACACACACAAATAAACACACACACGCACACACACACACTCTTTCTCTCTCTTACCAGTGGAGCGGCATTGAATGGGATTCACTCACCAGATCAGGTAACAAGAGCCGAAATCAGGACAGATTGTATGTGTGTGTGTGCGCACCACGCATCTTGTTGTGCCTCTGTGTGTGTGTGTTTGTGTGTGTGTCTATGTTGAGCTCATTAAGAGTAGCCAGCAGACTTCAGTGACCTCTCTGTTCTTTGTCCAGTTTCTAACTACTGCTGAGAGCTGGAGGGGAGGTGGTGGTGGTGGTGGGGGGTGCGCGGAGGGGGCAGCAGTAGAGGAGCATGTAAATTAGCGGGAAAACGGAAGAAGCAGAAGACGATGATCAGAGAAAGAAAAACAAAGGGGAAACTGAAGGGTAAGGGACAAAAGACGAAGTCGAGAAACGAGGAAGTGGAGGGAGATAAAACAGGTGGAAGCGAGCAGGATGGAGAAGAAACGTGGAGGACGACACAGGCACAGATGGAGGAGTGATGCAGAGAAAGGAACAGATAAGGAGGATAATGCCTGGGACAGAGATGGGGATTGACATTATTGCTGCCCCACTGCCATCTCCGCTATCTGCGCTCGCTCATATTGCGTTTGCTTTTGGCAGTAAGTGCGTCTTTATTCCTCGCCGGCGAAGCACCTTTGAGATGCACCGAAAGAAAAGGAGTGTGTAATTCAAAAATAAATAAATAAATAAATAAATAAATCTACCGAGTGACTGCCTCCGCCGGGCCAAAGCTCCAGTCTTACGTCGCTTCTCTCCCATTTGAGATCCGCCCTTTTCTCTTCCGCGGCGTGGCGATGGATCCGGGCATGACATTTCGGCTGGGATAAAAGCCATGCTGATGAGAGCTTTGTTGAGCCTTTATGAAAGCACGCCCGCTGCTACACGGAGGCGTTCGATAATATAAACAAGCCATGTTCATTTATCAGCGGCGACAACAGAGGGGCTGAGAATTTGCATGCGGGGCGGATCGCTTCAAAGTAGCCGAACAGTCCGTCCAATTGAGATCGCGTCTGCAGGACCTTCATCGAGGTCATGTTTTATGCACATCTCAGTGAAGAGTACACGTGTGCAAAGTTTTTAGGATGTAGAACAGTTACGAGGACCGATTTCCCTCTAACACCCTCCCTGTATCTAATCTAGAGCTGCAGCTGTCGATTATTTTTGTAATCGATTAATCAATCGATTATTTTCTTTCGATTCGATTAAACGATTATTTGAACAGGTGAAAAAACATTTAGTTTCTTCTGGAGCCGAAGTTAATGACGTAACTAGCGGCCGCTACATACGTTCTGAGCGTTCTTTATGCTAACATATTAGCATTAGCATTAGCTTTAACATATTGTTTATCTTGTGAGCGTGGAGGCACTGTGCTGTGTTTTTTTCATTTTAAAGTGTTCCCACGCTTTAGACGCTTCCTGCCTTTTTCGTCCTGTGCGTCACAATAAGCGTCCGTGTGAAACACAACAGTGGAACCAAAGTTTAGCGGTGTCGAAATTAAGGAAACGAAGCTTCGATTCAGGAAAATTGCGATCAAATATTTTTTTTAATTGATTCAAGTCGATTAATTGATTAATCGTTTCAGCTCTAATCTAATTTACTCACAGTTTCTTGTGTCGTCTCACCTCCCTACACTTCCTCTACTCCACTCATACAAATTAAGACCAATTGGGTACAAATAACATAATGACAACCTAATGAAAGAGACTATACTCACGAGTCCTCGCAAGGATGTACAATCAACTTTTTAAAGTTAGTTTACCGTGACCCTCATTCGTCTTAACTTGAGTTTCCTGTCGTGTTCCCGTTCATCACCACCACCACCGCCGGAGTTGCAGTGCAGCTGAATGACAAACAAGGTCGCAAACAGTCTATTGAGTCACCTGAGACAGAAGCGTGGACGCGACAGGAATATGGCACTGGTGTCTTTTTGTGCATGCGGCGTTTTGTTATTTGTGATGCGGCGTAAACACACCCTTAGAGCGGAACGTACCATTTCGCAGCCCCGCGCTCAGATGAACGTCTCATCCGCCTGCCTGAGTCCCATCGCTGCAGTGGTATAATGACGTCTATGCTTGTGTGTTCTGATGAAGCTGGTGATTGATATAGCTTCTTTATTATCTTGAGTGTTTACAGGTGTGTGTGCTAACATTAGCTAACTTTTGCATTAAGTCACAGTGAAGCTAACTGAAGCTAAATTTGCCATTGTGTAACTCGCATTTTGACTAGCCACGCTTCCTTCTCTCCCCAAACTTGTGCCACTTGTTTTTCTTTGAAGAGAACCGGGATTCAATAAATCCCATTCAGCCCGTCTGTGTTCCCAACAGGGGGAAGTCATGTCGTGGGACGCCAGTCGATACTCCCCCATTAAGCCGGCGGACAAGACAAAAATCACTGACACTTAGCGCTTTCGCGCACCGGCAGAAACAAAGACACGCACGCACACAAGCACAAAGACCCTAATGGCCTCGCGGCGCCTTGGTTGTAGACCACTTCAGAGGCGCGCACATACACACGGCACACTTAGGAGAGTTTCACACACACAAAGACACAGTAGGTGCACGGTAAGACGCTTGCTCGATGCGGTGGCAGTGTTGTGACATTTGGAAAGAGGTATCTCGGCACAAAGCCAAACAAGTCCTCTCCTCTTGTCTCTTCGATCCGCAGACGGACAAAGAAGCAAAATAAATAACTCATTAAAAAAAAAAACAAAACCACTGTGGCCTTAAAGGCTTTTCTGTTTTTTTCCACTCAGATATCGCCAAACATGAAAAGACACTTGAGTTCTGCCAAAGCAAACCCCAACCCACCCGAGTTTACTGTACGAGCATCGAATAGAAAACCCTACCAGCCTTTTAATCTCATCTCATCCTGCTCATGTCTCATTGGCTGTCGTGAAACGTGTTGTTTTGCGGCGACCTGCGCGTGCGGTTAGCAAGCGGCAGCTGCTAACGTTTAAGTTGATTTTAAAGTAACTATCCAAAGCCGTCATCTCAAACTTCATTTCCCCAACTCTTTATTTGTCTTGCATGTGTGCATTTACTCAGCAATAACGAAATAACGCATGAAACAGCTTCACCTGAAGGCAATTATCACATACACTTATAACCTGTCGAGGATTAAATTACACAATAAAGCCTACGCACGCCTTTTCCCCCCGTTATGATCCACTAATGATCCTTTGTTGCAAGAAGCTGCAGAGATAATTCAACTATCTGCGGCGGCTCATCGGCTCTCGTCGGTGCTCTTTGCTAACACTTCAGCGTGCACACCATGTTGTGACACGGCGCAAGTGCCAGCCCGCTTCTTTTCACGCTGGCCTGCTCAGTGTCGGGTCAAGGAAGTTTTATCTCACATCAGAAACTGAGAACTTGCAGAAACTCTGCAGCAACCGTAATCGCTAATTAATCTTTTGTAGCCGATGGGTAAAAAACTGCTATAATGTGAAAATGTTTATTGTAATTTCATATGAAATCAGATATTTAACAGTTTTACCATCTCACAAACTTCTACAGGCCCCAGTGAGTAAATATTAATGTTTATATTGTCCTAAAAATCTATTTTGATTACAGAACAATGCAGCTTTGCCAAAACTGCTTATTTTTCTGACATTATGATGGCGCCACATATTATTTAATTGGACTATTTCTGTGATCAACCCGTCCTCTGCTGCCTGCTAACTCGCTTAAGAACAAGCTTAACACTCTGAAGTCCAGCCTCTGAGGAGGGTCTGCAGTCTCCCACTCTCTACCTTCATCTTCTATGTGGAGCTCTGAGTGGGCGGGAGGCTATGATAATTAGGCGCTGCTCTGATTGGCTGCCTGAATGACATATGGGGGGGGGGGGTGCATGTCCGGCTCTGATCGACGACATCGCCACACACCGCTAGCTTACCGCTAGCAACGCTTAGCTTGCCTTCATCACTCTCTGAGCTGGTTCAGCTGAGGGGGGACTAGTTTAAATATGTAGAAGCAAGAAAAAAACTGTTTTTCATAATGTGTCCCGTTGACCGATTTTAGTTAAAACCATTTCTGTGATGAAATCCCTCACCTGTCCGTTCACATCTACCTTTATTCAACAGACCATGACACCAATATTCTACCATGGACCAATTTCTAAATCACCAGTTCTTGAATTATACAGAGTGGATCTTAATGTTTTCTTATTTTTCTGGTTTCGCTCACCCTGACTTGTCATGCTTTCACTTATCTATCAGAACTGAGCTGCTGTTATGGGTAATACATCTTCTCTGTCTGCACAGAATGGGTATGGCGTACCTCAGGGAACCATCCTTGGACCTTTGCTTATGGTCTGTAATGTAAGAGAGGAGTGGATGTGCTTAAGAAAACCAGATACAGCTGTGATGTGGGGTCATAGTGGGAGGCATACAGTGTATAGAACTGACACAAATGATGTAAAGAGCAGGTGACAGAGCAGGCAACGTGCCCCGTTTGACAGACGATAGGAGCGGTTCCTGCAGGAAAATCAGAAGTAGAGGATTAATTGGACGGCGTTGGAGGTAATTCCCGCGTGTGCATGCACACGGCTGCACGATTCACTCCCGGATGTTTTATTTTAGCAGCCGTTAACCCTGCCTTACACGTACCCTCGCGCTGAACGCCGCAGAATACTCTTCAGCCTAATGAAGAAAAAGTCGGCGACTCTTTTCTTTGACCCCTGTAATTGCGCCTCCAATTTACGCCAGCAGTGTGGAAGCCTGAGTTGAATCGGCACAGAAGCTACTGTGCGCTTTCAACACGTGTTTTGATGATCATGTAAAACGGGACTGTGCGATCCTGCTTTAACCGAAGACACAGATTAGATGTTTTCATATAATAATCCAGTCATTCTGACACTTTTATCCAATTTTTAGACATTATAAGATTCATTAAATGTCACGAAACGCAATGCATGCTTCTATAACGCCGCCGGTTCATGATTTCAATCCTTTATTTGTTCATTTTTCTGTTTCTTTGTCGTTTTAAAACAACTTCGGGATTTTTAGATGGCCAGTTTTGATTGAAAATGAGTAATACACAAAACTCCCCAAACTCTTCAGCGTGGCGCGGGGGTGTATGAATCCATTTTATTTTCCCTTTCAAACCCCGGCCGCCCAAAGAGACGATCCACCCTCAAAGATAATTGCTAACACAGGACCCACTGGAGGTATCGTCACACAGCGTGATGAAAATCTCTCCAGGAGTTTTAAAGAACAGGCCTTTGCTTTTATAATTTAATCCGACTGTTACGGATAGTAATTGACCGGGTGACATTACTGTAACGAGCAGCTGTAGTCGTGCTTTCCCATCCTCTCCCTCCACTCTCCGCGGCCACAGTGGCGTTTTTTTTTTTTAATTATTATTACCCCAAGATGAATACGCTCAGCGCCTCCCTCCGCCTCCGTCGCTCTCTCTCCTTCCAGGTTGCAGCCTATATCTCTCTGTCTGTCACTCTGTCTTTCTCAGCCAATTACTGGCTGGCTTCAGGTGCTTAACCCCAGGCCTCACCATCAATTGGCTCATTATATCGCTCCTTTAAATCTCTCTCTCGTCCCCCCTCTAGCTCTCTCTTTCCCTCTCTGTCGCTCTCTGTCTGTCATTTCCGACTTTCTTTCATCGGCTTTGTTTTTGACCTTAAATCGCTCTTATGTATTCCCACCCCTCATTTTTCATTTGGCTCCATGCATTCGTCTCCTCCTGTCCTTCGCCGTGTCTCCTTTTGTCTTTGTTTCCTTTCACTCTCCACTGTCTTTCAGTCCCCTCGTCCTCAGCATCCCTTCTTCTCTCCCCGCTCCACAGCATCCCTTCCTCCCTCCCTTCCTCTGGCCCACTCATTCTGCAAATTGCTACAACTCAATTGTCCCCTCTCTGCCTGTAGGCAGCAATGGTATTAATACAGCCGGATTTGAAATAGATTTCCTTTCTGCTCCAGTTTGAATTACATTACGGCGTGCTTTTGGCTCAGAGCGTTCCTCCTCCCGCTGCTCGGGATATCGCAGCATACTATACGTTCTTCCCCCGGTATCCATTCAAATGAAGGACGGCGATCGCTAACCGCGGAAGACGCTGCAGACACGCAGCCAATCTCCGCTTGCGCAGCACAATGGGATGCACTATTGATTTCCAGCGGGAGTCAATAAAGCATTGTGTTCTCGCTTATAACACCATAGAGAAGTTAGAGGTCAAGTTGCCTGTAGACAGTGAGTGGGCTGAGCGGGAGCTTGAAGGGACAAACATTTATTTATTCTGCCGTTTATCAATAACCGGCTGCTTTGTTTATGTAGAGTATCGGTAACTGGTGACAGGTCAAGGGGGACGTATTGAAATATTATTATTTTTTCTCATATTCACGTCTGAAACAGTCTTGGAAGATGATTCAAAACGTCCTTCAAGTGGATCACGACGCGTCTACACCTTGACTTTTGATCCTCACATCCCCTTACCTCCTTATCAAAGACCATGCTCGCCTGCATCTCGCAAACCATCACCAAGTGCGTGCAGACGAACGCCGCCCAGTTTCTAACTTTCGCCTTTTTCACAAACAAGGTGCTGTGGCGGCTCTACAGTAAAAGTCGGTTGGTCTTAGGCGCCGGGTTGGGGGTGAGTCACATGCTTTGAGTTATGGTTTAACTGGTTCCACGCAGGGAGACATAATTAAAATCCACTAAAAGGCATCTAGTCGATTTAATCCAATTTATCCAAGTCACAAAGCTGCGGGGCGTGTGTGTGTGTGTGTGTGTGTGTGTGTGTGTGTGTGTGTTAGAATGAGTTTAATGTGCGTTTGTATGTTTTAAGTTTGTGTGTTTGCTTGTGTATTTCTCTGTGTTTAACTGATGCATCTGTTGGTACATTCAAAGATTAAGGTGAACATTAAGGTCTTATCTGAAAAGAACAAAGTAGTTTAGTGTGTGTGTGTGTGTGTGTGTGTGTGTGTGCATGTGTGTGTGTGCATGTGTGTGTGTGTGGAGGCAATGAGCCAATTTAATGACATTCTTAAAGCTGTCATGATTAAGAGGGTGATAATTTGACGAGGGTGCTGTTGAGGCACTTCAGTGATGAAATATTACAGACTTCACCTTTTATTTTTATTAACGAGGTGAATCTGAGAGTGTCCTTAAGTGCTTTGGTAGAGAGGAAGTGTGTGTGTGTGTGTGTGTGTGTGTGTTTCTATACGTGGAGTCACACGTAGGAATGGGGGGTAAAAGTATTGGTACTTCACTTTGGACACTGCAATAAAACGGCTTAAACAAACACCAAAGCATGCACTCACACACAGTCAACACACACACACACACACACACACACACACACACACACACTTTTGTCAAATCCAAGCAGGGCAAAAGTCTCGATGAGGGTTTTCGTCTGATCTCGCTTGTTTGCCTCGGAGGGTCATCGTCACGGGAGAGCTTGGCTCAGTACATGTTTGTGTGTGTGTGTGTGTGTGTGTGTGTGTGTGTGTGTGTTGAGGTAGAGGTTAGGCTGTTATTTCTTCAGTGTGTGGATGCAGATTAAAAGTGCAACCTCTGCAACATATCAACGGTCACACAGCTAATGCTGAAGCAACACAAGCCTCAGGGAATTCTGTGTGTGTGTGGGTAGGTATCTGTGTGTGTGTGTGTGTGTGTGTGTCAGTGTTGTAGTGGTGGGAGCTTTTAGGATCTTGTATTAATTGTATTTCTTGCCTTTGGCCAGTGTAGCTTTGGTAATATGTAATTTCCTTATGTACACCAGTTGTATACATACACAAATACACACACACACACACACAGCCTGGAACAGAAAGTTGTCCCTGCCGTGTTTCTCCCAGAGGGAAGCTCTCCATGTTTTCTCTTTGACACCGACTCTCTTCCTTTAGTCTCGCTCTCTTTTTTATGTTTTATGCCTTTTAGGTCTCTGTGAATACAGAACAGAGAAATAATCCAAAACGCACACAAAAGCCATAAAGAGGTGGAGTGCAGCAGAGGCCACGGAGAAGGAGAAAGAGAGATTTTGCGCCGTCCTTTCACAGCACAATTGCAAAAGACAGCACCGGTCGTTAGGTCGGTTTGCACTCTTTGAGCGGCGGAGTGGAAATGTGGTTTTGTGGAGCACGTACAGTAAGCATGCTGCAGCAAACCTACAGCTTGAATCGACCCTTTCAACCCTCATTTCTTCTGACTACAATCTACCAATCGTTGCATCCAGGGTTGCAGGAGGACTGATCAGGAGTAACTAGCGCTGCAGCGACGACTGGATCCCTCACCATCTTCCTGCCAGTGCACGTTCCCAAATGTGGGTGCATTTGGCTAAACTTTCAGCAGCGCTCTCCAACCCACTAAGGAAGGAACTGCGTTCGGTTAGGACAGATGTGCTCCTTTGCTAATGCTCTTTTCCTTTATGTAGCATTGCTCATAGTTGGGAGATCAGGGTATATGGAGTTTTACCTTGATCCAGGCTGAATGTAGAGTTGCAGACCTGAAATCAAATTGTGTTTCTTATTGTGTCAGGTTTGTGTTCCACTATGTCTAACTTCTAACTATGCATGCCAGATAAAAGAAATATACTTTCCAACATGTATTCACCCTGCAAGCCTCTTTTCCCCCCTACCTTTGCATATACATTAGGTGCAGCACGCGGTGTGTGTAAAAGGTTTCCTCAAAGTGGAGTATGAATTGCAGTGGTGTGGTGATGAATCATTATCCCTCCAGGAAGTCACATTACTTCTCTCATACCTTTTATAACAACTGAGCCATTCACAGTGGTGCATGATTAAAATAGCTTACCAAATTGCACGCCAGCGTCTCCGAGGGAAATAATATTAGCTTTTTTCCCAGCGGCAACTAGTCTTTCTGCAGACCACCATATAGAGGTTTTGTAATCATCATCATCATCATCATGAAATTTTAATGTAAGAAGTCTGCAATGAGGGATTGCCAAGCCGGTTTTCAAAGTCCACGGGATCTCACAGGAAGGCTGTTTATGATTTATTAGATGCAGACAATGGAGCGCATCTTCGGGACAAACCAAATGTCAACCTCAACATGTAGGGTAGTCGAGCAAAAGTCGTGATTTATAACATTTAGAGCTAAAGGCGGCGGCAAACTGGGACAGTAGATGCGAAGTGGGTGAGTGCCTTAGATAGGGATGAGAGGAAGGGCGCAAGAAGCAGATGGGAAAGGGCGGGGAGGTGCAAAGCCGACAGAAGGAGAGTTCAAATACAACAACGGGGTAGATATTTAAAAAAAAGAGAGAGAAGCAAACAATTAATGTAGGAAACGCATTTCAAAATGAGAAGACAGTGAAAGAATAAGACAAAAAAGGCAACAGGAGAGCAACATCGAGGAGGATTGGGAGCGTAGGGAGGCAGCAAGATTGATTTCCACTCCTCCTTTTCCTCCCCTCCTCCCTTCTCCGTGGAACGGCTCCCTAAAGTCTTTGGATTAATGGCTCCATTTCTGCTGCTCATTCATCAGATTCAGGAAGGCATCCCAAAACACAATGCTTCACTAGGCTCTTGCCTGAACTAGATATCTACCTGCCAAAACATCCAATAGGCCCTTAAGTACTTTCAAAGGCAGGCAAAACAACTTTATCTCTACCTCAGGTCAAATCAGCGGGGAACTGGTACTATCCGCCGGCAACATATGCTTGTTAGCTGGCATTGTGGAGATGATCGCAGGAAGTTCGGCTTCAGAGTTGTTGAAGAGTCAAGGAAAAGTCAATCCCAGCGCTAAAAGACCTGGATTTAGTCATTATACGTTTGACCATGGATAATACCTGAAATTGGACTTCTCGTGGGCATCAGCTCCATTGCCACCTGCCATACTCTTATTCCCACATTGCACTGCGCTGACCTATTCCATGATCAGACTGACACATCTGATTCATATGCATTCATTTCTCCAGAGGGGACCAGCCACTGTAGTTGTTACAGAATCGTACGTGCTGTATCGGTAGTTGCAGCCAAGGTCGGGCCATTCATTTGACGATGCGACATAGCGGCTGCATGCAGCACTTCGGTGACGCCACGTAGGAGCGACAGACCGGCAGTCGAGTGCTATTTGTACATCTTGGCGTTTTGTAGTGATAGGATAGGGCGCCATTGGCTAGCTGTAGCCTCTGTTGTCCTTTTAATGGGCATGTGAAGGGCCACTTGTATCCCCCGGTCCACCGCAGGGAGAGGGAGACCACGTCTGGCCGCAACATGACTCACTGTTTGGCCTTGTCACATTGTGCGCCAGCTGTGCCATCTACACTGCCCTTTCACAGTGTGTGATAGCTAACATGCCAACCCTTGACCCGTACTGATTAATGGGGGTGAAAGCCATGCCCGGTGCTGGGTCCACGTCCCTCCGGAGGTCTGATTGTTCCTTCTCCATGCATACATTACTGACCGCTCTTATCCTGTCCGTTTACTCGACGTTCGTTTTCTTGGCCCACTCAGCCTGCACTCTGTCCTCACTTGCACACATTTGGACGTCAACCCCCTTCTTCTGAGCTTTTCTCTCTGGCATTGTTTGTCTTGGATAAAGTATCAATCTTTGATATGCAAGCGGGTTTAGAGAGGTCTGGAACGGATGCAAAGAAGGGGTTGAAATTGATGGAGGAAAGGAGAATTTAGAAGGCATGTGGGTGGAGGGAAAGAGAGGAAGGGAGAGGAGGAAAGAGAGAGAGAATAAATCAGATGGATGATGTGGCAAATCTGACATTTGTCACGACCAAGGGCAGCCTGGGAGACACCGTAATCGACCTAACGATGTAAACAAAGTTATAATTCAAAAAACCTCTCCTGCTCTCTTCCTCCCAATCTCCTTTTTCCCTCCTGCATCCATCCTGCTTTATTTATCTCCATCTTTCTCGTCCGCTTCTCCACCTGCAGTTGTCAGAAAACTTGGTGCGTGTTTCTGACTCAGCGTGCGATGCGACACGGAGAAACGAAACGCATCGCGCCGCGTTTTGAACACGCTTGTGCAGCAACGCCACGACCGCATTTCAATCGAGCTTTCGGCGGTGTTCATTCGCGACCGGCTGAGTCTGTGTTTTCTCCGTCTCGTGTTCGTTTTCATTTTGTTGAATTAACCTCCCCCAACCCTCGCCACAGTGTTTTCCAAAAACAGAAATTGGCAATCTGTTTAGAGGGGCTCCAACTGAGCTCCAGCCAGATTATCTGAAAGATTAGGTTCCATCATACCCAACTGAGAGAGCAGCGGATTAAGTGGGTGGCTGTGGTACTGATGGTTGGCGAGGGGGGGGGATTTGGTTGGCTGGTATGTGTTGTTCTTGGCCTCTTCTTCGCCAGGCCTCCAAGAATGAATCTGATTTAGCTAACAGGGTTTGAGTCTTTGCAGAACCCAGAGTCATTGCGGTGAGAGCAGCTTTGATTTATTGCTATTCTTTGAGAAAACTGGTTATTGCATTCCCTCCGTCTCTCTCCAGCTCGGCGATGAGTGATTATGTCTCTGTAATTGAGGAATTACAGTGCGCGCGTTCATTATAGGTACATCACTTGATCTGCTTAAGCATGCATAATTACAGGTTAGTTCACATTTGTTCTCTGGAGGAGTTTGACATGGTTTTGTTGTTTTTTGTCTTCGTGCTCCTTGATAAAATGTTTGCACTGCTGCCTAGGCTGCCAGCGAAGGCGTCGCCGCGCTAAATCATTTGTCATCGTTGCTCGTGAATGCAACTGTCCATTTATTGTCCAGTCACTGAGCAGATTACCGGTCTATCACATGAGAGATTAGCATTTTAAATTTATCTAGTTATTACACATTTTGACTCATATTCACCGTTGCGCCGCATCATTATCACGGGGGGGTTTTCGGTCAGTTTGTCCTCTTGCCCCTTCAAATCAGAAGCTCAGGTTTTGCAGCGAAACCTCTGCGCATCGGATAAAAATCACATCAGTGGTTCACGGGTTCAAGGTTTATCTGCCCGCCGCGTTTAAGGAAAATCCATTGCGAAGTTTGAAAAATGTCCCGCTCCCTGTCAGACACCAGTCATTACCGTACGTCACCTGTTAAAAAGAAAATGGATATGTTAAGATTTGTTTGTCAGACCTGGTCGTTTTTCCAGTCCGAGTGCTGCGCGATGGCAGCTGCGTTTTATACTTCAATAAAATAGAATTACATTAACCATCAGCCTATCTGCCGCAGCCTCGGCCAGATGCAGTAAAGTACTATTTTCTGGTGACAGTATGTGAGCTGTGTGAAAGCGTATCGCCCGCTGTGCTGACCTGAGGATCGGGTTATACGTTGGTTATATCACCTCCCCCCTGCAGCTTTCTTGGCTGCCAAATGTCAGTCTGCCGCATTCTTATCCGGGAACGGTAGATTACTTTATAGGCTTTGGTCTTTTAAGTAGAAACACAGACTCTTTAAACCATAAAGCACCCCGGGGAGCCTTAAGTCTGCACCCAAACTCACATCGCTGACACGTCTCTCAATGCTGTGCACGCACGTACACAGGAACACAAAAAGACAATATCCCAGGCTTGCACGGATGATAACCCCTCATCCTCAAGCCTATGCTATGGCTTCTCCCCTTTTGCAGACACACACACACACACACACACACACCAACAACCGAAACACTTGTCTTTTGTCTCAGATGGCCTCTAAGATGGCTTATCCATGTCGCCGTTGTCTAATCTCGTCTCATTAGCTTACATTTACAGTAAGAAGCTTGTTTGACCAATCTTTTAATGCACTGGACCGACTTCAGCCACAAACTTTCGGGTTTATTAATTAATTTTGGAAGCTTATATATGTTTGTATTTTGCAAAATTAAAAAGAAAGTCAGAGCTAATTATTACCCGAGACAGACCGAGAAGAACTCTAAAGGGTCGTTGAATGTGTTTTCTATATAAACTGAAGCTATAATAAGTATTCCCCACAGACAGACTCAGTTTAGTAAAACATTTAGATATGATGTACTATATTCACTGGAAGCGTTTTTAAATAAAGTTATGACATCTTGCGCTCAAATATCATCTGATAAGCCGAAATGAAGTGTGTGCATATTCAGTTTAACAGCACATCACAAACTAACGTTTCAAACCCTACCGGAGGATCACTCATCGCGTCGTTCTTCCGACAGTTTCCAGACATAATGAATGAGTTTGCGCTTCAACGCCAAAACAAATCCCCCTTCTTTCCCGAATCTGGAGATCACACACGCCGTGCGCAAACTTTTCGTTTTCTTTGGAGAAACGCCGCTCGTATAGATTCTGTAATTATGCGGTGACCTGTTGGGTTGCCGTCGTTAGCTGATAGAAACTAATTAGGCGGGCGGAAAGACTGGTTTGAACAAGCTTGTTAGCGTGCACTCAGTCGTGGTGCACAAACCTGTGGATGAAAGCCCAACATATGGCTGAAACAATGCTTTGTGTGTGTGTGTGTGTGGGGGGGGGGGGTTGTTTTGGCCATGTGTGGGTGTGTGTGGGCAGGTTTGGAGCCTGTTGCTGCTTGTGTGTGTGTGTGTGTGTGTGTGTAAGTGCATGCATTTGTGTGTCTTTGTGAGTGACATATGGGCGTAAGGCAGTAATAACCGCTCCAAACGTCTGCAGATCAGTACAGGGGCTTCTGTGGTGAGCTCCGGCTTGCTGAATCCGGCTTTCCCGTAACGACGCAGCGAAGCCTGGTGGTCGGACAGATTTACCAGTAATTAATAGATCACAGGTTGGAACCGGTGAACCCGTTTGCAGCCCTCTCTGCCCGTCAGAGTGGCCTTTGGCGAGGCACTGAACCAGATTATTGACAGCGAGTTTCAGTAAATCTTTCTGCTGTATGTCACCGCTCCGTCCCCAGCAGATGCAAACCTCAACCCATGCGCTAATTTTAACCAAATTAACCTCATAAACAAAATATGTTTCCCCAAATCTCTAAATCTTAATTATTTTTTGGGGAAAATTGTGCTTTTTTTTTGTTTTCTGTTTCATATTTATGCAAAATGAAGACGTGAAAAGTTAAAACTCAGAAGTTCAGGCATTTAAAAATCTTCACCATCCTCATCGTTTGGTCCCGCGAGTGTATCCCCGTGTTATGTGGAGCAAGTCTCTCCTTGACTCAGCTGCTCAGCCAAGTATCTAACATTTGTTTCTTTCCGTCTCCCCCCTTCAGATCCGGTCCACGGTCCCCAAAACGTCAACGTGGTGGACGTCAGAGCCCGCCAGCTGACTATACAGTGGGAGACGTTTGGGTACGCCGTGACACGCTGCCACAGCTACAATCTGACGGTACGTCCAGCCGGGCCACCAACTGTGCTGCAACTACATTTGCTGGATATTAATTATTCAGTAATTAAAGCATCATGTCATGGCAGAAGGAAACTGTGGCACATTTCACCTTTTTTGAGTTAAGAGGTTGAGTACTTTGTTTGAAAGCGCACACTGACCTCATTCACAATAGCAGACATTACAATATTAGGGAAATACTATATTTGTAATTAAGGGTGAATGTATAACTTCCTTAAAATCATATTGTTGTGTTATGTGTAAGTGTAGGCGTTGATGGGAGATGGTTGCATTCCCAAGCAATGTCACTTGCGTGCAAAAGCTAATACAAACGTTTAATAAAGCCTGCAATTAAAGATGAGCATTTCAATTAAAATAATGTAATTAAATAACTGCTGTTCATGCTAATTAGCTTTTTGGGTCCAGGATATTTAGCTGTTTTGGGATCAGGCTGTTTGCGAAATGGCAAACTTTTCTAAAAACGTAACATCTCTCTTTCGTCGTCTGTTCCTGAATGCACCGTAGCGTGAGCAACACAGAGCGAGCTGTACCCAGCATGCCGTTTGGCAGTGTTACAGCTGATAGGGTTTCCCTCTCGATGCTCTACACAGTGTGTACTTCTCGCAGCAGTAAAGCACCGCCGGTAAATATGTCCCATAGAGCTCAAGAGCTTGCACTCGCAATGCACCTGCCAAGTGTGAATGTGAAGGACACGCAGACAGACAAAATTGTTTTAAACCAAATGCAGTGAAGTGGGTGTCGTGTTGGTCCCTCTGTTTTCCAGGTGCAGTACCAGTATGTGTTCAACCAGCAGGAGTTTGTGGCAGAGGAGCTGATCCAGACGTCGTCACATTACACCCTGAGGGGGCTGAGGCCCTTCGTCACGGTCAGACTGCGGCTGGTCCTCGCCAACCCCGAGGGCAGCAAGGAGAGCGAGGAGATAGTCAAACAGACAGAGGAGGATGGTGAGTGACAATAAATAAATAAATGAAACCGCATTAAAATTCTGCAAACTTCATAACACAGGATTGTCCAACATATCCCCGGCTACTTCCTGACACCTTTAGCCAGTCCTGCCACTCACTGTCGGGTTCAGTTTCTCCGGACAGAAACCCTCGTTCACGGAAAATTAACTTTACGTTTGCGACATCGGCAGCAGCGGTTGAGAATAAACAAAAGGAGACCTGAGCTCCAACAGGAACTCAGACTTTATACAGAAAAAAAAAAACACAAAGTAAAGGGCGTCACAGTCCAACCAGCACTGGGTGATTGACAGGCCGTTCTGGAGACTGCAGTGCAGAACCGCTGGAGGAACAATTGTGCGGCGCTGCACGTGGAGGCGTAATTAAAACAATGACAAGGAACGGTCTCCGACAGTTCAGACGTGTGCTGCCTTGTGTCAGGATGAAGGGCTTTTAAAAACAGTCTTTTCACATTTCAAGGAAACAAAATAACAAATGGCCACTGCAGTTCGACTGGTAAAGACTATTTTTCAGCTATGCTAATGTTTTTTTAAAAGTACTGAGACCATGTCGCATGCTATGGAGGTGCAAGATCTTGTATTGCAGTGCAGTGGTTAGTGCATGCCAACACACTTAGTGCATTGCAGCTTGCTGCATAGAGGCAGGTCAACCAAACTGACCACGCTGACCCTTGTCCACCACTTATACTGCCGCCAGTGGAGGAGAAGACCACACCAGGGAAGATGGTGACCTGGCGAAGGTAGCGTGATGCTCTACTGGTAAAACCTCCAACCTGAACATTGGTGCAGACCCAGTAGACCACTTTATGGCAACAGTTTTGGTGTACGCTGTGAACATTGTTGGCTCGGGCCTCTAAATTCCCTCGATCTCAAGCACCAACGTGTGTGAGATGGTCTAGAACAACAAGCCTGATTGCATTTCATGGATCCATGATGCATCCCCTTCTCGGTGCGAGATGCCACCTTCAGAGGTCTTGAGGAGTCCATGCCTCAGACCCAAACTAAACCGGATCACATGTTCAGTCTTTGCGACATCCAAAAGAAGTGCCAGAGTACCAAAGAGCCATGTTTTTATCGCCGTGCCTCTGAGCGGGATAAGCTCCCGAATGTACCGACGTGCTTCATTAATGCTTCAAACGCTAATGTACCCTGCAAGTTTGAATTATTTCAAAAGAACAACAATTTAAACTCCCATTTCCTTTCCAGAGGGCTCCATGTTCCACTAATTCAGAACAGAGTATTTGCCCCAGCCACTGCTGCTAATAATTCATTGATGCTTCACATTTCTCTCAACAACATGCCTGCGATAAACTGGAATAGCTTGAATCCATTAGAGCAACGCCTGATAAGCAGGATAAAAACATCGTTCTAATGATCCCAAATCTCTCATCTCTTTCCCACCCTCCTCGGGGCTCGCTGTTCTTCTCCTGATCTCATAACTAATATCCTCTGAATTTAGCTTCTGGGGAACATCAGATCTCAGCCTGAAATCCCTACCTTTACCAGCTGAACACACACACACATGCTGCAAGTTGTCTGAACCCTTTTAAAGAGAGCTAACATGTCCGCGGAGCAGCTATGGCTTCGGGGGAAGGGGAGGAAGGGGGGGGGGCTTAATTGTTTTGTTCTTAATTGTTTTTTATTTAACCATCGTTAATCTCCTGGTTGTAATTCAGTAATTAGGGAACAGAACAGCAATTGTTCACACGGAGGCTAATTGCTGTTTGTACGGTAATGGCTTTATAGAGCTGGGGCTCCGGCAAATGAACCAGCCTCACACACACACACACACACACACACACACACACACACACACATATGGTTTTCCTCATACGTTTTTTTTATACTGCCAATGACAGAAATATACTTTAACCTATGTTAAGGGGCGAAATGAGGGATTTGCAATTAAGATAGAAAATTGCTTTTCTCTCGCGCGCAGGTCTCATCTTCCCAAGTTTACACTCAGTAATCCGAGGATGAGGAACGTCTCAGGTTTTAATCACGTCCCTCTTAATTGTTTCCCATACTGGAACCTTCACTCTTAAGATTTACAGCGTATTAACCGGCGCACAAACACGCGCCCACAGTCAACCCAGTCACGTCGAGTCATGAACACTTTGGCTGTCTCACTGTGAGGCATCCAGCATTGTTAATTTGACATATCCATTATTGTAGAAAATCGCGCCTCTGTCTCGGCTCCGTGCTGCTTGGAAGTCGAAGATTTTCCATGTTTACTCCAGAAAGCTGATTGCTTTTGTTCTGCCGCGCGCCGCCACTATGCTAATTGCCTCCCAGAGTGTATGAAAAGTTCAAATGTCTGAAAGGAAATATAAAAAGCGAGAAAGTTAAAAAGGCTAAATTGGATTAAATTTTTACTCTGAGGGATGTGAAGCCCCTCCGGGGTGGAGGTGAGTTAGAGGAGTTACCTCGGACAGTCTATGGATCTATTCTGTCACAATGCAAGAATACACAACGACTGAACATGCATTTTCCATTTTCCTTCCAGTTGTCTGTCCATTCATAATGACAGAAGACAAATCGAAGCCGCACACGCATGCATGCACGCAAACACACGGAGAGAGACTTGCCCCAGAGACAAATGTCATGTCCACTCATTGTACACACCAGCCTATTAACCCAACCACCAAACACCTATTTGTCAGGTAGCTGTCAGGTCAGCTCAATGCAGCCGCGTTGTACCGCCGGGTTTATCAAACGTGTGCGAGAGGAAGTCAGTGTAGCTGTCTGACCTGTTCAGCGCACACGCTCTGCCAACCTTCTCTGAGAACTATGTTATACAACTGTTTTGCATTAGTAAACTGTGTCGTAAGGGCAACACGAAGGCGCCTGCACTCACCTTTTTCAAACTGTCTACAAAGAGAGTTTTACTCTGGCTGCTGCTCGGCGGCCTGCGGGTGAAGGTTGTAGTTGCAGTGAGCATCTTCCATTTAGTGCATGGGAGTCAGCTGGATCTGGCTCACCTCAATGGCACATATTCATCATTGACATTGTTTGCTGTATCTGAATGTGAACTGATGAGAGAACCTACAGCATGGCCGGTACCAGGTCTCATTTGTTTTACCCAGAATAGTCTAGTTAATTGTTAATTACCATTATTAATATTTGGGGTTATCGAGAAGTTACTCTAACGTAAAGGTGCCCGATGGCGGTTGTAACAAACTCACCGAAACACATTGTTTGCATCCTTGCAGCCTAACAAACATGCATGCAAACGTGCCCTTTAGAGACCTTCTCCTCCTATCCATCCTCTGCTACTGCCGCCGACGCTCAGTTAGCTGAATTGAAGCTAAATGTTGTAAAAATGTTGCTCAGTAGCACTCCTAGTGGTCAGAATATACAAACGGTGCCTTTAAACAGCAACAACACAGCTTGCTTGGAGTTGGGAAACTTGCAGGTTTCCATGCCAACGTGCATGACGAGACATTAACGAATTAACGGTGCTATGAAACGCACTGATGAAAACGGAGGGTTAACTTTCAAAGTATGAAGGGTTAACTTAAAATATGATGCCACGTGTTGTCACTACAGCCTTCATATAATAATCTCTCAGCTCATGTTGTTTGTATCCATTCAGATAGCCTGCCAGTGGTTAAGCACTTTTTAAAGTCAAACAGCAGACATCAAATATTAAAGCACTGAGCTCAAATCCCCGTGTTTGTGATGTGTTTATACCCTTATAAATAATCCCACTCCCATTAAAGAGGACGGCGATCTCCTCGCTCAAAGGACAATCACAGTCATTGAGATTTAATAATCCTTTTATCATCAGAGCGCTGGGTCTTTTCTAAGATCACAGAATAAGAAAAAAAACAACAATCAGAGACATCAGCTTCTTTTATTATTATTGTGTTCTTGTTTTGGGTTTTTTTGCACTGGCAGTTCATCAAAGTGCATTCAGTCGTTGAAGCGAGCGCGTCATTTACGCGTTTTTAATCATTTTAACCACTTGTTTGGTGCATTAGGGATCATAAAACACTCTCTGTACAGAAGGGACAGATTTCAAATTTTAAAAAAAAGAATCATTGATCATCATTAACTAAAACTTGTTGGACAAAATCTAGTCAATAACTTCTAGAAAATGTGCTTTTTTCATCCCAGCGTACCAAAGTTTGTGCACATTTGACTTTTCTATAGATAGATAGATAGATACTTTATTAATCCCGTGGGAAATTCAGGTGTCCAGCAGCAGTGCATGTATCAGTTGCATGTATCAAACATCAGAAAATGGAGAAATGAAATAAAGTAAAAATAGACATAACATTAAATAAAGTTAAATAAAAGAAAATAAAATAAGGTGGAGTAGGGTAAAGGAAATTAAGAGTATATAAACATACATACACATACTTGTAAATATGCGTATATACATATACATGTACATATACCATATACATATACATATATATAAACACGGCAGCATATACACACACATCACACAAACATATGGTGGGGTTGTGGTGATTGTTTGGTGGTGTCCATCATAAGCACAGTCCAGGACAGTCCTCACTGGGAGGAGCTGAAGAGCCGTATGTCCCGCGGGACAAACGACTTCCTCAGCCTGTCAGTGGAGCAGGTCAGAGACGGCATCCTGCCACTGAATGTGCTCCTCTGCTTGGTGACGATGTCATGCAGAGGGTGATGGACATTGTCCAGGATGAGCAGAAACTTACTGAGGGTCCAGGGAGTCCAGCTCTGCACCCGCTACAGAGCCGGCCCTCCTCACCAGTTTGTTGTTTCCTCCCCAGCACACCACAGCATAGAAGAACTGGCAATGGCAGTCTGGTAGAACATCTGCAGCAGCTTCTGGCAGATGTTAAATGACCTCAGCCTTCTCAGGAAGCAGAGCCGACTCTGTCCCTTCCTGCAGAGTGCTTCTGCGTTAGCTGACCAGTCCAGTTTATTGTCTATTTGTAATCCCAAGTATAGTGACATCATGTTTATCGTCACCTGCTGTGCAAAGCAATGCTTAGATGTTTGTGGATATGGTACTACTCATTTTTATAATGTTAAAATGAAGGTGTGTCACTCACGCTCTTGCCTTTAAGAACAAACACTCCTGCCTTCCTTTTAAAAACAAGGACAAATACAATCGGGTCTTAAATCGTAACTAATACGCATCCGCGCTGTAATCTTAATATCACAGAGTGTGATTTAATCCCATACCAGCCCACCAGCACGGCTCATAATTCCTTCCCGCTTGCTTTTCGTCAAGATGTGTTTATTTGTTCCCCAGAGAGGATAAACGTCTCCCTCGAGGATAAACGTCTCCCTCGCGATGAAATCTTGGACGACATGAAAAATGGCTTTGTAAACATGTTTGAGATGCCGCGGATTATTCGGTGTTTTCGCATGCGAACACGAAGCAAAGGATGGGACAATGTTTAGACAGTGGCAACTGGCTAAAATCTATGTATGATCTTTTAATTTAACTTACAATAAAACCATATTAATGAACCAGTTTTAGCCTTTAGGTGTGTATCCTGCGGTGCAGAAGCTGAATGATAATTAAAATCTTATGGGAATATTATAGGCACAACACAGTCAGAAGTGTCTCTATGATTCTCTCGCTCTGTCACAGCGACTTGCAGCTACTTGAAGCCTTTACGATAACGGTAACTCTACACTACAGTATAATTAGGATTCATTATATTTAAGGTGTAGAATTCATACTTGTATACATAATAAATATTAAATTTACTTTAGAGAATACTGAAGGTCCAAGATGAAACCTGCAGAGGAAGGTGCAATTACGAATCCCTCTGCTCCCTCTGCACCGCGGACAGCCCCGTGGATTTGTCGATACACAGTTAGCTTCTGCTACTTCAGAGCCGCGGTCGAGGCCGTCGGGGCCAACGTGTGCAAACCTCAGTCGGGTGAAAAATCAATGAGTCGGGTAGACTAGACTACCTGACTACCTACCTCCCTCCCTGCTCCTAATGGTTGGAGATATGGGGTTGCATGTTAATGAGGGGAGTGGATTAACAAAGGGGATCTCCTTTAAAGTACACCATCTTATGTCTGTGGCTTCACGGTAAATAAACGAATTTGAAACCATAAACGCATCAACACAGATTTGCATGCACTGCGGTATGTTGAGTCGTTTTGAGAATGAGAACGCCAAACACCTATCCAGCTTTAGGCTTTCATTCAGATCCTAAATGTAAAATGTTTTCCCGGCAAAGTAACTGATGAGCAGTTGAAACGCGATAAAATATTTCAGCGTTCACGGTATTTTATGTCATATACAGCGAAACAAAGTCATGAATGGGGAAGGAAGTGCTGAATCGGGCATCATTAAGGTTTGCAAACAGGTACTGTGACATTTGTGAGGATGTGAGAGTTGTGTTTTGTGGCTTTCTTTGACTATTTTCTTGAAAGTAGATGAAAAAAATGTCAAGAATGCATAGAAGTTAAATGCAAAAACATGTTTGATATCAAGCAAAAGAAGTGCTGCACTGTTTAGTTCTAAACCAATGCGTTTAACTCTTCACACAAACGCTGTCCATGTCATGTGTGAATGGTGTTGGGTTGGAATCAGGACCCCGAGCTGCTGCAGATCACTCACCTCCGTGTTAATTACACGTAGCAACGCCTCGCAAGTAGCTGCTGCAATCTCTGAACATTAACGAGAGAATAAAAGTCAAAATTTCCATATAAACAAGTCTGTTTGTTTGTTGTAACAAGAGCACGGACTGGGGCCGATAGAGAGAGGGAGCCAAAGGGATGGAAGCCAGGCAGGAGACACGGAGCCTCGTTTCATGCCAGCAAAGACAATCTGATTTTAACGAAGAATCACAAGAGAAGGAGATGGATTAAAGGACAGAAAAACAGTTGAGATGGAAAAGAGAGAGAGAGAGAGGGACTGCCATGGCACAAATGAGAGAGAGAGAGGGAGGGATGGAGAGAGAGTCGGCTTAATAAAGCGGCCATTCATTGTGCAGCACGGTGGAAGTTAATCAAGTTATGATTAATGCGTTACAGCTGCCGTTATCTTTTCAATGAAGCCTGTTTTCTTCTGTCTCAGCCCCTGAGGTGCACAGGAACACACACACACACACATGCACAGAGAGAGAGAGAGAGAGAGAGAGAGAGAGAGACACGCAGAGAGAGAGAGCGAGACAGTGAGAAAGACACACACGCACGCACGCACACACGCAGGTATGACGTGTGAGTCACCATGCGCGCACTTTTCTAAACGCTGGAAAGCGGCGCGCACATGTCGGGGGGGGGGCGCCGTGAGTCATAGAGAGGCTCCCCCACCCTCCTCGCGTTTGCGCGCACACACACACACACACACACACATGCACAGCCCACAACACACAAAAGGCGCCACCCAGATATCCAGGTAGACACGCCGTGCGTCATAAAAGATGAGAGTACGGAAAACGCACACGCGCGCACACACACACACACACACACACACAAAAGTGAGTGATAAGGTGTTGAATAAAAATGGCAGCATCTAATTGCATTTCTTTGTTAGGGTAATTTGATACGCTCCACAGGCTGCGGCCTTAATCAACACCTTAGAATTACTAATCAAAATATTCTTCTGTCAGACTTCTCTGACAGTCTGCGCGCGCGTGTGTGTGTGTCTGCGCGCGTGTGTGCATGATCCTCCAATCGTATGTGGTTATTTTAACCCCTGAATTTTTGGCCTATGAAGTTTTATGTAACGTCCCGATAACGTCCTCAACTATGAAGCGGTTCTTAGCCCGTGCTCGGATCCAAATTGGTGCAAGATTGAGCATGAGTCACTCTGAGGGACTGAACTGTCTGCTGAGTTAAGGTTTATAGGTTGTGGTGGCTCCAGTGCCATCTATAGGCTGCGTGCAATAACGTTGTGCTCAACTACTCAGAGCCGATATGCGCTCATGTCAGATAAACGTAGCTGTAAATGCACGTTGTGTTCAGCGGGTGGTGCAAACCCAGGTTTGTGTGTCTCAGTCCAACATTACTGTGGTTGATTTTACAAGAAAAAAAAAACGTAAAAACCCTAAAATATACACACACATTTAGAAATAAAACACATGAGCGATGTGACGGAAAACAACATTTGACAGTATCGATATATCAGAAAGCATTCGTTCAAAAATAATGAGCTTTAAAGGTTTAATGAGCCTCGCGCGACTTCCGGTGCTTGGTAACTCAGCAGGAGGCCTTTGAAACCCTGCACACCGGAGGTCATTCCTGAGCGCGCGTGAGGAAACGCTGCGGCGCGTCCGCCTTTTCTTCTCCCGTAAACGGCCGAACGCGCGAGGGGCGACGAAAGCCCGCCGCCATTGTTACTGCAGGCATTTAGCTGACGCTCTCATCCTCGGTGGCTTACAGTGAGTGCGACGGCGGGATAAGCGTCACCGTCTCCATCGGCGACATTATGCACAGCCGAGCGGAGGCTAGATGAAAGGTTAGGGATCAGAACGAGACAGGAAAATATTCCTACGGGTGTCGAATGACGGAGTCAGAAAGAATGTGAGGAACTAAAATAAGAAGTTAGGGGGAGAGGCAGGAAATACACACACACACACACACACACACATTTTGACACATCGCAGTCTGTTGTCCCTCCTGGCACTGTCTGTCTCCTCCTTCTTAACATTTAGAACAATTCACACCCCTCAGTGTGTGTGTGTGTGTGTGTGTGTGTGCGCGTGCCCTCGTTTCTCCGTATGTGCGTGCGCACCGCCGCGCTCGCGGGTCTGGGCGCGTGCGCGGAACTATTTTTCGCGTGCCGCGTGGTGTAACTTCGTGTGTGTCTGACAGCTTCACTCCCTGACAAGGTGTCTGACACCTCTCCTCTGTCTGTATGCCTTCATAAAGACGTGTGAAAGCCTGTCTCCTCCTGAAAAACACACAAACACACGTGCGCGCACACACACACACACACAAACGCGCAGGGGGCTCTTGTTACTAGGTAGATTTTACTATAATAAGTCATGTTTCTGCAGTAGTAACCCCGTCTGCCCTCGATGTTTCCTCGAGTTACCCTGCCAGTGATTCGGTAAGTGATGTCCTGCGACTCCTGCGCACTGAATATCTGCAAACATGAGTAACTGCAGCGCCTCCCATGAGTATTTGCACAGTGACACTCTCCTTTCTTTCCCTATTTACTCCAACACACTGGCTTTTAAATGTAAGGTGACAATTGGGGTAAAGTGCTGACTTCCAGATATTTTTTTTTTTTTTGCAGTCACATTATACAGCTTTGTGGGACTTTATGGGACCGAACTTATCCCAACTTTTGTCGCAAATGTACTTTTCGCAGGCGAACTAGCGAAGGTCCGAGCGTCAATCGGAGCCTGAACATGAAGCAGTTCATTAAAAAACAATGAAAAAGCCGTCGTAGGGAATCAGAATGTGCTCAAAGCATTAACAGCAATTTATTTACTTAAGTATTCGCTTTTTATATTGAAATTAGGTCGGAAAACAAAGAAACTAGAATCTCCGTGGTGCTCATCTAGTGGGGGGTTTTGAAAAGCTTCGAATTAAACCTTGAAGTTGACACCTGGAACTCACTGTTTCATTTCGAGCGCGAGGTGCTCGATTAAAGAGCCAGCACAGCAGGAAACAAGGTGTCGCCGCGCAAATACCCACAAGCTGCGCTGAGCCTCCCCGAACTGGATGTCATCTAGACATCAGGTGGAAGGTTTCCCCCGACACGAAGCAGTAGGTCCATTGACATTGAATTAGTAATTGACTTTGTAAGCTAATGGGCTTTTCGTTTGAAGTACTCCATCCAAGTGAGTTTGATTTGAACGCGGAGCTCCCGGCGGTGAGTCAGAAAATGTGCCCGCAGCCCAAGAAGAAGATTTATCTCCACGCGGCGTCGTTACGATCGGTCTCCGGTTCAGCTTAAGACGACGCTGGTTTAATCTCAGAATTGACGGCCGAGCTGCACAATGTTCCGGCCGTACCCGAAAGTCAAAACTCATACTTAAAATCACCTCGACGTGTGTTTTCAAGCATCAGAAACACGATTACGAGCCTATCAGAAGCTCGGGTGAACACTTTTGCGCCGCATTCACCAGTTAATGGCGCTTAGTACAAAGTAATAGTGTACAACACTTTCATGTAACTGAGCAATTTACGAGCACGGCGGCAGCTTTACTGAAACTATTTCCTAATTATAGAGGAACGCACAATCAAATTTCACATTGAGCATCTGTCTCTGAGCTGCAGCTCTTTGCCTAGTTTTAATCAACGGGCTGTGTTTGGAATCAGAGGCGCTCTGCACGGTAGTTCATTTTCAGAAAGTTTCCGGTTCCTGCTGCTTGTTGCAACCACACACACACACACACACACACGTATATAGACTCTGAGAATATAAGAAATGTAATTGAATAGCATGTCATGTCATATCCGTTGCGAACGTGTTCTGGAGCAAGCAGCAGTTGGTCTCATTCTGCCACATGGGGCGGGGGGGGGAGTATGGCAGAATTAGATTTCAGGTAACTTAATATTTCTGTTAGATTGGTTCTCAGATATTTCAAACTTTCACTACACTAAATAATAGAATTTAATGATGAGAAATGGGCTGAAGTGTAATATGCATTATGCCTCTCCTCAACTCTTCTTTGCACTATTCTTTAATTCGTCCTTCCCTGCGATGAAGGTCTGCTCCACTCTGTCTTCAGCTCCACATTCCCTGATGAAGCAGGCATTTCAATATGTCAAACCAATCATCATTTACCTTCAATCTCGATGCTATTAACTCCAGTTAAACCGTTTCTTGAATTCAGAACATGCATTCAAGATTAAATTGCTCAAAAGGCATGATGTGTTTTCTGTTATCTCTGCCTCTGCAGTGCCCGGCTCAGTGCCGATGGAGTCTCTGCAAAACACGCCCTACGAAGAAAAGATCTTCATGCAGTGGAAAGCTCCCAACGAGACCAACGGGGTCATCACGCTCTACGAGGTCAGTAAACAGCTTCCAACAATGCTCGCACTCAGTGGCAACTCTACAAGGTCACAGTAGAGGTTCTTGGTTTGTATTGGGCGGTGGGCATGTGAGGGTAAAACTTTATCTTTTTGAGCTTATAATATTGAGCTTTGGGCGCAGATGTGAAACGTGTGGTGGTGTTTAAAGCTGTAGTTTGTGTTGGTTTGCATTATATGGACAAACAAGTGTGTGAGACTCAAATTTAGTCCCATTATCTTTAAAAATTAACACAATACAGCGACATAACATTCATTATTCATGCTAATATTAAGCTAGCTTCACATTTACAGCTATAATATGTGATACCATTAAAGATCACATGTTCTCCTTGTGATTCAGTAACATTTCACGTGCTATGATGAGTTGATTTAGCTGAGTACTGACTGAAACTATTGTTCCTTGTAGTAAAAAATGAATTAATTAAGTTAATTAAACAGTTGTTTGCTGAACGCTGAACGCTGGACATGACTTGCAATGCATACATACAAACATACATTAGCTCCAAGTCTTTGTGAATCCAGGTCCACTTTGGTAAACGCTGGCCACATTTAGCATTAAAGAGCTTGTAATTGAGAAGCTGCTGCCACAGCAACCTTTCATTTAGGTGAAGCAATGCAAATCAATGGCAGTTCCAGTCTTTCATCGCAATACGGGCACTTTTAGCTCCTCAAAACCAGCCAGAAAGCTAAATTTGTCCACTTGGAGACGTGCAAAACAGACTTAACTGTACTTTATTCTGTGTTACAGCAGCAGCAGCGCGTGACTTCTGATCAAACACACAAAACACAGAAGACCAATTTTTCACATAGATATTGTTTCGGACTAAAACTGTTGGGTTGTGACAATGTGTGCAGCAGAGGGCTGCAGGTTTGATCCCGGGCTTTTTGCTGATCTCATGTCCCAGATATCTCATTTCACCTCAGCTGGCCTTCCTGCAGCTCTCTCTGCATTATTACAACAGCAGCAGAACCTTCAGAGTCTGTCTGTCAGCCAGAAACCACTTAGACCTCTTTCTGCTCTTTCTGCCGTGGCTGGGAAGAGGCTGAAAGAGCTAGACAAGAGAGAGGAGATAAGGGAGAAGTGGAGAAAGGGAGTAAGAAGTGGAGCGGAGGAGAAAGAGGTTAGAATATGTTTATTATAAGAGAAGAGTATTGATTTGGCAGCTTTTTCAAGAATAATACTTAAAATTAAGTGAGCCATGACAATAGAGAGTGAGAAAGAGAAACACAGAAGGAAGAGGAAGCAGGAAACACTGAGAATGAGCTCGAAACCTCACAGACCTCATTTATATTTGTATTATTGTGGACTTTTATGGCCATTTCACACCTACCTTTGGCAAAAATGTTCTGACTACACTCTGGACTCAATCAGTCTAACCTTGCTGGACCCAGTCAAGGTCAGAATGAACCACAGTTTGGAAGTCAGGAACTTCAAGAGGCGAAAACAATGCAAAGAACCGATACGAGCCCTGATCCCACGTCGAGAGAGTAAGAGACCAAGTGTTTCATCGACGTTTAGTCATTTAGTTAAAACTTCATCATTGCAGCGGGAAACCAAGACTAACCTGATCAAATGTTAACAATGCAACCTAAGTGTAATCCTGGTTCAGGCCTTGGCTTTGGTTTCTGGGTGTGAGAGCCACCTTAGTCAGACACCACAGCATCAGAGTTACGATACACCTGTTGGTCATGAAGTATTCTGAGAGATTTCAGGTACGCAGACTCTTAAGTCTGGTATCCTGACCTGGTCCCGATTGAATTTAGTTTTAAGACTGAATCCCGAAGCATGTTGTCGTTTTAATGTTATGAATAACCTTCGTTCTGGTCGCTGCGACCAACCTCTAGTCTTCTGGGAAGGCTTACAATGTAACTCTGGGACCTGGCTGCAGGGATTTTTCCTGCATTGAGCCACTGGAGCATTAGTGAGGTTGGCTGGTTGCTAAGCCCTGGCTCACCTCATCTGATTCATCGCAGAGGTGTTAGATGGGGTCGAGGTCGGTCGAGGAAACTGCCTGAACCCAACCTGTTTCCAACAAAACTGGGTGTCCACATACTTCTGGCAATACAGTGCACGTCTGATCTTAGGTTGTTTGGCGTGATATGAAACATCGCTGCCGGATAATATTGGCATCGAGTGTAGAGTTATGCTCGGGAACACGTATGAGCGCTCAAATTAGACGTGAGCTGCAATTCAAAGGCGAGCGTGAACCCGCGTGGAAGGAGAAAGAGGAAAGCGGGGCGAGGGAATGAAGAGAAAGTGGAAGAGAGACTTATCCCTCGACAGCCCTTGAGACAATGTTTGGGAGTGAGTGAGACAGAGAGACAGATTGAGAGACGTGGGTGTACACCTTTGTGTGTGTGTGTGTGTGTGTGTGTGTGGGGTTTATTTGGGTTGAAGTTGAGTTGAGCCCTCTATCTAATGAATTATTGACCTGTTCACTGTCTCCTGTCTGCCTCTTATATCACTGCATCAAGGAGCTACCTCACACCAAGACCTGGCAGGGCTATTAGGGACTGTGTGTGTGTGCGTGTGTGTGCGTGTGTGTGAAACAGAGTGATATATCAAGTTAAGAAATGTGTGTTCTTGAATAAGTTGGTTTTTGAGTGAGTGTGTGAGACGCAAAAGTAGGCAAGCGATGGAAGGTGTGAGGAGTTAGTGAAGCTATAAAGTGAATAATTAGGACTTTACACGTGTTTATCTGTGTGACATGGTGTGTGTGTGTGCACAAATATGTATATATAGCTATTGATCGATTAATTGTAATTGAAAAGAATGAAAAATTCGACTCACCTATGATACCAAATGCATTTTTTAAGGCTTTGTTTGCACAAAAACATAGCGTCTTTGCAAACCCTGGGAAAAACACAAAACTATAAAGGGCCTAGATATTGAATATTAGCAGAACATGCGATTATATGCAGCGTGCACTCGTAAAAATAAGAAAGAGGCTAGAGAGTAATACGGACAGATGAACAGTAAAACCTTGCATTTTCTATATTTCAGATATTTGATAGTATTTCGCATCGAACCAGTCTCACGTGTTCGATGAAAGTCTTTTTCGATGACTGTTATCGCCGAACGCACCGCAAATTTATATCACACATCTCAGACAGCGGGGGTTTTTCCGCTCATTTGAGAAGATGCGTCGAATCTGTGGCTCGTCTTCAGCTCATCTCACGACGCCTTGTGACACAAGCACGGCATCTTCCTCCGATATACAGTAATTGGCTCGATTTTCCCTCCAGCCCTTTCTGCCTCCCAACATCAGTCTCCTCTCTTTCCGCGCAGTACAAAGACCACTCAGTACCATCTCTGAGACCTCCATTAGACCTCGACCCGGAGCTTGAAAAACACTCTCCGCAGTCTATAAACCTCTTGGGACCATCATCAATTTCGCCTTGTTTAGTGTCGGTTTCATTAATGTGAATCTAAGCTCCCTGCCCTCTCTGCCTGGCGGAGGCGGCACGACTCGGCATCATCTGTTAAACATATCAGAGCCTCGGCACAATGCGCTGCTATTAGAGATAATTACTATAATTGCAGCTATTGACAGGATTAAAGGCATCATCTGCAACATCTAAAGGGGCTCTTGTTGTGTCCTATCCTGCTCTGTTGTCTCTTGTGTTTTCTTTTTTTTTCCGGTTTCTATTTCTCTCGCTCTTCAGGATGGAAACCAGATGAATTATACCCAGGACAATGGGAGGGAAGGTGTGTGGGGGTGGTGGTGGTGGTGTAGAGGGGCTTGGGGTGCGTGAGTTTAGGTGGACAAATGTGAGGGAAGGCAAGGAGAGCGAGAAGAAGGACGAGAGAACGGGGAGAGGAGGTAAAAACCTGTGGCGCGAGCAAGCGGAAACGTGTCCGAACGGAACCACATTCATCACGCGGCGCGATTACATGGATTAATTCAGTGTGCAAATATGATCACTTCATCTCGCGCATCCATTACTATAATTGCAGCTAATTACAGGATTAAAGGGAAACATCTGGGTGAGATCTAAAGGGACCGAGCTTCCCCCACCTCGCCGCCTGCACACCCCGTCTTGTCCTATTCATCTGAGAAAGGATAAATGCTGTCTGGGGAAAATGTGATGGGGGGGTGGGAGGAAGTGTGAGGGGAGGATGGAGGAGGTGAGGGGGGGACGTGGATGGCCATTTGAAGAACAACAGTCTTGAAGAACAAAACTGTTGCTCCGTCCTTTTCGTGGATGTTGGAGGACAATGAAGAACAACGATCCCATGTGATCTACATCACGGGACATGTTACAAAGCAGAATTGTTGGCTTAAACCTGTTTTAATTAGACTCTTTGAAATGCAGACCCCCCCCCCACCCCCCATTTAGGACCACAACTTTTAGGAAAAACTGCTTCACTTAAAGGACCAAAAACTCCAGATTTGGCCAATTTAATGCAAGGTTTTACTGTGATCTGCTTAAAATTGGCGTGGTGCATTTAATTGCCACCTAATCTGATCAGCGTGTCACCTCTAACATGACATTTAGCCGAAGTCCCGGCCGCCACACAACCGCTGATAAATGAGTGCGTCCCCATCCTCGCCGCGGCGATCGCTGCCCATCAGGTGGAGGAGTCGTCATGTCGTGAACTCTCTAATCCAAAGCAATGAACGTCACGGGCCAATCCGGGAAGAACCGGACATGGTGGCGCATGGACAAAGTCTTTCTTTTCCTCCATTGGGTAGCTTAGATCAAATTTAATGCAGGATTTTCGCTCTGATCTTCTTAAACTGGCATGGTGCAGTTTTAATTGGCACCCAAGCTGGTCAGTAAATCTTTTAGTTGAGATTAAGCTGCAGGAAGTTAGAATATGGGGTTTCTTCAGTTTGCTTCCTGGGTGTTAAAACACAGGTGCCTGTGTTTGAACACAAAAGAAATATCCATCTTTTCCGCGCTTTTATGAAACACGTCGGCTGTTTAATAGCTTTAAATATAGACCTAGCTGGATGAGTAACTGATGGCCTCTATTGTAATTGTTTTAAATGACTCTGGGTTCACTCCCATGCAAGACTCCCTGCAACTTCGCCTGCCCTCGACGACCCTTCGGATAACACACAGATATTGGCAGTTACTGAACTGAGAGCAGGCGAGCGCTCGAACACACAGATCATGACCTTGTCAATCCCTTCTTTGATTGCCTCATCAGACCATCCATGCATCCCGGGTCCTCTCTGTGTGTGCTAGCTCGCCTCCCTGCTGGTCTCTGCGGAGTTATTCCTGAACCCCTGCTAGCTTAACAGATGCTGGTGCTAACATTGATTAGGGTAATGCAGCGAAGCAAATCATGAGATCACAGCTCTGCAGATTTGGTTCTGACCAACCGGCAAGTCAACGGTTTTCCATGCTTCAGCGTAACCTGGGAACCGCGGCAGGTCGCCCGTAGAGGGTTTATTGCTTTTGTTTTCGGGTTGACTCTGTTTGAGGACGACAATAATTAGTTTGAATAAAGCAAAATCAGTAAAATCAATCAGTTCTGTCTTGTAATATACACCGTAGGCTCCGCAATACTTGATTTTATCGACTAACACCACCATCTCCTTGATTTTAAGCCACAGAGAAAAACCTTGAAAGGAACCATCGACTGACGAGTGCTGGATGCACTGTCCCAAGACGGAAGAACCAACACCAGCAGACACAGTCCTGGTTGTTTGGTCCTTGAGTGAATGAGTTCATGGTGCAAAACCCCAGGAGAAAACAACTAGCACACTAGATGCCGTAGCCTTGTCCACTACTACGACTGCTGTTTGGTTTCTAGGTTGTACCCTGCGACAGGAGCTTGGGTTTGACCCAGATTTTGATGTTTGCTCTCGCTGAAGTTTAAGGTGCACGGTGACCTTGGGGAGGATCGTAGGTAAACACCCACAAGCACTCACAAAACGGCCTGTAACTCTGTTCTGTCTATGCAGAGAGAGAGAGAGCGTTAATTGTGGCCTGTCTCATATAAAGGCTTACTCCAACCACCGTGAGGATCTTTCTCAAACCTTCGCCGAGTAGTTTTTGTTTCATCAGTGCAACCAAACATTAACTGCAGGAGTGGCAGACCGGCACACACTCAGATGAGCCACTTAAGCACGAGGACTCGGAGGCATTCAACCCTCCGGCTGAGGAAAAAGACAGAGGGATGTTTGCTGACAAATCTTTGAGCTATTTAATCCAACACACTGAAGCTACTAGTACAGTATGTAGTTATTCTGGTCTGGTCTAGTGTGTGAATAACTTTACTCTCTCCGATTCCTCTCTCCTCAAGTAGGGCCTTTAATCAATCACAAAAATCAATACTGGCAACCAGTCTGGCATTTATTTCAGCGAGTTACTCCGTTCCAAGCTGTTGATTTCTGTGGAAGCTGCAGACATATAGTTGTTACATACTCTTCCCTTATCGCTGGTTTCTGAACAAAGGGATGATTGATTCTCATTAGGGGAGCAGCAGTCGCCCGAGGTGATCCCGCTATCGATTCTGTTTACTGAGCGATAGCAGCGCCGCAGCTCGCCTCTGTGAAAAACAAGAAGTTGAAGATGCCTCGGATATCCAGCGGGGCGTGCGACGACTCAAAGACGGCAAGGCAGGGGTCACCAGATTTCCATGCAAGCTCGGAGCTCCAGATGTATAACTTAGGGAAATCGATGATCTGAAATGGCCTCACAGACACCCCGAATTTTAGGTTTTTATGTGCGAGACAACGTTATTGCGAGGAAAGGTCTTCCAGGCGCTCACTGGTGTTGAAATACTTGCTGTCAATGACCAGTTTTTTAAGGTTTTTGCCAACAAAATCATTTGCATTTGCAATGAAAGTTTTCTGATGAAAACGCGCATTTTAATTGTTTTTTAATTGATCGTTGGCGGCGCCGCTGCCCCCGCTGTGCTCGTTTTGAGATCCTCTCACAGAAGAACATTTGGGAGAGCCAAATTTAGTGGTTGTGTGCTGTTAGCGGGTGCATTTAAAACTCCGCCAACCCCTTTGTTTGCGCGCGGACCACGGAACGGGCCTTTTAGCAAAGGCAGCTAGACACGCATGCGATGAAGCTGCGCTGCTCTTTTCTGCTTAAAGATGAATAAAGAATAAAGAAAGTGCTGAACACCACAAACGAGGAGTGGGGACCCCGATGAAGGCCGTGAAGCAGTCTCACCCACACCGTTCATCTTCCGTCCACCCTCGGTCTTCTCCTCCCTTCCTCTGTATTGTTTTTCGTTTCTGTCAATAATGGACTATATTTAGCGTGGCTCTCAAGTCCTTGAGCTGCTGACCCCATTTACTCTGTCACACTACCTCTCCGGCCTGCGGGGGAATGGCCTGCTATCACTTTCACCTGTGTGTGTGAGTGTGTGTATGAGTGTGTACTCTAATGCACCTCTGCCTTTCCTTTGTGTCCAATATTTATTTATTTATTTATTTATTTATTTATTGCAGAAGTGCAGGATTTCAGTCAACCATGTCTCGGTGCAGCTGTGCTGGCTTTACAGTAGCACCTGTAAATGGGCAGAATATATATATATACACACACACACACACACAGACACACACATATATATAAGCACTGTACATAAATGAGCAGCACTGACAGTCTGAACCTCCTGAACCCAGTGAGGCAGGTCTGTCTGCCCGTCAAAGAGAAGAGGATTATACACCTAGACACATGAACGGAGACACACACATTCACAAACGCGCACACACACACACACACACACACACACACACAAGGGGGTAATAGAAGGGATTATCCATCAAGACCTCCCCCCACCTCAACTCTGTCAGGACACACACAGGATTATGCACAGGGCTCCAGTCTCTCAAGCACCATCACTTCCTGCCCTGCAGCCAATCAGGGCCCCGCTCCCATCTCTTGAGCCAATCACCGCTCCCCCCCGAGAGCCTCGCACGCCAACAACCACGAACCAACCTTTGTTTTTTGTTTCGGGGGCGGGGCAGTTACGCCTCCCGTGCCGTCTTTACCTGTCAGATGATCTTCAGTTTCCATTTCTTAATATTTTCATTTCGCTCTTATTGCCTCTGTGCTGAGGCCAGATCCACCTCTGTTGTGTTTGTTTATTTATTGTGTCTCTCTCTCTCTCACTTCGCCGCCCCGACCCGTTTTACTAAGTGACTGTGCGAAGGAAGGCGACATTTAACGTTAATACCACTTCTCTTTTTAAGGACCACTGTCACAGGAACATATTCAGACCTTTGACTTGTCACAATTATGATGCGGTCTAATTACAGCTGATATGAGAAATAAGGCATAGATTGATTTCAGCTTTGTTCCAGTGAGATTATGATTATGACTCACTGCCTTGCTCAAGGTCCCCAATAGTTAAACTTGCATTTTTGGGAACTAGTCCACAATCCACAGCTTTGGTTCCTGCTGAGCTTGAACAAGGAACTCCGAATCCCAACCAAACGTCGCTACAAACTTGAAAAAATCAAGTTAAAATGAATTTTTTTCACGACATTAAATGGAAACTGGAACGTTCAAAAGTTCCTGCAGCTGCATTTATGCTGAAAACGGCACAGTCGCAACACACAAAACACGCCGCATGATGGTGAAACGGCGTGTCAGCAGATGATTTTTAACGGAGGAGCGAGAGCAGAGCGACGGCGTGCGTGGCCTACATTAGCATCTAGAGGGAGAGCGCTCTGTCTGTCACTCGTCTCAACTCGGCTGGCAGGAAGTTGCCGCGTGGCTGTCAAAGCCGGCGTCACTCGGATGCGGATTCGGGCCGTTTCCCGTCAAGCTGTCACCACCGGCGGTGATTTTTAACGCGCCGCCTCTGATCACCTCTCGCACGGTGAGCCGAGTTCCCGCTCTTTGATACCTTCTGCGGTGGGGTCGGTATTGATTTGGATGTGAACTGCGGTCACGGCGGGCCCGACAAACGACAGGACACACGGGCTTTTCTGAAGCTCTCGCATCCTGTCGTTTGTTGAATTTCATAGCCGAGCCCAGAGCCGGTCCGCTCCTCCTTTCTGCCTTTTGACTGACGAGTGAACAGTCCGATTAAGCGATTGAGGCCTTTGTCAGTGATTAACAGTCCGGCGATTTAGATTATTGTCGGTCTACTGCTCATCTTCCTCTCTTCTCCCTTCTCCACCCGTCTCTTGGGTAAATTTATCTTGGGAGGAACAATACCACGGCCTGGAAATTTCATCATGCTATATTTAGCCCTGCGCTCGCTCCTGTCCTTCTGTCTTCCTCTCTCTCACTTCTGTTTGCTTATCAAGAGTCGATGAGAACAATGGCGGCAGCGCGGCCACGAAACATTATCGGGCTATTGTCTGTTGCTATTTCTTCCCCCGGTTAGCTTATCGGTTTGGGAACAATGGCAAAGTGGGATGGAGGAGGGGGGGGGGGATCCAAAGATCTCATTTTCATTTGTGTTTGTATGTATGTATGCACAAGTATTCACGTGTGCATCTGCATCTGCACGTGTGCATTAGTCCGCGCATCCTTCGGATTGGTGCGTCTTTGTGTTTTTGTGTGTTTGCCTTTGAGTTCGCCGCGACCCAGAATGTCTTGACATTTTAAAGCCGGGAAGCCTGGAGAACAGCCTGTCCCAAATGGAAACTTCTAAAAACAGAGACGCTGGAACTTAAAACAATAGGTGCCTGCTAAGTTACAGGGCGAGGCGGGAGGTGCCAGGATTCACGGCGAGGGGAAGGAAAAGAAGACGACAGAGGAAAGTTTCATCTAGGTTTTATATGTTGCAACTGTACGAAAGTTGTTATTAAAAGTCCGCCTGTTTTGACTTATTGATTTAGAAGGCAGGATTGCAGATGTCATGGTGCAAAGAGACAGAAAGGATTTTGTGTTATGCACACTGGGCCTTGACACAGTTAGCAGAGAGGGTTTTGGAGGCAGCACCGGAGATGTCAACATTCGGTGAAAGGCGCTGTTGTTTTATTTTGTATGTAGGAACTTCAGAAAATATGTTTTGAATATCTGCTTTTTTTTGATGTATGATACAGAAGGATGGGCGGTATGAAATAGTCTCTTTTCGCATTGGAGTCGGCGTCTAATGAGCGGAACAGGAAGTGTCAAAATACGGTTTTAAAGTGGGTTTGAGATGGCATCTACCTGCTCTGTTATTCACGTCTTCAGCCGGGCTTTTAGGTGCATTCAGAGGCAGGAAGGCAGATGGAGAATGATGTCTTATTTCTAATATCAGTGACTGCAACTTATGTTGGTATAAGTGCAGACAGCCATTGCAAATGAATCTTATTTTGCACTGCAAATGATGATCACGGCATTTCATGCATGCGTTTCCGCTGCAGAGATTTGAAGAAGTACAGCAGTAGGCTGCTTCTGACTACAGCAGGAGCCCCTTTATGAACCGGAACACATCCTGAAATCCTCCAAGCCTGCTGGCAGACCATCAGACGCTCATCGGCTCAGGGACTGAAGCAGCTAAATTCACTGTTTTCTGCCTTTCATGAACTACAGGAGTGAAGAGCTAACAGCTGCTAATGTTAGAGCCCGAAGTATATTGAGGATTGTGCAGCTAAATGAGTAACCACAGCCTCTATTTACAGTGTATTGCAATGCAATAGCAAGCTAGCATTAAGGCTAACCTCAACAGTAAGTGCAGTTTTCTTGGAGAATATGACGACTTTGAAGACGAGGTGCAGCTGAAAACCAAGAGAAACGTCACTTCAGCTGAGGTTTGAGATGCCGCCAACGCTCACGTTTCACTCCACCCGCTATACGACGCGCAGCTTCAAGGCTGCAACTGAACAAGTAGCTCCCCGCTGTAAAGTCAGACGCGCTGTTTGTAAATTGTCTTTGACTCCCACTAGCAAGAGGTTAGCTTTCCTGCTCTTAGCTGAGCCGAGCACAATAGAAATATCTCTTGTTGCCGAGCTGCATGAGGTTCGAGGCCATTATTCAAGACCTCAAGTGCTTGTAGGGCAGCTGAGTTATGACTTCTGATGCATCTGATTGCAGATTTTAATAGTAAGAGGCATAAATACTTATATGTGTATAAATGGTTGTCATTTTTCTTTGGCAAGTGATCACAGTATCAGCAAGATAATGCCCTTCAACTTGTCCATAATCAGAAATTAATGGACTATGCAGGAGAAACCGTTCTGGCCCGCCCGTCGCCCGTTAATTCCCGGTAACACACACCTTGTCTTGCATTATCTGCTCTTACAATCCGAGCCCCCCAGACAACAGAGAGTTACAGGCGGAGAGCGAAACCAGCTTTATTGTTTTATGCCGCTTTGATCCTCTAAGGATGAGGGCTTCGACTAAATGCTTAAAAAGCAGAGAGGCAGTAAACAAGCTGAAACTCAAAATAAGGCAGAGGGAACAAACACCTCACACGGCTCCGTCTTAATTCAACACGGCAGAGAACAGCAGCGCTGAAATGGTGAGGAATGAAGCTCCTGCATATTTTCTAATAAAACAAACGGGGGCGCGGAGGATAAAAAATGGAAAATGACAAAACTGAATTGAAATAGCGTTTCTGCTGCACCGATCCCACGACGGCGCCTCGTAAACATTGTTTATTTCCATAAAGCTTGGCTGGGGCTCAAAATAATACGGCCCAGCAGGGCGCCCGCACACACACACACACACACACACACACACAATGCAGCTGTGGCGTGTTTGATGAAGAGGGCACGTGGGAGGTTGGGCTTCTTAAACTCGCCAGCATCAGTCGCTCCTGCAAGGACAAACGCACAGCGGTGTGTGCAAACACACGTGGGCACAACAAAGTGCAACGTCTCCGGCATCGTCTTGGTGCAAAGAGGCTCTTTGTGTGGTTTAACCCTTTAACACCTGAGCCTGTCCTGTCAGCGCTTCTGCCCGTTTTCCCAGAATACCTGGATCTTTCAGTACCTGGCAGTTATTTCCAGTTTGCTGCATGTTAGAAGAGCGTGATGACAGCTGGAAAACACAAAAACAGAATTGGATTTTAGAGTTTTAGTGAACAAACAGCACTGCAGTTACACACAAACAGCAGATTTCACATGTTATATATGAAATTTGTATAAAGTATAAAACTATTTCCAGTAAAATTCGAGAGTCTGTGTCTCATAATGTGCAGAAACAGGAAATAAAAGGGAAACTTTCTCCACCGCTGTGCGTGCAGTGGGGACAAAGCGGCTGCTTTGCGGGCGCCCGGGACATTCGCAAGTGAAATTACCGTAATAACTCCAGCGCAACGTCTCAGCTTTCAGAAACCGTGACGTAATTACTGTAATCCAAAGTGCGCTTGCACAAACGTGTCTCTTTGTTTGTTGGAAACAACGCAAAAAGTAATGTGCACGTTTCCAATAAAGGCTCTTTTGATAGTTCATCAAACAAGGTTCTTTGGTCCAGATGCTCTGCAGGTGTTTTATAAAGATGATGGAGAAGAAGAAGAAACCAGTGACTTTTCACGAGCTGATAAACTGAAAGTTGTTCGCGTTAATGGATTATAAACGGATCCGGAAAGCGTTCGCCAATCATTTATTAACCTTTCATAACGCCGTCAGTCACGACTTGTAAACCACGATGTGAAACGCGCAGCACCGCCTCTTCCATGCGTCTCGCCCTCTCTGCCGTTCCTCCTTCTCCCACCTCTATCCCCGACTTACCTCTCCCTCTTCCTCCACCCGACGCGCTAACATACTCACACGTGCGCCTTCCCCCCCGGTGAGTTATCCCCCCACGGGGCGCACACTCTATTACCCAAGATGCACTGCACTGCCGCACGCCTGCCTTTTCATTGGTCAATAAAACAACCTGAGCTTTATGGCTCTACCGATTCCAAGTACATCAACTGCGGACGGAGAGGGAGAGAGGGAGGGAAGGGAGGGGCGACGCAGAAGGGAGAGTACACCTGAGGTTTATGAGCCGGACTGAGGGGTGAGTGAAAGAGGTGGCGAGGAAATAGAGGATAGTGGAGAAACAGAGGAAGGGTGCGCAGACACAGTCAAAGAGAGTCAATCACATTAGGTGGAGAGAGAGGGGAGAGAGGGAGCGAGTGGGTGAGATGAGAGCAAAGTCAGGGAGCGAGGGAGATCGTAAAGCTCATAAAAATATAGAGAGCCATTCATGACTTATAAACTAACAGCCATCGATGTGCAAACCAAAACTGCAGCGTAGATGAAATAGATGATATTTTATTGTTCCAGCCCCTCAGTCCCAGTCTGTATAAATAGCTATTGATTTAACATGTTTTATTCAGCCAGCCGGGGCCGAACTCCCGGGCCTGGGAGACGTCAGCCGCTTTGTCGAAAGGCGAGGCCGCCGCTCTCTGCTGCATTTTAGACCGCCGTCCTCCATCGGCTAACGGTTTAGCCCCGGGATCCTTCAGCTGAGTGGCGTTTAGCTGTCCGCCCGCGTCGTACCGGGGGGAGTTAAGTGGCCGGAAAAGTGGAGGAGAGGACTCATCGGTCTTCTTCCTCACTCCGTTGGCGGCGAAACAAAATAATAACAGAGGGGAACTTAACTGTCCGCGTTCATGGGGCTTATTCTGAGTCGCGCTCATTTTGGCGCCGTGTCCGTTTGACCGCCCCTTAGACGGGGGGCAAGATGAGTCTCACCTGAAATCAACAACAGACCTCTTGCCCTCTTTTCACGGCCTCGGCTGCCTTCAGACACAGCGGCACAGACTTTCAGCAGCAAGCTAGGCGACATCAGACGACATCAGACGACATCGTCACGTTTCCCCTCGTGCACGCGCTGGGAGTTTGCCTGAGCAATGCGAAGGACACAACTGTTTCAAGAGCTGCACCGGGGGGAATTAAGGAAAACCAGCATTGCTTTATTTATCGATTCCTTCACGGTGCTTCTCCCACCCACCGTGACTTGATCCGTCATTATAGATTTAGTTCCCCAACAAGACAGTGATACATTAGAAGCGAGGACACGCGTGTAATGCAGACCAAGGTACAGGAAATGCCAGCCTGAGCGCTGATGGGTGTTCGACGTGAATCACACGTGCATCAAACATCCAAACCTGGAAATTTAGGAGGATAAATGGAAAAGAAACAGTATTGAGAGTATTTACTTTTATAAAAGTAATGCATTGAAAACCATTATGTAAGTGTTATCTGCAAAATGTACTTAAAGTATCAATGTATGCAGGGAGATGCTCAGAGGGTCAGTATTGTTGCACCACGATGCCTGTGTTGCTTCTTGCTTTCAGCTTGGTAAAGATGTGTTTTCCAGCCAATCACAGAGGGATTTTATACACTCGCAGTTTATCAAGGTTCAGACCCACAATGGAAGACTTCGGTCCTTCAGTTTGCCCCAGTATGCACGTTCAGAATGACCAAATGTGGAGGCGAACGGTTTGCAGTGGACAGAAAGGGTGGGGGAAATTCAAGCTGCGGCCTCGGTGCATTTCAATATTTAGGGCGGAGCTGCTTTGAGTAGCCGGTGCGTAGCATCAGAGCTAACTTCAGCAGCTAGGTTTCATTTGCTCCACCCCGGGGGCAGCTGGGAGTCAAGCACAGCAACTGCAGACATTTGAGTCGCCACCGCCATCGTTTCAATACAGTGGGTGTGAAAACTGTAATCTTCTGAGCGACTGGTAACTTAAGCCGCCTGATAAATGTAGAGGAAGAGCGGATGTAAATACGTTGGCTTAAATGTCTTCAGCATAGAACTTGGAGTGCATGTACTCAGTTGCTTTCCACCACTGCTGCATGCTACCATCTGTTCGGATATCTGGAGCCAAGAAGATCCCCGTTTAGGGAGCAGAGCAGGCGTTCTGCTGCATCTCACTCCAGTTTTTTTTTTGTCTTTGCTTTCTCTATTTGCGTCTTTCTTTTCTTCTGCCCTCCACCTTGTATTTCCTGTCTGTCTCTCTTTGGTTCCCTCTCCCGCAAACATCACACATCACACGGCCGCGCGTTCACACATCGGCACACCAGCCTGCGGGCCCGTAGTCGGAGCGAGGCACCCAGCTGTCAGCGCTTTTGATTCGAGTCCGCTAATGGAGCGACGAGGGGTCCACGAGGCGGCCCCCGCTGCCTCGCCCCACAGACTCACGCACGCGCGCCCCCGCGAGCACGCACGCACACATCACCTCCAGCCTCTGAGGTATTCGTTTTACACAAACATCCATCTGCATCACTTGTTATCGCTCTCTTTCTTTTTGTTCTCGTGCTCCCGCTCCCTCGTTCCCTCCTCTTCAGGCTCAATTTGGCTCTGGCTCTCCTCTGCCTTCTCTTCATTTTCTCTCTCCTTCTTTGACTTCCTCACTATTTTTATCACTCCTCTTTCCTCCCCCTCTCTCCACCTCAGTGTGCCTTCTTGTTAGCGCATGAAATAAAACCGAACATCAGCTGCTTGCTCTCGATATGGGATGAAAAAACTCTCCGTATCCAAGTTTGAGTTGCACGGCGTTGGCAAAATAAGGCCAGATTGAAAGACATGTAGAACTTATGATAAAGATAATCAGTTTCTGCACAAAATTAAATTAAATATCTCCCATTTATATCAGCCTCTCTTTGCACAAACATGATCAGATATGATTGTTCTTTACGACCCTTTCTCTTTATATTTAATCTTCCTCAGCGTCTCTCCTTCAGTTTTACTCTGCACCTCTCTACCTCTCCACGTTCTGTGCATTGACTGTAAATGATAAGGGACGACAGGACAGCTCCCCCCCCCCTGCCGAAGCAAAGACAAAACATTTCAGTCGCCCCCTGGTGGCTGGGAGGTCCTAAGCCCCGCCCCTGCAGCGTCATTAAGCACACATCAAATACGCACATTGGTGAAAAGGAGGTGTGGCATCATGACTGACAGCTCATGCACGCTCGCGCTCACGTCTACGTTGGTTTATTGGCAGCACCTCGATACCGCAGCGCCATGTCCTGCACAGTACCTTCAGCTCCAAATGCCTGCACCAGAGCACAATAGCACCACCTGTTTAAGTTATTGTGGCTTTAATTTTAGTTCATCTGAGAAGGTGCATAACTTATGAAACGCATCGGGGCACTTTTTTTTTTCTTTGTGCAAGCTCAGGCTCGGTTTCTAACTCTAATTCACTCTGTCTCACTTTTTTAGTCGACTGATCAGAGAACAGCGCGACAGAAACACGGGCAGATGGGAAATGGGGACCGCGTGCAACAAAACTACCCCGGCAGAAGCCAGACTGTGGAGTTTATGGTTTATGTGGTGCCCATCTTAGACCACTGGTCCATGAGGGCGGCAGCTCTCACTGGTTTCTCAGCGTAGTTGTTTCCTGTTTATTATTTCTGACTTTGAATGCATCACGCTTCATGTCCAGACATGTTTAAAGTGCATGTTTCATCCAATTTGTCACGACTTTAGCATGCACACAAAACAGAGGTTAATTCAAGAGGCAGTAGGTGTTTTTGGACAGGAGGAACATTATTGTGGTTCTAAGAACAGTTTGAGGACCCCATCAGCCCCTTAGCTACTCTCCTAGCACAAAACAAACCATGCTTGGTAGTCAAGACCTGAGGCAATGCAGCACTGGCAAGTAGCATTTTTGAAAAACTTGTTCGTAACAGTGGAGCAACTCAAGTAGAAATGGCCTGGAAGTGAAGTCCAGGCTCGACGTTGTAGGTTGCACAGCTGGAGAACCTTCAGCGTTGCCTTTGGCTGCATGACCGCACGCAGAAAATAAAGCCCTTGGGGATGCAGAACAATTATATTTTTCACCTTTTTTAATAACTGAAGGATCCTCTCTCATTCCTCTGTCCTAGCCAGAGCTGCGTCCCTGCTTCACTGTCTGTCCTGACCTTTCTTTACCGCTGCAAATTAGCCACCTCCTCTAATTTTCCCACAAGCCCAAAGTCGTCCTTTCTCTTAACGCCCAGAACAGAAATAACAACCTCTCTCAGAGGCACCATTGTTTCTAGCGTTGCTACATGACAAGAATGTGATATTTCGTCTGCGCTGAGCTGAGTTTTTAATCACTTACACTGTGAACCGCAGCTCGGCCTCCCCGAAAGCAGAAGTGTGGCGTTCTCCGCTGACAACTAAATCGCTGCAACCGGGCCGGACCCACTCAGGCAAATGCCGCACAGCACCGGATTCAGAATAATCCAAACGCAACTCGAATCTGTTATATACCACTTGTATGTTCCCAGAGTCTGACCAATACGGGATGGCTGAGGAGGAGAACACACCAATTACTGAAATGGCGTCCCGCAGAGCGTATTTTTGATCTGCGTTAGATGAAAAATTGAACTTTTTCATGTAGATTTTGCACCAATGTGACTATGAAAAAGTACCCAGACTGATAAAAATATGATTTTTATAATCATAGCTTATATATAGCATTGTACTGACAGCAATACTGACGTTACTGGATATTTGCTGATGCTACTGGCCGACCGAATCTGTCTGGCTCTGCAAATTACATCCACGAGAGGGGCAGGAAGTAGAATTATTACCTTTCATACAGTTTCAGCAAAAACTGGAAATGCACAAGCTTTGCACAAGCTTTGTGAATCTCGAATTCCATTGGGTGGCTTTATAATGTGCATGCATAACTTGTAGTGTGGCTGGTGAGTGCGCATGTGCAACCAAGGTGTCCGAAACATAGCCACTGCATCACTTCCTTCGCATTAACCAGCTGATTTGGACGTGGTTTGCTCTGCAGGGCGCTCACCGCTCTGATATTTCCAACGCGAGGATCAATTTTAGATATTTTCTGTTTTCGCCGCCGCGATGCTCCGCTCGCGCTGCTTTCCTCGAGCCTTCCTCTGCGCGCTCCTAGCTGGCAGTCGGCTAAACAGCGCTGCCCCTCGCTCGCTGTTTCGTCAAGAAATCAAAGCCAGGAGAGAAATGACAGGAAACACGAACCATTCCAGCGGCTATAGCTCGGCGAGTTGGAGAAACGTTCTGCGTTGGTGGAGGTTTCCGCTCCGCAGAGTGCCTTCTGGTTCATTCATGTTGTCTCTCTTTGTTTCTGTCTCTTTTGTTCATTCTTCTTCTCTACCTCCCTCGGCTGTTCTCACCTTGCCTCCACACTTTATAAATCTGGATTTATTTATTTTTATTTTTCCCTCTCACTTAGTCGCTGAAAGACAAACTGAAATGCACTTAGAGACCCCGACGCAGACACACACGCTTGATGAAGTGCTGAAATGTGTTTGGGGGTTGAATTGCCATTAATGTGTTTTTCCCACCAGTCAATACTCTTTTGTACTGACTGTCATTCACGATGACAGCTGTCCTCCAGTGTTCTGCAGCGTGTGCGCGCATGTGTGTGTGTGTGTGTGTGCGCGCCTGTGTGTCCGTGTGTGCAGCCATTGACGGTTGTGCAGTGTGGAAACTTGCCAGTAGCAACGCTGCAACAGACATTGACGGTTCTTTTAACAGAAGAACTATTGAAGTGCCTCTGCCAGTTTAGTGACCACGGGTCAATTTGCTCAATTTGTTCCAGTCTCAGAGTGGAGATCATGTGGAGAAACGCGGACCCGCGGCAAATAAAAGCCTCCATCACTTCAACTCCCAAAAAATTGATCCGTGTGATGTTCAACAGAGATTTAAATAAGTCAATTTGTTGGATTCGCTCCGATGTCGCAGCGGAAGTGGTCGAGGGGTTTGGTGGGGGGGTCGAAGTCAGAAGCTCGCTGTTTGTGTTCACGCGTGTAAAACGAAAAACCGATGAAAAGCTGCATTTTGAAGACTCGGCTGTTCTTCAGTCTAACAGGAAAATGGCGTGGAGCCTTTAATCAGCAACAGGACCTAGGTCTACTTTCATTTGTTTTGCAGAAAAAGCAAAAAAAAAAAAAAAAAAAGCAAAAAACACATTGGTTGGAAAGTCTAAAGTAAGAGCATCTCACAGAAGCTATTATTATTAAATAAGAAGATACAAACGTCTAATTGGAATTAATTCATCCGAACTGAAGCAAACATAAGAAAGGTGAAGTGAAATGTATGAACATGTTTGTCTCCCGGCTTCCTCCAGATTACCTACAAGGCTCTGAGCTCTTTGGACCCCAGCGCCGATCTGACCACCCAGCGGGGCCGAGTGTTCAAGCTGAGGAACGAGACCCACCACCTGTTTGTAGGCCTCTACCCAGGGACCACCTACTTCTTCACCCTCAAAGCCTCCACGAACAAAGGCTTCGGCCCGCCCGTCACCACCCGCATCACCACCAAGATAGCAGGTACGAATCCTTTGTCGCGCCGTGAGGCGTTGAGTTTTGTGTTCCTTTCACTTCAGGTGACATTTCTTTGATCTCTGGTCGCACAAAGACAAATGCCACACAGATGCTTGTTATTATAATAATTGCAGGTAAAGAAGGAGATATCGAAGGGTTGTTTGTTGGCCAACTGCTGGGTCATTCTGTTTGTGTCTTTGTTCGCCTGCCCGACTGTTTTCATATCCGTCCGACTTTCTCTCTCCATTTGTAACCCCCCTGTTTATGTCACCCGCTCTCGGCCCGTAGAAAATGTCAGTGTCGCCACAAAATAGGAAAACAATCACCTTTTGTGCGGCGAGGACTCTGAAATGCCCTCACATGTTAATGCATTTCTTTCTTCTGAAACAAGAGGACCTCTCTATTCTTATTCCAGCTGTTTCGCGAAGGGTGTTCTTTGTTGTTCAAATGACAGAGTGACGGATGCAAAATGAAAACCCTTCACTTCCTCATTCTTCGGCTGCGCCTCTTTGCCCTTCATCGCTCTGACTCACCCTTCCCCGACTCTCTCCAGCTTTAAGTCTTCCGCTGACGCTGTTTTTACCCTCCTCCTTTCGTTCTTCTCGTCGTCCATCGCTGCAGATGAACACCAAAAGGTTCTTCTCGCCACGTGCATTTGCGCTGCGTGTAGAACTTGCGGTGGATGGTCCGATGAGCTGGTTCCATGACGAATCGTCTGCAGAACCAATGCGCGATTAGTTCAGGACACATCCGCATACCGCGGCTCATTGCACTGAGCACTGATTGCACGCGGGATGAACGCAAGAACTATGCTCCGAGCTGAACTGAGCATTTGTGCAGCTGGAGACGGCGCTGCATATTCTGGGCAGCTTAGTATATTTCATTTTCAGTAGCAAAGGCCGTTGAAACATTGGGGCGGACGCTGCCAAACTTTCTTGTAGAGGTGACAGACTTATCCACCGGGGCAACATTTATCTCCTCAGTTCAGCCCCGCGCATAATAATCCATTCCTTGCACCGTGTGCGGTGATTTATTCCAAAATTGTGGAACCATTTCTTTCAAACTCTGCGCGTTTTATAAAATGCACGTCCAGATACGGAGATTTCACTTATCTCTATTCCTCATTCAAGTACAACCTGCTTTTTTAATAGTATAAAAACCTCAGAGCTCTGTAGCCCTTGGTGACCCAAAAGGAAGCTTATCACATCTTCTACGATTAGGAATGTCATCACATGACTGATCAGGGTCACTCGACTTAATCCACATGTGATATGAAGCCGAGACGACGGAGTAACTGTTGCCTTTATACACCCAGAGACACTCTGCTGAGCAGGAGAGTGTCTTCATCCAACACTCGTCTTGTCATATTCGTGCCGTTACACACTTTCGTTCCTGGAAACTGTTCAGTGCCACAGCAAGCGGCCACCTCTCTTTTGCAACGTGGTGCTCGGGGGGGGTTTTACTAGAACTGTGGCACAAGATCACTGCAGCAACGTGAAATAAAGATGAAATGATACACATGTCCCATTTAATCCCCCACGTTGTGACTACTTCATCTAATTTTGGTTTGTAAATATATCAGTGCCTTCAGATACCCAGGCACTGAAGTAGACAGGATCACAGCCTTTCCCAAAAGACGCCGAGCAGCACCTTTGTTTCCTTCTAGCGTCAGAAAAGACAGTTTAACAGCCGCCTACAAACCTCTCCGTTTGAGACCACTTGCACAAATCCAAACTTTCCATATCATCGACCTGGGACCACACAGACCTCACGATCTGATCTCTACACTTAGATGGAAAGCGATGGAAGAACCTCCACAGCTGATTTCAACCCCTGTGACCAAAAGCCTGCAGCTATGAAGGAATTAGTTCTTTAACACTTTTGCTAACTTGCGCTTTGAGGCCAAACTGTTCTTAACTCCGTGTGTAAATGTATAGATTTAATCTTCTGTTGTTGTCAGTCCAGATTCTTCAGTTTTAGTACTAATTACATATATTTGAACTTTTGAACAATGTCTGATTTTGCATGCTGGTGACATTGGAAAAAAATCAGTTGACGGGTTATAATGAGCCCTCCCCCTCCATACGTCATTCAGGCAGCCAATCAGAGCAGCGCCTCATTATCACAGTTAAGCTTGTTTTTAACATCCAGGACCTGTTTGAAACAGCTTTCAGCCATAACATGTCCCCTTTAAAGTGCTCGCTTTAACCCAAACATCCTTTTTTTGAAGCGGCTGAGGTCTTTGGTTGCATTGAAAACATTGAAACAAACTGCAACCCGGAGTTTGGCGTATGCACTGTTTGCAATCTGACAGTGTAAAATCATGTTATTTGTGCACATATTTAAGAGACTGGGTTGACTGTGTATGTATTTCTGCTACATATCTAAACCTACGTGAGCTACATCAAAGGTCAGTTCCCATCGCTTTCTGATTCCCACTGACCTACACCACTGAGTCACGAGTCCGAGCAGCGCTAAGCGGTGACTGAACCGCAGAAGACTACAATCTGAATGTGTCATCAGCGTGTTATTAGCATTGTCCTGTCTGTCAACAACTACAGTGATTTGGAGGCTGACCTTTTCCACCGAGCCTCCACTCCTCAATCATCCTTTCAAATCTTAACAACACGTTGTTAAGAGGGGATGGAGGAAAAAAAAACATGGCACTTCCACACATAACAGAGACGTCTCCCCTCCAAATGTCACGCCATCACCAATCTTCATTATCTCATTCAGGGTCCAAAGGATGAAGAGATTTAAATTAAACGATGCAGACAGATCGGGACGGATGGCCATAGGAGGACGGGGGGGGGGGGGGACTTGTGTTAATAACCTAAATGCCACAGCAATCACAGGAAAAGAGAGTTGATGCTTTACCCATAGTTGCCGCACGTGCAACGTGAGGGCATGACGGATGTGAAATTAAACAACTTGGATGTAACGGAGATGTCTGTGAAGCCTTTCGGATTGAAGCGTGCATCCACCTTTTTGTTGCTCTCAACAGCACCCGTAAGATAACTGCTGTCGAGATATAATAAGGAAATGTCAAATAAAAGAAGATCTGAGCCCGAGTAGATTTGTGGATTTGATTTGTTTTTAAAGCTTTACATAATATGGTTGCCTCAGCTGACATTTATCGCAACACGACTACACGAGTGTGACACGCAGACGAGGACGAGTCCCTCTCTCTTGTGTTGACTCAAAGAGAATGAGATAGTTTTACAGTGACAGCCCTGACTCGTACACGCTTTTTCAAAGTAAACAAACGTGAAGACGCCGCAGACTCCACTGCTCCTCGCTCCCTTCCCTTCTGCTGTTTCACAGTCAGCGCTGTCATCGGCTTTGTTGGCCACTGTGCACATAGAACGGGCAGGACTGTGTGAAACATGTAAAATGATGTGTGTGTGTGTGTATCCATATCAATATCAATATCTATATCTATCTATCTATCTATCTATCTATATATATATATATATATATATATATATATATATATATATATATATATATATATATATATATATATATATATATATATATCGTTTATGATGTGTGTGTGTGTGTGTATTGCCCAACAGCATAAGTAAAAGCCAACATTCAGGTCAACAGTTTCAGTTATATAAATAATACAAATAAAATTAATTATTATATAGATATAATATATATTATATATATTATTTATATATTTGTATTTGTATATATATATAGTTGTAAATATATTAAAAAAAATTAAATGTGTGAAGTGGATAAATATTAGCATTATGTGTTTGAGTAAATATATATATATATATATATATACACACACACAATAATAATATTAATTGCCCATAAAGAGAATAATTTGTTTTCAGACACATTCCTCTTTTTATTCCTATTTATACACATCAGTAATCATCTTTAACCTGGTGCAATGATGAGTTTTGAGAAGATATATGCTTTATATATATATATATATATATATATATATATATATATATATATATATATATTTTTAAGAAATAAATCACATTGTCACAATCATTTCATGAGAAGAGTAAAAATATATTTTATCTAAAGTCAACTTCGAAATAATTCCAGTTATATAGACAATACAAATAATATTATTATATTATTTTAATTGAAAAGATCAGCAAGAGCTGCCCAAACATTCATGCTAATGCTATACAGCCACTAGACATTGATGGATATATATATATATATATATATATATATTCATAGTATTATTTTAATATTGACTGTTGCAGTGCATGATGATAGGTGCATACTATAACCTGTAAAATACAAAATGTAATCTATAATGGAAGTACGCAGCTGTGTTAGTATTATAGTGTTACTGACGCTGTCTGCCGACTCACTGGTTGATTGGCCACTGATATAATGTTCACTGCACAGACTCAGGTCTTACTGTTGACATGCTGCGTATCCACATGTGTGATTATAAAGTCTAGAAGTTCATAACCTGGGGCGCCATTAACTCATATTTATTTTGAATTCTCCTCCTCTCACCTTCAGCCCCCATGATGCCGGAGTACGAGTCCGAGGCCCCGCTGAATGAGACGGAGACCACCATCACCATCCTGCTAAAGCCCGCCCAGTCACGCGGCGCACCAATCAGGTAATTTCATACCTGTTTCCATTCGCCAAACATCTCCTGTCCCCTCCCTTCCTTCCTTTACTCCCTTCATTTTATCCCCTCCTGCCCCTCCCCTCTCTCCCTCCCCCCTCACCCTCTTTTTATCCACTTCCCTCCCTCGTCTTCCTCAAGGGTCTCTTTTAAAGCCATTAAAGTCACTCACACATATAAGTCCAATTTGTATGCAAAGGCTCTCAGAGAACGGCACTTCATTTTTTATTTTTTTTTAAATAAATTTGGCAGTGGGACGTATCGCCATCAGTCGCTCGCATCTCGTAGCTTTTTAGTCGCCGCCTCATGGAGACGCACCTCCGGAGCTGACTTGACAGGGCCTGGATGTTTAATGGTAATTCGACAATCAACGTGCGGTCACTTGAGACTCCGCCGCTTTAACTGAAGCACCCTGCCAACGGCTTGTTGACATAAAAAGACACACACGTGCAAAAAAACAAAACAAAAGGGGGGGGGGGGGGATTAGCATTTTTTTTACATGATGCAAAAAAAAAAAAATTTGCAACGACGGTCAGATAAACAGAAAAGCATAATTACAGACCCCGTACACTCGCATACATGCCTCGCACTGCAGCTCACTGATAAACTCTGGAAATAATTAATAAAAGTCATTTAATAAAATTGTGAAAAAAGAAAAAAAAATGCTAATATCTAGCTTTTTTTTAAATTTCCCCTTTTCCTTATGTGTTGTTAGTGATCATACATCAGTATTCTCGATCATTATTAAAAACAATATTACCATATAGCTCTTGTTCCTCTCTTGCAGCCTCCAGTCTCCTGCGCCCACTGGTTTTGTTTAAAAATGGACACACTGCTAATTTATTCTTCTTATTCTCTCTCTCTTTTTTTTTTTTTAGCCGCCGTGTTTTTTAATTAAAAGTTCACTTTGAACATGTGATCTCATCCATTTAATTGGCGTAGGAGAGAACATTACTCCGCTGTTGCCTTCAGGGAAATACAGCTTCGACAAGGCTGCGTGGAGCATATATATCATTTCAATTTGGACTTGGGGAAATGGATCTGTGAAATGTGAACGTGGGTCATTGGTTTAGCGTTAATTCCTGTAAATCCCACACCGTATCGCGCCATTTATCACCCGCGCGCACGGCAAACGCATCTCACTGCGAATCAGGCCGCGCGCCGATCACTGGCATCTTTAAACTGAGATAAGCCCCCCCCGCCCCCTTTGCGTGTTTGCTTACTATGTGTGTTTTGTGCAAGTGCTACGTGTTTTAAGTGCCACCAGATGCACGCGGGGCAGCAGAGGAAAGGCATCTGCTGGTTAATGTGCACGCTGATGTTTGTGGTGTTCTGAGGAGATCAGAGCGTCGCAAGTTTAGGAGCTTAGATGAGGAATGTTTACCTAAATGGTCGCTGTTAAGAGGAGCAGCTGTTCGCCGCATTCGCACACATGCACACGGTGAAAGGCAGCTGCTAAGGCTAACAGTGGACACACGCGTCACATAGACACAAACACACGTGCACACATGCACTGCTTCAGCGGCAGACATACATTTGCACAGACAGACAACCGGACTTGCACACCCGATAATGCACAACAACACACACCTTTCAGAGGTGTCGACAACATAATGCACTTAATGGCCCCAAACCCTAAAGTTAATGCTAAAACCTTAAATCTCTGAGTCTCAACCATCAAACAGCCCTTGGAGGAATCAGCAGGAGTATCTATGGGACTTTGTCCACTCGCTCCAGATTGTCTCCAGTTCTTCCTCACAAAGAGAGAAGTTCAACAGCACAACAGTCCCTGTTCGCCCAGTATTAGGCCATTGCTTCAGCCCTTGTGCAGCTCTGAAAGCCATTAGTTTGAAATAGATATTTCACCAGAAAGGCAGCAGAACAGCAGCAAGAGAGAGAGACAGAGAGAGACAGAGAGAGAGAGACTCATCTTTGGTCATCAGCAATTATCTTTTATGAAAGCTGCCAAACGGGAGCTGGGGATAATTGGCCACGGCCCCCTTCACAGAAACATACATTTCCCTAATTGCGTATAATTGTGAAGTGAGTTCTTGGCGTGGAGGATGGAGGTAATTGCGGAGGGCCGCTGCGTTTGTCCTGACCGCTAAAGGAGCCCTCAGCCATTCATGAAGCCTCTCAGAGCAGAATGGAAACGCGTGCACACACACACACACACAAACGCATGCACATGCAAGGGCCCACACACACGCACAAGGTAGCAGTAAGCATACAAGCGCAACTCAGTGCACCTGTTGGAGCACGCGTGCACAAACACACCTGCAACAGACACACACACACACACACACAGATACATGCACATACGTCAGGCACACATATTAATGTGAGTAAGAGCGCACACGTACGCAAAGCAGGATCTAAGTTCATATCCCTCACTCACTCTCTCTATCTCACACACACACACACACGCACACACACACACACGCACGCACGCGTATCTCTTATTTTTAATTCATACTTTGCCGCTGAGTCAGCGAAAGAAACGATCTGCCAGCTACTTTCCAAAGTTAGCCGAAGTTTGCTTCCAAAGTGTGTGTAACATTTGGAAAAAAGTAAGTGACCCTTGGAACAAATTATATCCCTTTTTAAAAGGAGCGCAGGCATCCTGAAAATTCTTTACAGACGTCAGCCCTCTTCGGCTAATGCTTTAATTGCCAAAATGGATATAAAGCACTCTGGAAATGAAAGCTTTTCAACGTGGGGTACTCCGTATTAATTGAGTAATGGGGAAATGTACGATTGTTAGATCAAAGAGATGTCTGGTTTAGCTGAAAAAGGGTGTTATTTAATGTTGAAATGCGCCTTTCTCTGCTTCAGCGTAGCACCTGCAACAATTGAAACCATGCACGTCTGCACTGTTTGTCCGATTTGATTTTAATGAAAGCTCAAAGCAAAGATCATCCCCAAACAAACAAAAGAACCCTCAAACTGACGCCTAAATTGCATTGAGTGGTGGTTTTATCTCATCACAGCTGAACTCCCCAACGTTAATGTGACTTCATTTGCGTTTCCAGCTCCTACCAGCTCGTCGTGAAGGAGGAGCGCAAGTCCAAGACTCGCCGCGCCGCCTCCGAAGCCCCGGAGTGTTTCTCCGCCCCCGTCAGCTTCCGCAACGCCTCCATCCTGGACTCCCCGTACTACATCGCCGCCGAGCTGCCCCCGTCCAGCCTCACAGTGGTGCAGCCGTTCACGGTGGGAGACAACAAGAGCTACGGCGGTTTCTGGAATCCTCCGCTGTCGCCGGCCAAGAGCTACAGCATCTACTACCAGGCCATGAGCAGAGCCAATGGGGTGAGTGTCCACCCTGCGAAAGTACCAATAATAACAGGAAAGCATATTATATTTCTCTTGATGCAGATATTTCAAAGCCGTAATTTGCTTTACTTTGAACTTCGGACACGTATGCAGCACGTTTTCATTGAAATATGCATCTCGGTGATGCTCGGCCTCCTGCCCGTCTGGGTGCGCCTCTATGGGTTGTATGCAAACCAACTAGCAAGTGCATGTAAACAGGGGCGTTAGCAGAACATCCTTTCTTTTGGCTTCGTAAACATGTTCATGTGATACGGGCAAACTCATAAAGAACTAGAAAACAAGTGAAACAAATGGAAGGATTCAGTATTTCTTGCCTCCCTTCCAGTCCGTACGTGAAGAACCTGACCTTTAGTGCCTTATGGTGTAAAATCCAAACGATGCTGTGTCGTTTTGGTGTTTTCCTACAAACAGTTTGCAATCTGACCAATCTGGGAGAGACGATTCAGCTGAAACAACTGGAAATGCTTCTGTTCACGAGCAAATCATCAGAACCACAAAGACTCTTATTTAGTTATGGCCGCGCCCTAATCGGTGATGTCCCATCAGGCGCCCGTGCCTCAGTGGATCACCTGCTCGAGGCGTTGGCCCAGCAAAGTGACTGTTATGTAACTTCTTATCAGGAATGAAAGGAAAGCGTCTTCGCTCCCCAGGATCCCTCCGGGTGCTCGCCTTTTTTCACGGCAATTATGCCGTCTGCAAACACAACAACACCCCGCCCACCTCTCCCACCTCTCTCCCTCTCATAACTCATTCACAACTTGAACTTGGCTTTTGAATTTCCATAATACTCTGAACCCCTGCGAGGGTTGTTTTAATTTTCCACTGCTGTAACCACGGTAACTCGGTTTTGGCGAGCCGGGCCGGGCGAGCTGGCTGATGCCCGTGATGTAATATCCTCCTCCAGAAGGCAGATTTCCCACAATGCACTCACACGTAGAGAGGCTGTGTGCAAGTGGGTGTGAGCTGGGGAAGGGGGGTGGGGGTGGTGGTCTTGCATGATTGAACAAGCGTGCACGTGAGTGGGTGAGTATGCGTTGAAAGGTGCGCGCGCTCTTGCTTGCGATTGCGATTTGTATATGTGCAGACCCCCTAAATCCGGTCACATAAGAATTCCTTATTTGATTGGATCTCAGTCAATCCAATCAGTGCGAGGTTTGTTTGGGTCACGGATTGGAGCGTCGCGGGGGGAGGTTGGCCGTCGTAACCCAGATGATTTGATAAGGAAGTAAGGCATAAAAAACTGGACTCGCGTTCATAAAACTCATGACGTTCTGCCAATAAATCTGTTTTTCTCTGCGCATGCCGTTCATCTCAAAGACAAACTGACTCATGGAGCAACTGCTGCATCGCTAACTCCCCAGTTTTTGCAAATAACAGAAGCGATGCACAATAGAGGACACGTGCACGACGCATGCACGGGCGTGTCAAGCAGTAAGCCACGTGCAGGCGGGAAACAGACGTCTCTAGCGTCAAAGTGAAGCGTTTTGTTAAGGCCCTCCGTGCACTCCGACCTCCTCCCTCCGGAGACTGCACCCACACCTGCACAGTTTAATATGGCGACCTTGGCGTCTGATGAGACTGGTAGCCAAGGAGATGGATGAATCGGGGAAGAACACTGATGCTGTCAGGAAGTGAAGCTGGGGGTCGTTGTTTCCAAAACTCTTTGTCTCTTCTCACTAGTGTTTTCACACTAGAACGCAGCTAGCAGTGTTTCCAAGTCTGCAGATGCTAGGCGCAAATGCAGCTAACGTATTTGTTTGCATTCGGCCTTTGTAGCTTGATAGCATCACACCACTTCCCTTTCCCTTTGTGTGAAATGACTCACGGCCGCCTCTGAATTAGCAGCCTGACGGGAAGAAGACATATGGACAAAAGGCCGATGTTGTCGTTCCTCTGCCGAGGACAGTCTGTCTGATCCTCCCAGCTGTGCCGTTTCCTGTTTGGCTTCCCAGGGAAAAATCAATGACCGGGGTCGGGTACACAACAGCTGCCCCGGAGACTTCCTCAAGGACCCGTCGGCGGGGCGAACGTTTGTCGTCAACAAACGTGAACCTCGACCGGTCCGGGTGAAGGACACCGTCTCCGTTTTTCTACAAAAGGACAATAAGGGTCTTGCGTCTTTTAGTTTTGCGTTTGGAAAGCTGCGCTGCCTGCAGAGGGATGGAACTGGCCGGCGAGTCCGCGGCGAGTCGCTTGTCATTTGACTCTGAATGGAACTGCCGAGCCGCGCCCCCCCCCCAACCCTCTGCACAAAAAGAAGAATGTCACGGCTTGAATAATTCATCCTCTAAATTCAATATCTCCATTACATACTGTTGCACTGGGGATAATGTGAAAGTGATATTTTGTCAATCAGGGACTTAAGTTATCTGCGAGCTCTCACAAAGTCCTGTAATTTGTTTCATTTCCCCGCTGTCAGTCACTTCCTGGGAGTAGGTGTCGCCGGCTGATGTCTCATGTTGGAGAGAAGCTCCTCATTTGCATTTTAGAGGACTTGGCTGGTTTGTTGTAGTTTGATCTCATGGATGAAAGTCTGTTCCTCATTCTCCGCCTGTCTTGGATAATCCTGCTAAATATATATATTTTATTTTTCTGCCTCTCTCTGAGCTCCACCTGTCCATCAAGGAGAACGTCTCTCCTCCCTCGTTCTCTTTCATTCTCTGTCACTTTCTCTCTCTGGAGAACATTTAGAAGAAATTGTTCTCTCGATCCACCCACTCTCCATCTCCTCGTCGCTCGCTGCTGTTGCCGCTGTCTCCCTAATAATAAAAAAACAAAAAAAACACGCATCCACCACATTTTTACGTGCCTCACCTCCTGTTCTCGTTCCTTTGTCCCTCACTTCTATTCCCTCCCCTGCTCTCTCTCTCTCCTGCGTCTCGGTTTGCAGTGTAACCTCCCACCTTCTCTCTTCTTTCGTCCCTCTCCCTCTTTTTCCTCTTTGTTGTCCATCATTCCTATCTGATCCTCTCGCTTCCTTTCCCTTCTTTCATCACCTCTCCGTGTTTCCTATCACAACCACCTGTTTCACTTTGCCCCCTTTTCCCCTCCTTCCCTCCCTCCTTTCTATCTATTCTCTCTCAGTTTCTCCCTCCCTCCATCTTTTGCTCTCTCTCTCCCTCCCTCTCTCTCTCCCTCCCCTCTGGGGTGACATCAGCCTGATGCCAGTCTCTCATCTCCCATCATTGTGCCAATTAGTCGACGCTCCGCACATTAAAACTGCTCACCGACGGCAATCTCGATCTCTCCCACGATGCCGTGTGATGTCACGCGCGCGCACACACACACATACATATGCACGCACACACGCCACCCACATTAAAGAAAAACACACACACACACACACAGACAAGAATAAAGTGCCTGGGGCTGTAAGTAAGAGAAGTAAGAGCAAGAGTGATCGGGGACTTTGGGATAAGGAACGATAGAGGGAAGGGGGGGTGATAAAAGTCTAAAAAGAGTGAAAGAGACATTAAAGAAGATATAATACTGGAGGCAAAGATGGAGGCCGGCGGGGCTAAAGAGGGACGGTGGGAGAGGAGGGAGGGAGGCACGGACGACATGATTTGCAGGGCAAAGGAAACCCAAGAAACGGATAAACCACTGTGACGCTGAGGACCTCTACATCAAGTCCTCGGATTGTTCGGCGAGCCCTTTAGTTCCAGTCAAGGGCGATTGTGCGATTCAGCGCGCTTCCGACTCTGTGGCGACAGTTTGTATAACGGGGCCTTTCCCGTTGTTTCGTGACGAAGCCAGGTCCAAAAAGACCCGGCGTCCCACGTTAAACCTCAATCGAGCTGCTCTTGTGTCGCGCAGTTTGTCCCGAGGATGCAAAGCAGGAAAGCAGGTAAACGAAACGTAGAGCGGTCGTCCCGTCGTAATCAAACGAACTCCTTTCTCGCTTAACGGAGGTGGTTAAAACACAGGATGTGCACTTCAGGGGAAACTCATGGCGGCACAGAAGAGGGGACGAACAGACGATGGAGCTGGGACCCCGAAGTAAGGAGTGAGAAAGAGAAGAGACGCTGAAGTGTTGTAGAGAAGAGAGGTAGAATTGTTAGAGGAGAAACAGTGAGGAGGAGGAGGAACGGGGCGAGAAATGGCACGAAACAAAAGGAAACGGTGGCACACGCGGAAAAACATGCCCTCCTGCGCCGTGAAAAATGCAGCCAGACACCCTTTCTGACAAGTAAAAAGCCTCAGGGGTTGGCCAAGGTACTCTGACAATCAACGTCATTCCCACACACACACACACACACACACACACACACACAAGCCTCAGAGTGCAGATTTTTGAGGTTGTAGGAGAGAGACAGAGATTTTACCAACTGACAGTAGTTGTCAATCAAGATGCACTCAGCTGACTCCAAAAATCTCTAAATGCACTTTTATTCTTTGTGTGTGTGTGTGTGTGTGTGTGTGTGTGTGTGTGTGTGTGTGTGGGAATGCACACGTATATCTGCATACCTTTGCCTCGAGTGTGTCTGTGTGTGCGTACACGCATGTGACAGATCAACATCAACTAAAGGCATAAAGCAAACTGAAATGCGTGTCCGTGTGTGAGGAGGATGTATGTGAACCGTGTGTGTGAGTTTGTTTTAGTCTGTGCGTGCGTGTGTGTGTGCGTGTGTGTGTGTGTGTGAGGTACAAGCAACAGCCGCGATTACACCTGAAGCTGTTGCGAAACAAATAAATAGATGAGAGGGACGGATAGTGAGGAAGAGTGTGAAAGAGTTGCATAAAGAAAAAAAAAAAAAAAGTTGTTACCCTGGCTACCCCGGGTTGCTTGGGAACCCCGACAGCCAATCACAGCGTCCAGAAGTCAGGCGGAAAACAAACATGGTTGGAAATCCCGCCCGTCGCTCAGAACGCTGACCCAACCAACTGTTCGACGGTGAGAGAGGGAAGACGGAAAGATAGACGGATGGAGAGAGAGAGAGAGAGAGAGAGAGAGAGCTCACCCACACAGCAGCTGCAGCTCCTATACACACTTAGTATTCTTGTCAGGCTTGACAAAGTTAACTACTACACACACAGAAACGCACACACTGTGTCTCCAGTGTCTCCGCCGTAAACAACCCCCACCACACCCCCCCCACCCCCTGCCTGCCAGCCTCTCAGGGCAGAGGCAGGGCAATAAATTGGCCTTACATTTATTAACTTTGCTTCCCGCAGACCTCCTGAGGTTTAACCCATTAGCATGGGCGAAGACGAGGCGGCGCTTCTGTTCGCCGGCGACCGCGAATCCGGAGCGGCCGGGGCCTCCGAACGGGACCGTTGAACGGTTTTCTAGAAAACACAAGTCGCTGGTGCCCGGCGGACTGACCGTGCTCCCCGTGGCGGCGGTTTGAAAGATATTCGCCGCAGTTAGGATGGGAAACTCTGCCCTTATGATAGGCGTATCTACAGTAGAACCGCCTCATGTGACACTTCATCCCAACGGACTTTTATTACACATGCAAACACGTACGTTCTCATGCAAGCCAATGCTTCCCCGGGGTCATTTAAGCTGATCCTTAAACACCGGGTCTAATCTAATATCATTCCTTAATGATCTCTATTTAGGTGCATGTGTTTGGTGTGTGTGTGTGTGTGTGTGTGTGTGTGTGTGTGTGTGTGAAAAATGGCATCCATTGATAATACAGCCTAATCTGCCTACACTTAAAGACTTAAAGGTACAGTGGCGCCGTGACTTACGAGCGTCCCAACTAACGAGTTTTTCGAGATACGAGCCGTCTCTCTGACGATTGTTCGCTTTGAGTCCCGAGCTAAAATTCGGGTCAGCTTCAGGTACCTGCACCGCTAGTCGGCGTAGCGAACGCCACAGCGAGCGCCGTAGCATCCGCCCGGCGTCCCGTGTCTCACTCGATGGCCGGACAGCTGCAGATGAACGTGAGGGAAGCGTGGCGAACAGGGCAGAAGCCAGCGAATAAGATTCAGTTGTTCAGCTCAGCCTCCGTCAGCAGCCTCGAGTCGTCTGACCTCCAAAGTAAATGCTGTACGTCATACTTAATAAAACCAGTTTATTGCAGCACACTCTATTGTATTGTTTTTTATACAATATCCGTTATTTATAAGTACTTTTTTCTTATTTAATAACAAAATAAAAATTGCGGATTAATGGCATTTCAGTTCATTTCAATGGGGAAAAGTGATTTGACGTACGAGTCATTTGAGTTACGAGCTCCGTCATGGAACGAATTAAACTCGTAAAGTCAAGGCACCACTGTGTGGGATTTTTGAGACCGGTGGCGATTTCAGAGGGAGAGCAGATTTCCAATAAAGTGAGTTTTCAAACTTGGATGAAAATTGATTTCTTTCAGGTGGACTGTGCACCAGTTTGCACCGACACGAAAATATAAAGATATAAAGAAAAGTTTTGCGTTTTGCAGCAAGTAGCTTCATGCAAGAACATGTCAGTTAATTATTCCTACAGATGCATGTGTGACGTGTTTATCTGTAAGTGTTTGAGTGCCTGCAATCACATTACGCGCACAGACCGGCGAGAGGTTCGGATAAAGACGTCGATGAAGCAAACAGACGAGGCAGATGCTCGGTCAGTCACTCAGACAGACGGACGGACAGACGGGAAGCAGACAGAGATGCAGTAGAAGCAGGTGTGTTTAGTCTTGTGGAGAGATCCAGCTGAGAGGCTCACACCATCCATCATCCACTAACATTCATCTTCCCTGCTCTTTAACTTCATAAGCCAGCTCCCACCCTCCCCCAGCACACACACACACACACACACACACACACAAACACTCGTGCACGCACCTACGGGCACACACAAACACAGGTGCTTCGGTTTGCAGACACAAGCACACAGACGGGACAGTAACAAACACAACCGCTCCTTTCTTCTCGTTTCGCCCGCCATTACGCCCTTTTCTCTCTCCCTCGCTGCGACTGATTGATTGAACAAAATGAAAACCCCCCAAAAAAACCTGTTTTAGAAACACCGAGTGTTAAACTTTATGCGCTCTGTCGCTCAGTTTGCTGCCGCGCCATCTTTCTCCATCGTAACCTGACCAACGCGACACCTGCAAAGAGACCGTTCATCAATCAGCGCGATTGGTTTTGAGCTCTGCTCTGGCTAACCTCCAGACGCACGCTCTCTTAAACAGAGCTTTGGAAGTTGTGTTTTCAATATCTGAAGCCAACAGTCTCATTTATTTAGTCTTAGACCGGGTTGCACCTGCGAAGACTAATGCAATCTTAGCATCTAATCATAGTTTTCTGCAAAACCCAGGTTTTAATTGGTGTGAGCTTAATTAAAGCAAGTTTAATACGGAGACGCCTGCTTACCTAAACTGAAATAAACGCCTTTACGTCGTTTGCTAGCGAGCTTACTCCTGATTGGAGAGGAACAGTTCACAGCTTGATGGAAAACAAGGTTTAAAATGGATGCAACGAGTGAAAAACTCGAGACTCCATCAACCTTAAAAGACTCATTTGGGTTGATTTCTGCAACAACTTGATTATTTTGCACAATCCACCTTTAGAACATTAAAATTTAAAGTTAAAACATTTAAAGTTATTGTAAATTAGAGTTTTGGTGCAACGGAATTGGCTTTAAAGATAAAGGGTTATTGAATTGCCTTAATTTTAAGGCACTTTGCTGTTTAGTGCAACAAACTTTAAGGTTAAACTACAATTTAACAGGGTTTAAAAATGAAGTTTTAGTGTAAGAGTCGGCTCAGTTTGACCAACATACTCTATGTATCAATATACACTGTAGGCTATGCAGAACAACCATCATTCAGTAAGCTGTTGGGTTGCTGCTATCGTTTTCTGCTGCTTTCTGTAATAAGGGAAACTTCTATATGTATTTACTTTTTATTTTGGACAAAGAAGAGTTTGGATTTTGCATGTGAGAGGATGCAGGAGTGATAATTCTCCGTCAGCAGTTACGACCTGACGCATTTTCCAGCAGAAAAAGTCTGAAACACGGGCGTCGTAATGGAGTCCAACGGGTTCTTTTCTGTCCACCAGAAATATTTAATGTTAGCGCGACCTGAAAACGCCAAATATACAGATAAAGTAAATGTACACAGCCAGTACCTCGGGAGTGATTTTGTTCAAATGCTGAAGTGACAGGCGTCAGCGTCGGCAGCTGCCGCAGTCGTCGTCTTTGATGAAGACAAATGGGCCAACATGTGAAGGAGGCCAATCTCTCGTATGACAAGTGGGTTAGATACGTACACTTACCAGTGACAGCGCATTATGGGGGGGGAGAAAAGAGGAAACGACAGGAGCAGTGAAGGAGTGAAAGGAAAAGCACACGCCTCCTCGAGTGGTGACAGTCCATTAGAACCGGAATGACAGGAACGTAAAGTGAGAGGTGGGGGAAAAGGAGGGCACTGAAAGCAAGTGTGACCTTGACGGCGAGAACGACAGCTGAGTGGATACAGAAGTCCACGTAGGGAGGAGGCTGAGGCGGACCCACACCCAGGAGACCGACGCTCATTTCCCAAGGGAGCCCGATGGTCCCCGATGTAATGACACACTTATTTTGGATTCAAACCACGATCTTGTACCGGGCAGCTTCAGGGGGCCTGGACTTGACCAAACTGCTACTGTTTCACAATGATGAAGGTCACCTGCAGCGTCAAGAGGCTCAACTGATGATGATTTGAGCGTCTAACTGGATGTTGCATACATATTACTAGTAACTTGACTGGGCGAGGGGTACGCAGATGATATAATTGCATGTATGATGTGAAGCCAAGCTTTGAAAGCTTGACTCGATTGCTCCGTCGATCTCGTGGTTAGCTGGAAACCCCAGCTAAAGCCCTGTGGACACAAAGATCCTACGACCGTCCCGAAATGAAGACCGTCTTTATGCATTATGGCAGCACCTCCTGTTTACCGCACGTTTAACAGCCCGTCTCTCTCTCTCTCTCTCTCTCTCTTCTCTCTGCAGGAAACCAAAATCAACTGCGTCCGCCTGGCTAACAAAGGTATGAGCACCCTTCCACTGATACCCAGCGTGCACTCGCACAAAAGACGACACGAGACATTATCGTTTTTATTGGAAACTTGTTAGCGGGGCTTCGTTTTGAAGATAGCCTGACCCCCCATAGACTAGTGCTACGCTGTGTTAGATAAGATCAACACACACACACACACACACAATCTCACACACTGTATTGAAACCGGGGAATCCACAACCTTTAGCCCAGGCAACCCAACATCCTAACCATGTTATCCTGCATGATTTCGTTGCATAGCCACGCTCTTTCTCTCTCTTTCTACTCTCCCAATCTTTCTCTTTTATTGCCCTTTTCTGTCCCACATTCTGCCCCCCCCCCCATCCCGCTCTCTCTTTTTCCATTTCATACCGCGTCCACGCTGCTCATCAGTGTATAAAGTGGAACATCAGGGCCATTACATACCGATTGACCGCCTTCATTAAACCCGACGGATGGCGGCTAAAGTGTTAGCCCCAGAACCCATTTCATCCTATTCTGTTTTGCTTTCCCCACGTCTCCCATCTTTATTTGCTGCTCATCGCCCGCAAACACACCCATTTGTGTGCCAGGCAATGTGCTTTGAAAGCTTTTCAGCTCGCTATTGATTTTCCTCACCTCGTCCCTTTTTTCTTTTCTCCTTCTTCTATTTTATTTTTTCATCTGCATCAAACATTGATTTGATTTTTCCACATCTCCTTTCTCCGTCTCTCTCTCTTATCATTTCTTGTCTGTATCAAGCATTTATTGCTCATTTGTGCGCGTTTTTCTCTTTCATATCCTTTTTTTTTTCTTGCTCCATCCATTTCCAGGCTATGTTTTCTCCTTTTTTTAAATTTTTTTTTTTTGGAGTGGAAAGTATTGTGGGTGGAGGTCTACAGTGTTTAGACACCGCTCTCTGTCTGTCTGTCTGTCTGCATGTGCGTGCGTGCTTGGGAAAAGACATGCTTTTAACTTTGTGGCTGTCTTTCACGCGACGAAATGCTAACTCCCGGTTCAACTTGTAGATCCATCGGTGTTCTCAAATCGAACTTCAAAAATCGACTTTTAGATGCAGTTTCTTTTTGCAAAGCTTCCGATATGTGGGCAGTGTTCTGAGGCGATGCAGATGGCTAATTTTGCACATGCCTGTGACTAATTTATTTGTGATACCTGCTATCCGCTCGCTCCAGCAGCTGATTTCAGTGATGAATGCGGCTCGTGTGGTTCAGCGTGTTCCAATCAGTGAAATCAGCTGGTGTACCTTTAGGTCAGAACAAAAACATACAGGCGTAGTTATACAAGCATCTGGCAGAGGCGGAGAGTCTGATAATGTAATGCTATGGACAGAGCGTGAATAACTACAATCACTTTATCCTTTTAACTTAAGTCCCCTCTGGTCCTGCTAGCCTATAGCTGCCTACAACAACTGTCCTTTGGCCACTTAAGATGCTATTTATCAGTTAACATTTTAAGCTAGAGCCGGAAATGTAGCAGGCCTGCACAGCTTTGCACCACATTTGTACGTATGTGCGTACGTTATATTAAATTGCAGGTAACTGTAATAACAGAACGTCTGCATGATGATGCATCGCCATATCTCTAGCTTGCATTGAAAAGGCACTTTCCATATGTAAATCCGCTCACAGGTAGAGTTGATTACGGTTTGAGAACAGTCCATCTCGTTTTATATTTGCAAGTGGAGACGAGATAACAGGTTTTCTCCCTTCTAATCTGAAAACTTGGTTCTTTGGCATCACCGACTTGTGTTGAACGTTGCCGGTGATGTTATTCCTGCTCTCCGCCTCTGAAAAATGGACCGAAAATAGATTAAAGTTTAACTTTATTGGCTCACAATTGACTCTGTAACCACGAAAGCCAGTCGGCGTTTAAAGCTTATAAGGCATTGATCTGCAGGGAAGCTGCCTGACGAGCAGCGAGGGCCAAACCAAGCCAACTAGCTGCCTCCACCTAGCCCCTAATACAACTGTCAACAAGTTACTTGCTGTTAACCTTAATGGAAGCATCAAGTGATCTGATTTTGTCTCTGGGTGGACTAAAACCATCTGCGGCCGACACCCTGGGGGCATCGACCGTGTCTTTGCACCAACTTTGCCACGCCACAAAGTTCATACTTTCTTTTTCTTTCTTTCTTTCCACCATGAGTTCATTTCTTTTCTCTTCCATGTCCTACTCCCTTTATTTTTATTAACCCGGGCCAAGCCGAGCCGGCAGACTCCACAGACTCAACAAATGTTAACCCTCCCTCCCCCCAGCACCACATCTGCATCCACTGACTCACTTTGGCAATCGACATCCTCACCCCCAACACATCTGTTTGGGCCTTTTCCTGGTAACGGGCCAGTCAAGACGCTCGTTGACACTTTACTCCCTGGCAAAACGACCAGTCGTACCCCAGTTCACATCTCGAGTCGTCCTACTGATCTTAATGTTGGAGTGCTATCTCTCACCACTGCAATTTCTCTCCTCTAAGACAGATTGTGGAAATTGAAAACCAGGCCGATCTAAACCTTGATGCGATGGATAAAGAAAACTATACATCTTTTTTTCTTAGACTTTTTTCTTCTTTCTTTTCCTTTTTTTTTTGTTGTTGTTTGTTTTTTCTCTCTCCCCTCTCTTTCTCATGCTTTCCGGCGGGGACGTGCGGCCCTTGGCCTTAGTGGTAATAGGTAGGGGACAAATAACAACGCCGTACATTCTAGTCATCCCAAGCGAAGGTGATTATTGCTTTATAGGCAGAGTATTCTCTTCCCTATGTTATATTTTTCCATCACAGTACAACCATGAACACAACACGAACCCTGTTTCATTTTGGTTGTCCCCTGCCCTCCACGCCTTTCCCCCCACCTCCCTTTGTTTCTCGACTTTTCTCTGTTTTTTGTTTTAACGTTTTGCCTTTTTGTCTTTCCTAATCATCGCCATCTTACTGCATTCGTTTGCATGTCTGCTCCGCTTCGAGTGTCGCTGGCTGTGTTTGAACCTCGCCTTTCTCTGTCTTGCATCCACACACACACGCACACACACTTATATACAATTACACTCTGCAGCGAAACCATGCTACCTTCATGCGCAGTCAATAGCCTGAGTATTGCGACAGTAGGCTAACATTTGGCTTTGCTTCATCTTCTGTTATACAATGCAGCAGACTTTCATTTTAAAAGAAAAGGTTGAAAATCAATCACAAAGAAAAGGATGAGAGCCACGAACCGAGTTTGTCTTTGGCTCCTCCGTCGGATAAAAAGCCAAGTTTAGTCACGATACACGAGCTATTTACTGTAAGTATGGTTTCGTTCCTGCGTGCATGCCAGTCATTCATTTAGTGAAACAGAAACCTGTGATGGATGAGACAACAATGAATCATGCTGCCGCCATTTAAATAGCATTAATGGTTACGCCAGTGTTGGGGTTGGACATGGTGAAAAGGTTATGCTTACCCAATTCTAGCACGAGTTAGCCGCGTTCACTGCTGTCTGAGTCATTTATCTCAACAGCTCAAGCACGACATCCCCTAAATTTGCAGAGTTTATGCTCAGATTCAAATGTTTGCGTGGTGGATTTCAAAGATGTTTGGTTCAGGTTGAACCCAAGACCGAACTCTTCCAATCTGCCGAACGCCAACCTCCACCGATCGCTGATGCCTCTTCCCTCAAATCACAAACCTCAAACCACACACACACACACACACACACACACACCTTGCAACTCATCGCGCACCATCATTCTTTCATTCGCGGCGAGTCCCTGGCATTCGTTGTGACCATCAAATACTAAGCAGACCTACAACTCAATTGTGTGTCACACTCACAGGCTTAGCAAAAGCATTTGGGCTGTCGTCACTGGAAGGACAAGGACGGCGATCTACGCTGTATCTGTTCTCCACGCTCGTGTTTGTTGGAGAAATGGCTTTCCGCTTCCATTCAAAGAAAATATATGCGTATTAATATGTTTAATTATTCCAAAATGGGTCGACCTTCATCGAGAATATTGCAATTAATGAGACATTTAAATCCATCAATACATCATACTCTAAGATAACATCCAGCACTTGAAAGACGCGACACCAATTGAGAAAGCTTGTCTTTTCTGAAATGGCTTTTCTATGAAAATCTCTTTTCTTTTTATTATTTGAGTTACAAGCTTTCGTGCAACCTTATAAAAATGAAACTTGTTGCGACAGAAAGAGTTTTTATAGTAATATAAGTGTTTTTTTTTTTTTTTTTGTGCAGCCCGATACTTTAAAGTCCAATCCTCCAGGTGCATTGTTTCCTGAGCCGGATTTTATTTTCGCAATGCGGAGACGTGACTGCAGAATATGAATGTCATTTAGTGATACGACAATCAAAATGTTGACTCGAACAATGGGGACACAACAGGGAATCAGTCGGCAGCGAGCGCACCCGTAAACTGCTGTCACAGTTCTTTGTCAGGAATATGAGATGACTTCACACGAATACAATAACACTTATTGTCCTGGGGGAAATTGAGGTTTCTGGGCCCGGCACAAAGAATTATGCATCTCATGCAGAACAGTAGACACTAGTGAAATCCTAAATTGAATAAATATAGATTGTATTCATATGAAGTGCTGGCCGCTTACCTCGATGCAAATGAAAGCGGAAAACCTCTGGGTGCGCTGAAATGGCGTTTCATTCCAACGCCGAACGTGGTGGAGTTACTTTTTAGCACTTATTACTTTCGCAAATTAGGACGGCAGACATTATCCTTAATGAATAATTAATGAAAGAAATCAAGGAAAACACCATCACAGCTCATCACAGCTCAACACTATAAACAGTGCATCGAAACGATAAGTCTGTGAGCCGCATACGCCGCCTTTTTACCCTCACACACTCTGCATCACATCTCTGCTTCTCTCATTCAGCACTTTATAGCCTAGCCGGTGACCGCTCACTCGCTCGTTTAACCCGCTTCATATCGTCTAAACCTTGGAGGGCTGACTTCCCAATATTGACGGTTCTCTTTCGACGCCGTGCCCAGGCCGAGATCGATTCGCTCTCAGTTCGGTCCGTTCAAACGGCGACATCGAAACTTACTTTCAATAAAAGCCACGATCCAAAGGTGTTCAATTGGAAATACCCGCAGCTGTACGAGTACAGAAGAACATGAGTATGACCAGATGATGAGGCCACTTTTTTAAAAACGGACCGATCTGAATGTGAAGCGAAACACTCGCCCTTGCCGGGCGGTAGAAGTCCCACCGTGTATGTTTCAGCCGCCACGCAAAACACAGAGAAACAAATCAGTTTAACACGAATATGCAAAGCTGAGTTTACGTTACAGTTGCCATTCAAATCGAATCCGTTTACAACAAGAGCTGTGCTTTGATTGGGCTCCGGGGAGGTCATTTTGAGTGACGCCTTGACGCTCAATGAGGCGAAATTGCGGCCGAAAGCATCGAAGAGTGGGACGTCTACATCGGCAGCGTCTGTATGCCCTGCACGCGCTCGGGCTCTGCAGCTCGCGGGATCATCAAACCCACCCCTTGTCATCCATACACTGGTATTATATGTCAGCTTCAATTCCCATTACCATTAGTCCCGAGGTCGATTATAATTGGTGGTGTACGGAGTCGTGTTGTAACTGACTCTAGCGCCGCGCAATACTGATGCAACATGTGGCTTGCTATCCGTGTACGTGTGCGCGCGTGACTGAACTGCAGAAGTTGAAGGAGTCATGTCTGAATTATCTTCATCATCGACCTACACTACGACGCACACACACACACACACACACTGCTCTCTACAACCTGTCCTCCTCCTGTTTTCCCATCACCACCGAGCGCTGCCTGCTTGCTGCTTAGTGAGTCAGTTTGCTCTCTGAATTTGCAACAGATTGAGTCAGACTGTTAAAAGAAAAAACAAACTCCTCAGGGGTGTTTTTAGGTGAATATCTGGCAACGACGTGACATTTTAAGGGCACAATAGCAGTCGGCAATGGATGAGAAGCTGCTCGAGCTGTACGGGGAGCACGCGGGGTTCGACTGCAGCTACAGTTGACAGCGGAATAGAGGAGAGTAACTGGGAGGGAAAAGAGAAAGAGGCCATATGCCGGAGAGGAAAAGAAATAAAAACCCAGGAGAGAAGGAGAGGATCAAACACCAAGAGAGGCAGAGAGTGACAGAAACCGACTTGAAGAGAAGTCAGAGGAAAGAAGAGACAAATCCAGCAGTGGAGACAGACTCAGGCTCAAGGGTTCTTTTGGATTTCTGTGCTTTTTTTCCCCGTCGAAGCATTGTGTATGCAGACAGGTGTACCTGCCTCCCTCTCCACCAGACAGACATCGCGGCGAATTGTTGTCTTATGCTAAATTCGCCCTTCCAACTCCGCCATGAATTTTCCATCTGCTCCGCAGCACAGCGACAAAGTGTTGGATTGTCCCGGCGTAAATCTCCGGTACCGGGTCGTAAAGCACTCGCCAGCATCTGGGCTGCAGAGGAAGGGAGAGAAGGAAACACAGCGCAGGGTGCAAAAGAAACATCAAAGGAAGATCGAAAAGGCCGAATATCAGGAAGCAGATTTATAACTTTTATAACTTTTTAGTAATTTCGGTCTTATTTGTCGCAAAACGGCCCATGAACTGTGTCTTTGAGTTAGAATACTTGATTGTGCTGGCGGGTGCTTTATTGGACAAAAAAGCAGAAGTGTGTGGGGCTGAGATGTCAAGGAAAAACAAGTTTTAATCACGTTTCTTCACCAAAAGAAAACTTATTTTTGTGCCGCGCTCATCCTTGATTTTAACCTCCAGATAAATATTTATGATTCCTCGGCTGCTGGACTCGTCGGGCTCCATTGTTCCATTGTGACGTTCAAAAGTCAAAGTCAGAAGTACGGCAATTAGCGCCAACATTGTACAAAAAGAAAGAAATAAACAAGTAGAATTGAAATGGATGTTTCGGCCAACCCACGGTGAAAATAACCACCATTGCCAAACACACGTTGTACTTCGGCCTTTAAAAAACCACCAAACGTTACTCCGCAGTTAAAAAAGCTAACATGCACTGGGTTGTTTCAAATGTGGGTTCATTATCGGTGACTCTCGGTGAAGTGAAGGTGGACGTGAAGGTAGCTGGTGTGAGGGAAGAGGACACAGAGAAGGTATGGCGAGATGGAAGAAGATGATTCGCTGTGGGGACCCCTGAAGGGAGCGGCTGAAAGGAGAAGAAGAAGAAGAAACTTGGCATGGGTATCCATCAGTTTTGAGCACTCTTCATAAAATCGCCGGATTCTGCCTCAGACAGTCCGCTGAATATGTTTTGCATGCGTAACATTTGCGTAGAAATCGATGAGTTGAATTAGTTTTCAGTATAAATCGACTGTTGTGATAGCAGCTTCAGAACGGACCCCAACGTTTACCCCAGGTCGCTCAGTGTAAGTTAAAAGTTGTGAGATTTGACGCGTTTTGGTTCCAGCTTGTTGTTTTATTTTGTGTGGTTTTTTAATACATATATAATTTCAAGGCCTTGCCGCCCTGCCAGCCTTGCTGCTTTTGTGGCTGTCAGCTTACAGCAGCTGTGTCCTGACATGCAATTCACTTTGGCCTTTGGCTGTGTTGCCTTGTCAGAGACAAATTCCCTTCAAGGGGGAATCAAAGCTCTGGTCCGCCCGGCGTGTTTGTGTATCCCCATAATTGATTTGGTCATCACAGGATGTGTTGCATTGCATTTTGGGATTGTTCTCAGAAAATGGGTACAACGGGGGATATAAAAGCTGTCATGTAGCTGTCGACAGATCTGGATCAGAGAGAGGATGGATAATACAAACGGCATAATACACACACGTACTGGACACACAGCGTACGTGCGCTCACCACGTGCTGTGTTAACCTTTTTAAGCACAAGCGGTATATTTTAATAAAATACTGATCTAAAAATGTCAAATTCATTAATAAATATTTTTAAAATACAGTCGAACCAGCAAGGAGCAGCCAGTGACAGGACGTGAGTTTCACAGCATACGCTAAAAGCAACATTTTATCATATTTGGTCAATAAATTGCATTAATTAGGGGATAATCCAGATTGTCAATGTAATACTTAAACGAACGTTTTCCAGTGTCATCCTCCCCCGACTCCGAAAAAGCTCAGCTGAGACCAGACGACGAAGCATTTAAGTCGTTTTAGATCTTAAAAGCTCTAAAGTACTTAGTAAAGTGTGTCCTGCTGACCTTAACATTAATGTCAACTTTAATGGAAACTGGTGTGTGCGTGTGTCTGTGTGTGTGTGTGTGTGTGTGTGCACCAGAGAGGGAGACAGGCAGCCATTAGCATTGTTCATTGTTTACTAAGTTATGGAGGTTAATCCATCATCTGACCGCACACACACACACACACACACACACACGCACACGCACACAGATACGCACGCAAAGCTAGACAGAAAAACGCATTTGCAGGTGCACACGTGTACACACAGGTGAACTGCTGCAAAGAGACGCACACGTACACACAAATGTTCAGACTCACAGTCGAATGCAGGTTTAAGAATAGATACGCACACACACACACACACACACACGCGTACACATGCACACAAACAGAACGCTGTGGCAGCATAGTTCAGATTAGTAATCCTGTTAAACACACTCAGCCATGCTAACGCTAATCCACAGAGGATGCTCCCCGCAGCTGCTGACAAACAATGCCTAAAAACTAAACCTTCACGTCGACCCTGATCTGAGACACACACACACACACACACATACACACCTACAGCAAGACATTCATAGTTGTCACTCGTGAGCTCTCACACACTGCAGAAAAACACACGGTACCTAAAAAACTAAAATAAGGAAAAAGGTTAATTTGCACACAGACACACACACACACACACAAAGCTTCACCCACGCCGAAACGGCAATCTGCACTGTACCTATGACACACACACACTCACGCACACATACAGAAAAACAGCATTTAATATGCCATTCAGCGCTCCTGCGGTGCGTTGGTAGCTGGGAGAATCAATCTTCTCTCCATTTGGATGAGATTATGTTTTTAATATCTCTGGTTTTACCCATAATTCCTCCCTGATAATTTTATCGTGCTCTCCAAGTGGGAGAAATAAAAAAAAAAAGAAAGAAAAAAAGAAATAAAGGGCAGGGAAAAGTATAAATGAAAAGGATATTACGCACGCACACACTCAAACGGCTTGTGTGCAGCCGGCAACACGAGAAATACCGGGGATTAGCGCCCAGTCGGAGGCAGCCGGTATCATGACTATCCCGATGTTGTCACAGTAATAATGGCTAATACTGAGGAAGTCCCCTTTAATGTATTTATCCTTCTCCTATTCTGCGTTAATACAAAACAGAGCTCTACCTTAGGCGCGACACACTGCGACCAAATTAGCAGATTGCGACATGGAACTTGCTTTATCTCCCCAGGATTTATGCAAATTTAACGCCACCCTGCACAGAAATAACTTTCTTTTTTGTACAGTAAGAGGAAAATAAAGGAGTAACACCTCCCTCACAGGGGATTCTATTTATCAGAGTATAGCATATTTTATAATCCGCCTCCCCTAAAAGCCCAAAAGTGTTCAAACATGTTTATTTCTGCTCTGCTCCTCCTTAATTTCTAAAGTTGTGCACTTAGATTTTGCTCCCGCGTTTAATTTTATGCTATGCTAGGATGCTATCCTTGCAAACGAATATTCCTGTAGATAGACAATCCCATCCCATCCCACATTTACGATGGTATCTGTGCGTCTCTGCTCCCCTGCGGCCACCAGTAAATGTGCTGTTGCCCATGCCTCCTGTATTCCCCCCGGCAGGGCAGCCTATCATTGTGAAGGCCAAGTGGTTGTGAATCCTGGCGTGTGCAGAGACGGTCGGAGCAGTTATATCTCGCGGATCGATATGTTGTGTCTTTCTCCTGGGAGGATTTTACAGGAAAAATAAAGAATTTAAGACCCTCTTCTGGCCGTTACCACGCAGGTCCATCCGACTCCTCTCTCTATTAAGCTCTTCGAAGTCACGTACACAGATGAGCGATGTTGTTTTCAGCGTGAAATTAGGTCGACAAATGGGCAAACTATAAGGATTTGGCATTTGTTGCTGCAGGTACAGTGAAATCGGTTTTTTAAAACCACACTCGCTCTCATTTTAATGTTTCTGGTCACATATTTGGCTGCCCGTGGCAACATCACCCATTACGAGGCAATAAGGGCAAGTGTCAACGAAGACCTTTTCATCCTGTGATGTTTAAAGAGCAATGATCTCGGGCAATTTTAGAGGCTTTTTGATCACTGGAGAGATGAAAAGTAATCCAGTCCAAACCTTTTAGTGTGTCAGGTTGATTTTATTTTTCCTATCTTGACAACATGTCATGACATAGTGGGTGGCAAACAGATAGCCGACGACAGTAATCGGGCACTGTGTTTATGATAAACGCAGTAAACTGTGGGGGTTCTTGCTCGGGCCGGGTCATACAAGTTGGAAATCAAGATCAGACGGACTTGGAGACGGTTCCTCCACCGTGGTTTGAAGAAGATCTTGGATCAGAGGAGAAACATCTTCAAGGAACCTTCTTCAAGTCGACTTCATCCCACTTTACACCTTTCGAAACATCCTTAACAAGAGCAGGTCTACGGCCTTAGACTGAACATTAAGGGAAGATACGATGAAGACACTGACCTGGCCAAACCTTCCCATAGGTATGAGGCCCTTCACTGTTCCAACAGTGTTTTTAGGCGACCTGATATGTGCCAGGAAAATAATACCCACACCACCTGCCAGCACTGGTAGCAAGACAGCAAGATGGATCCATAAACTGTACATACTTACGAGCCACCTGTTATTTGACAGTGACAATACAAGTATAAATGAGGCCACGCTGTCCTCCATATTGTGTTCGCACCAGTTGCCAATCAATCCTATTTTGCTCCGACAATTTGCTTCGTCTCAACTTTTACCCCCCTCAGTAATGGACGGAGTCGCATTAGATCACTTCTCCTCGGCTACGGTCAGAACCCTGTCAGAGTTCGACTCATTGGCCGGGCGGCTCCCGAGCTGGCCCATCGCGATGTTAAATGGAGCTGAACCCCCGTCGCCAGATGGGGTCCTCTGCTGTTACATCATGAACTGTTGAACCCAATCAGCACGTGCGGCCGGTGAAGTGTGAACAAATGGGGTCACGCTGTAATGTGTCAGGTGATACATATTGTGGATCACTCAGGGGGGAAATTGAGGTTTAATACACCTGTAGGGTGATTACCGGGGCACAGACTACAGGGATACGCGTGAGCTTGGCTCCTGCATGATTGCTCGAGGCTTTCATGTAACTATAATGTGCTTGACAGACACAGAAAAGCTGAAATTTGCAGTTCTATACGTCGCTGATTACACGGCCACGGGCTATCGGAAAGTGTCCTCCCTAGAATTACCTTCTGATGGGGTTAAAGGGATTTTAAAGAAAAAAAGCATGCGCATGCATATCATGACTGATATCTCAAAACACTTAGCAGCTAGAAAGACCATCACATAGGTAAAGATCTAGGCTGAAGTGCACAAATTCACCGACAGCATACTTGCAGACTGTTAGATGTGCGTCAAACAATGGACGTTCTACAGTTTGTCGGTCGACAGAACGTTTAAAATAGGTGACACATGTACAAAATCACTCTGTCGCTCTCATTTATTGTCGTGCCAGTGCATTTTTATTAAATAATCCTATGTATTGAAGAACCGAACACAATGTAGATGGATAGGAGCTCGCAAAATAGCTGATCTGCCACCAAAATGTATGGATTTGGCTGAACAATAGGGTCAGGTAGCACAGATTTAGTCTGACCCATTCTTTCGTATCTCTTTGGACGTTGAAGTGGCTTCTCTGGGCCGTTCACGTCTGGACTTTAGGACAAACCCCAAATTACAGGTGTGAGACCTCCCCGCCACATCGGTCTACAGTCTGGTCCAGATTCAGTTTGGTTTTAGTTTAAGGGTATTTCTCCAAAGCTTCAGACCAAATTTCAGAAAGTTCTGGCTGTCAGGACTTGTGACTTGTGGCTGTCTCACCTTTAATAATACCAATTGGAAACCTGCGGTGGGAGGAGCTGAGGAGTCGTCTGTTGCCACTTTGAGAGTTTTTCTTTTAATTTAGACATAAAACATTCACGATCCGGTGGAAATCCTTTTATTGACTAAGGAATATGCACTATGTGTCGAGAATTCATCACTTTAAATAAGCACGGCACTTAAAACTCTGCCATTAAAACGTCTATTTGATGTCTCATTTCCATCAAAAACACATGCAGGAAAGAGAAAGGGCTGCTTTTCTTCTTCTTCTTCTTCTTCTTTTTCGGTATTAACGCGTAGGATGGAGAGTGACTGATGTATTTTCTTAATTTTTTTACTTTTTCAATCATGATACAGCTTTCGAGACGGGGGACGCTGTCCGTGATCGGGTTACAAAGACGGCGAACGTGTTGTCATTGAAGGCATTCAGGGTTTTTAAAAGAACATCTCGTCACCGCAGCCATTGAGGACTGCGGCAGCTATTACCGAGCGTGCCAAGGTTAGGTGCTTAAGCCGTTAGCTCAGTGGATTCCACTGCCAACCTTGTGTTGTTATTGCAGAGGGGGCGAAGATGAGAGAGACAGGGGATTAAACTGAACTCCCACGTAGCAGTATTACTCTATTAATCGGCTGTCTTTGTCTATCAAGGTTATAACAAGAGGCTGCTTGGTGCACGTCTGCGAGAGAGCAGGTGCATTCATGTGTACGATCCCAGGGTCCTTTGCTTAAGGGTTTTTTTGTCTTTCTCTTCCCAGTCCTCTCTCTATTTCACCCTCATGTCAGGTTTTTTGTGTAATTCTCCTGCCTCCTATTCGTCTTTCCCAGTCGTTCGCCCCCCCCCCCAGTTTTCATTTCCTTCCAAACGTGCCTGACTTCTCGATGCTTCCTCCCCTCCCTCATTGTTTTCTCCCATGCTGTCTTTCTCTTGGCATCTCCTGCATGTAAATCTTTCCTTCTGCTTTATTAAAATGTATTTATACATTATTATGTATTTTTTATCCTTCTCTTCTCTCTGTTTATACCATCACCACCATCCCTGGTTCTTTATATTTGTATCTCTGGGGGTTTTTGACCTTGCTTTGATTCACTCTCCCAGAGAGAGCGGCGTCTTTATTAATAGTTTAGTTAGCCTGCCTTTCTTTTCTGTCCAATTCAGCGGTGTCTCTTTGAGGGTTGAGACGTGGAACCGGGAGTGCGGCTGGTGTTTAAGGAACACTTGACACTCTTTCAGAGCTTCACAAGATGTCATCTGGAAATATTAGCGGGCCTTAAAAGGACGTGTCAAGCTGGCAGGTATTCATTGGAGATGTGGTTTTGTTCTGGTGGTTGAGAGGAAAAGAACTTGTAGTCTACGGTTCGCGTTTACATGGATTCGTCTGCTTGAGTTAAAAGTTTCTGCTCCAGTAGTTTTAATACGTTTTATAAACTCTAACATATATTCAGGCAAATGAGGCCCACACTATATTCCTCTCTGGGGGCTGTTGGATAACCTATGGCATGCCTGAGCAACCAGTTAACACTTTTTTTTATATTATAATAGACTATTTCCACGGCAAGTTGGAGAAAGATGCAAACTTTCCAACGCATCCTTGATGACGCAGCACAAAACAAAATCTTTTAACCAAAGCTAAAGGAATAAGTTTCAGCAAACGGCCGCTTTGATGTCAGCCCAATGGGTCGCAGACGGAAATTTGCGGCGCGGGTTGGAGAGCGAAGATGTCATTTGTCGAGAAAAGGAAGCAGTCATCGCAAACGGCAGACGTTTCATCTTCACAGAGGTGTTGGATTTAAACCTCAACAATCAGATGTGATAGCAAAGAATACAGGATGCTGTTAAAGTCACATTTAGACCAAAGTGACAAAAGCTGAGGTTGTTGAAAAACTGAAATGTGGAGGAAATTGAAACGACGGAACATGGGAGGTTGAGGAAGGGTGACTTGAATGCACTGAATGCATGAACATGAAGACGGTCGATCGGGTCTTTAATAGTCAGGTAGTCCTTTGTTGTCATAGTAACAAAAACGAGCCTGAGGTTGACACAATGAAATCGTGCTTTGGGTTAAAATAAGTATTTTTAAATGTGATATGTTTGCTGATTGCATCAAAACATGTCAGCGCTGACTTTTGGTTTCCTGCGGGACACCAACACCGATCTCCTTGATTAAGAGGTCCTGTGAAGGGGAGGAAGCTGGAGCACAGAAGAGAGGATGGGTTAGTAATTTAAGGTGTGGCTCAGGCGAAGTTTAAAAATCAATTATGCATTTTTTAAATTAACCATGTGCTAACTCGAAATCTCTTGAGAATAGTAAAGCGTAGACACGTCTCTTCAGGCCAGCGTCGAATTGAGGAAGTCTAAGCAGCAAGCAGGAAGCGAAGCACGTGCCCGTTCTTCATTCAGAGGTGACGCTGTCTCTGTGTTTTACCTGCCTTCCTTCTCATCCACCGGCTGTACCCTCTCTCATCCAACCCACTGAGAGTCACCTGCTGCCCTCTACGTCAAACCTTGCAGTTACGGCGTCGCTCTTGTCTGCGCGAACACGTATTGTCCTCACTGTAAAATCCACTCCGCGCGCCAACCTTGCGCTCACCTTGCACAACTTTTATTTTCCATCCGCTGTGTTTGTTCGTCTGTTATTTAATCCTTGTGCTCGTGTGTTGTCATGCCGAGTGATGCGGAGCCGGCCCTGCATGCGCGGCGCTTTCTGTGTGCACGTGTGGAGTTTAAACCTTGATGTCTTTGCGCATCATTTGCCCTTGGGGGGGGCGGCGTTTTCAGTGTTTGTAACCTGGATATCGAATTCATTCATTAAAAAAAAAAAAAAAAATCCTTGTTGCTTTGAACTGTGTTGGCACTTTTCCTCTTTGTTTACCTCTTTGTCGTCTTCTTTCTTCAGCATTTATTGTTTAATTAGGGAAAAAAAAAACAGATTTATTTTGTTTTGAATTGATTTCCAAGAATTCTTGAAGTGCTAACCTTTCAGGGCTACAATGATTTCAACCAGTTTGCTCTGAAATAAAATGGCAAAAGAAAGAATCTACTGGTAACAAACAGCTCCTATCAACCACAACAGTCAATAACACTTTTTAAAATTGGAGTCAAACCAATGCTGACTCTGTAGTGATTACCTGCTTTTTGAATTTATAACGAAACCCAGCATCTACTTTTGGAAATGCACCTTGTTAGCTCGCTATGTTTGCATGTTTGCTAATGTTTTCATCCATGCATGGTGTTTCTAAGTTGTGTGTACGCTCTTTGCATACGGATGTGTTTAGATTATCATCACCTTGGGATCAAGTGTGTCCACCGTGTCTTTTTTTCATGCCTATATGTGTGTGTGTGTGTGTGTGTTTGTCCGTGCGTGTGAGAGAATGAATGAGTGTGCGTGTGTGTGTGCACGAGTTCCCGATTGCGTTTGGCTCCGCGTGCGTGCATGCGCGTGTGGTCACTTCTACTCGAGTGCAGACGCTCGGCTCTTGGTTTGCGGTTGCCTACCGATGTGACTATGTGCATACCTGTGTGTGTGTCTTTGTGTTTGTGCGTGTATGTGCGTGTGTGTGTGTGTAGGAGCGTCCACCCAGGACTCAGATGCCATGGAGCCAGAGAAGCAGGTGGACAGCACGGTGAAAATGGCTGGCGTGATCGCTGGGATCCTCATGTTCATCATCATCCTCCTCGGCGTGGTCCTCACCTTCAAGCGCAGGTAGGTAACAAACCCAACGTGAGGACGAACTGGGAGCTTAAAGGTGCTACGTGTAGCATTTTAACAATAGCAAACCATCAACACGCCCATTTAATGTCTTCACTGCAAGTCCCTTAACCCCACAACGGACAAGACGGTTGGTAGCCTCTGTCAGACTTTGGGCCGTTTGGCCAAATCAGTGTGGCCACGCTCGCTGTTGAGTTTCAATGTGGCCCGAGAAACAGGAAGAGGTCTGTTCCTCCACGGGAAACTTTCAGCTGAAACTTTCATAATTTCCAGTGGGAGCAGATGGTGAGAGCAGAGCCGACGACTGATCAAAGAAGATGCCGGCATTAAGAGCGGCATTGGCATTTCGACGGAGGCTACCAATCATCTTTATGACCACTTTGTCACTTTGGACCTGGAAGAACTTGCACAACTGCATGTGTTGATGAATAAAATACTACATTTAGCATCTTTAAACCATGTGAGTGAATAGATTAATAGACAGGCAAGTTGATGGGCAGACCTCATAATATCAAGTGTCCTCATAGTTTAGGTAGGCATGTAGGCAGACACGAATATCTGATAGACGAGCAGATGGGGGTTTAGTTTCAGATTCATGGACAGGGGAGAAGGTTAAATGTCTTGAGGGGGGACGTCAGTGAAACACGAAATGAGGAATGGTTTCCTTTCGCGCGGTTTCAGGGTTTAGCCAACAACAAAAAAAAAAAGCCTTTCTCGGAGATTAGCATTTATCAAACATTGCAGGTTGCACGCTGATTGATTGTGAAGGCCACAAACTCCTATTCATTTCTTAGGGCAGTGTAAAAGGTCGGAATAATGTATTAAATCTGGAGACGTACTTAATCCTCTCGAACCCTTAAAGGCAAAATAAATAATAATGATACACGTGCCCAGAGTTTAGATATCTAAAATCCATTTGTATATTGTATAACTTTCTTTTTTCTCTCTCTCTCAGTTAGCAGACATGCACAGCTGCCTGTGCCTGCGTTAACATGCACACTGGCTCGCCACCATCACCTGCCTCTCTTTCCTTTGCTTTCTCTGCTTCTCTATATCTTGCTTCACCCGTCGTCCCATCACCATCCGCCCTAACTCACGCAACGCTTACGCATTTTATTTTGCTCAGATGCACATTTCTGTATTTATTTATTTATTTATTTGATTTTTGGTCATTTTTTAGTTGCATTCGTCAGTTTCTTTCTGTCCTCACAGTCAAAACTTTGCTGAGAAACAATCTTTAAGTCAAGCGCGAGTAGAAGATCGACACTGCACACGCACTCGACCGCGACCACGGAACACTTTTCTGATCTTAGCAACCGAGGCATATTTGCACTACAAAAACTAAGACTAAAGCCACAGGGAGGTGAAATGCGAGGCGCGGAGTTTGCCGTGGTCTGATTGCCCAAGGCCTTAAATCATGAAACAAACAAACCCAAAATAAATAATGGCGTGGGCTCGAAACAGCTGCTGATTCCTGAAGGACTAGGATCTTTACATTTAGAGGAACTCATGCATGTTTGCTAATTCTTATTATTTAGAAGGGATTTACTGCGACGGCAGAGCGTGAAAGTCTCTTCTTGGTTCTTCTTGCTTGCAGTCGTGATACAGCCAATAGCTTGGACAGTTATCATATCGGGCGATAATAAAACATAGAATTACTCAAGTCTGTGGATTGATCACATCACTGCGCTGTTATTAATACTTCAGCCACTCCATGTCCTCTTCCCGCGCGCTCCCTGTAAATCGCTACACCTGTGCTAACGCGAGCAAACGTGTATTTTTAGCGCTTCACAGGCGTTTTCCCCTTTTTAAAAATGGCGTCCGTCTGCCCCGGTGGATCTCTGCATGAAAGTTGCCGTTGCACACGTCGGAAGTCTTTCTCAATGTATTTGATTATAGTTATTCGGTTTACTTCGTCTCGCGTGCAGCTGAGATTCAAAGTCACCTGACTTTTCTAGTTTTGGGAAACAAAAGCTATTTGGCACATTTAAAAATGTACATCAACTGCCGCCTGCAGGCTAAGTTTGACTTTGGCACATGCACTGCAAAGTCTAAGTTTGTGTTATTTGCAGGTCGATTGAAGAGACTGGGGTGTCTTATAGCATCTATGTCCACATATTACAGCGAAAAGGTGCTTTGCATTCAGTCAAGGGGAGATGGGAAGACACCGTGTGCGTCCAGGCAGCGTTGCAGTCATCATGTTCTGCAAGGAAACACTGAACCTTTCATTATTTGTCTAGTTTACATCTTTCTGTGCCACACAGGGAAGCAAACACAAGCCTTAGCTTAGCCTTAGCATGTTCGTTCACAACAAGGGAAACCAGAATGCCTCATGCACAGACAGTAAGGAAAAACTAGCGGATAGCTTATTGCCAGTCTGAATGCAACGTTACATCCATTTCAAGTGAGGAAAAGAGGCTGGGGAGTCAGAAAGGGCAGAGGGTCAGTTGGCAATGCTAATCAGAGGCTAACAGAGAATATCCTAAACACCAAGAGGATAAAATATAAAAAAAACATATCAGAGCCGGAGGAGGAAAATGCCAGGAGGAACAAGAAATGTATAGTTGGAGACTTCAGAAGAGGTGCAGGTGGGGAATATAGAGGAGACGCAGAGCGGGAGGGCGAAGGGAAAGGAGGGGACGGAGGAAACGTACAAGGTTTGAAGAATATGAAAAATGAAAACAAGGCAGCACCGGTTAACCCGGGGGTCAAATGGATATGCTAATTAGATGCTAACCAGGCTAACAGGGCGTAATATACATAAAAAGGCCAATTAGAGGGCAAACACCAGCGCGGTGGATGTGAGAGTGAGGAGGAAGAGCGGCCACGTGGAAGAAAAGGCAAGAAAAGATGGAGGGAGGCAGTCGAGATGGTTCTCCTGAACTCCAGCTCAACCAGGCCATCGGTCGGTGTTAAAGGTCCCGCACAGGTGAGGCGGAGTCATGGAGGACGTGTGAAAGCATGAGAAACACAAGCAGATGTGGAGGTGAAGGAGAGGATGGACGGAGGGAACGGAAAGGAAGACAGGAGATAGAGGTTGATGGAGAAAGTGGCCAATCTAGAGAAGAGAGGTAGGCGTGGTTAGAGCGGAGGAAGAGTCAGAGGTTTGGTACTAAAATGGCACTAAAAGCCGGCGACGACTCGTGGAGACAGAAGAAGGGAAGGAGAATTGATAGAAGGAGTGTGGACAAATAGCTTCAGACAGCGGGACCGTTACCGTATCATAGACCGTTTTCGAAGGTCATCCATATTTCATTCGGCACGCTCCGGCCCGTCGTCCCGGTGGCAGCCAAAGTGTTTTTTTTTAAATCGAAAGTGTTTTACGCGCCTTTCAGAGCCCATCAATTATTCCACGGCAAAACTTTCGTCGGGAAGCGAGCGCGCACAACTGTCCGATTAATCTTTCAGCGCGCCGTTACACGTGTTCCAAATGGACTTGGCAAGGGGGGGCCCCGGCGATGCTGCCGGTAACGCAACGTGAAAGCGGATAACACTGGACATGGCTGAAGTCTTAATGGGGATTCGGTGTTTCTACAGCCAGGTGTCCCCGAGGGCTCAAACACGCGGCGCTGGAGGATACACTTTTCATAAAAAAGGTTCAGGGGAGAATCGATGAATAATTAATGTTGTTGAATATCTCGAAACACTGGCTTTTTGTGTGTGTGTGTGTGTGTGTGATGCCAAAGAAGCAGACCTTGACTAAGTAATTGAGAAAAGGTGGCGTCTCTGGAACTGCAAATTGATGGAAAAATATGTTATTTAAACTTTTTTCCGCCCCTATTTACTTCCATCCCAGCTCCTTCAAATTCTGGCCCTGCAGCTATGTTTTATGATTTTATTTTTATTTTGAGCTTTCGTACCGCTGTCGTGTCCCGGTCAGCCTTGAGAGGCTCGAACTCGACGGGCCCTCCTGGTCCGGCGGATTAAATAAAAACCAATGAAACAGCTCAAAGAAAATGAAGACGTGCAGGCAAATGAGCAACATTTTGTGGATATCACTCTGAGCTAGAAGAGGGGAAAAACAAAGATGAATGCAATGGCTCTCAGACTCTCAGATGTGCCCTTTAACATTAGCTCTTGTGCTCTTGCCTTCGAGGAGCGGTCGAGTTGCATGAGTTACTTATGCAGAGTCGGTGCATTGCAGCAGATGCTGCTGTATTAATTAATTAATGAATTCATTTAATTTAATCGATTAATATTCATGCAATCAAACTATATATTTACTTTTCAATGAAACGCTGTTGTAGCTAACATGCTGTAGTGACGCTGTATTGTTCCTCATGCAAACCCACTTCAGAAAAGACAAACCATTACTTTAAAAATGCATTTGTGCAGATATACCTGAATTATTAATTCCAAACCTCCCCTGAAGGGCTTGGGTCTGCTTAAAAGTGCTGTATTGGAGCAATATGTGCTTATTTTTAATATTATTTACAGTATGAATGTGTCTGGGTAGCTGATTTCGTCTCATATACACGTAAACAAATAGATGCATCGGTCAAAATGCCGATTCCTCTTTGTGTTGGATCAACTGTGCATATGAGCGTATAGTTTTGCACGTGCAAATGTGTGCATAGTCAAAGATGCGAGACACGCACACACGCTGTCGTCGGTGCATGCATGCAAACGCGGGGAGGTGGATCCAAAATGTGCACAGAGCTACACAGACGTGCACGTCTGTACACGCACAGAGGAATCGCTGAAGCACAGGATGTGATATATTATTAGCGGGGATGAATGTTTTGTTAGTGTATTAAGTGAAACAGCTTGTGTGTGTGTGTGTGTGTGTGTGTGTGTGTGTGTGTGTCAGTCCGTGTTGTTTATACATGTTTCTTTTTCCTGCCTTTCCTAAAATATGAGTGTCATCATAGTCGGCGCCAAAGTGCATGTGCTTGTGTAAGCGTGTGTGTGTGTGTGTGTGTGTGTGTGTGTGAGACAGAGCGTGTATGCTGATGGCCTGATACTCCTCCTTAGGCATTTGAAGCTAATATTGACAGGGACAGAGCCATGGATTGTTACACACATGGACACACACACACACAGAGAGAGAGAGGGAGAGCTCCAGATGGGGCTGTGGAAAGAGATGGTCGCAGACACGGGCACGCTGCTCTCGGCCAAACATTTGGGCCCTCGATGCAAACCCGTTCTCTTCAGATCGTCTTGTTACCTAAAACAAACTGTGACGGTCTTAACCACGGTAACAAAGATCACATGACGTCGTCAGGCACTTAACAGCAGTTAACTGGAGGGACTCGGGCGTCATCTGCAATCAAAAATAGAGTTTGGCATATGAATCGCGTGCAAAGTATAAAGCTGTGTTATTTGTGTCGAAATTGTAGAGAACGGGTTGCTAATAGCAACGCTTTCTTAGGCGCTCCTAATGAGTCTGACTAATTTACAACATTTCTAACTGATTATACTTAGATGCACCTGAATTTGTTTTCTGTAGCTGTACCAGAGCCTAATGTGTGTGTGTGTGTGTGTGTGTATATATTTCATTTTTTTTAGTTCTGGCAGCTCCTGCGTTTCAAAGCTTTACTCCTAATCTTTAGAAGAACATATTATTGGAAATTGGACTTAATGCAACAGTATTAAGGTCTTAAATACATTTTGCACTTTCTCAATTCCACAAAAAGCTTATATTAGGCTAAGCTAGCATGGCTCGCTAACAAGTTGTTGCAATCGTCGACTGCCCAGTAGCATTGACTTCTTGTTAGCAAACTAAGCTTCTGAGTTAACATTGAGACACACAGTCCTAAATACAGTGTTAATCCACCTTAATTCAAAATCACACAGAAAGGTAATGGCGGAAACAGCAGAAGCTCATAGATTTTACATATATCACAACTGTTGGTGTCTGCAGCAGTGCTAATAACAAGATTTTGTTATTCTAGAGGCAGCAACGCGCAAAACACTGTGCTGGCATAAGGTAGCTCCCAGTTATGGGTGACTGGGTTCATCGAGGTACCAGGATATGAAGTCATTCACTTACTTTGAGCGCTCCGCATAACCTAATTCCTTAAAAGATGGGTATATTAGAAACCCAGTTTCTGTAATTAGTGTAGGGGCTTAGAGAAACCTGGTTAGCAGAGCTATTTCTGATTGAGAAGCTTGTATTTATAGTCTATATTACCGGGGTTCTGATAGCATGTGCATGAAATACAGGGACAGAGAGGCTGCATAGAGTTAGCGTTGCAGCTGAACTATAAAGTAAACTGATTATTGTAATTAAAGTCTAAATGAGCCCGTTTGCACAGCTGAGCCGCAGCGTGTTAGCACCGTAAAGCAAACTGTGCGTTCACACAGTGCTGAAATGGAATCATTTAAAGTACCTGGGTTGTTTCTTAGCACGTTGGTACGTCAGGTTGTGTTAGTGCACGCACACGGCAACGATATCGGATATGAATATGCAGAAACTGTACATTCATTGCTTTCTGCACTCAGATCCATTCCAGCTGACCAATCACTCTCCTCCTCTGCTAACTCCTGACATCCAGACAGCAGCCAGCCGTAACGGCAGCACGCAAACATCCCATGGTTACATCTGATATTTTGCTTTTTCCCATTTTTCCCAACACTTTATTCTCATTGTTCTGTGAAAGAAAGGAAATCAGTCAAACGAGCGTTGCAATCGTACGTCTGTGTCCCCGACTGAACAGGAAGGAACAAAACTAAACGTGTCACTTTGCTAAACGGGAAAATGAACGGCTGAATGAGCTCAGTCATTTTCTCTCTGACAGAAAAAGACGTTTTAGACACAATTTGACCGTCGTCACTGGCGACAGGATGCCTTACCGTTCAAAGACACAGTGGTAAAGTGAATTTTCTGTGCCCGGCGTGGCTCCGTGTCCACCCCGAGCTTCTCTTTGCACCGCCGTTGACTGATTCAGCTGAAGGTTTCCTGCGTCTCCTGACTATTGTTTTCTTTGTGTGGCGTTCACAGGCCCCTCGCGTTTGAGAAATTGTTCATGTCACTTATGAAACTCGGGGATTTCTACCTGTTAAAGTCTCCGTGTTTGAAACTTGTCACCTTGATAAATCCTTCCATCTTGATACATCATTTAACAGCACACTCGTTGAAAACCTACTGAAGTCCCACACACGGCACGGCGTGGTGATTTGTGCTGGAAGAGAACGTCTGCTTCCCGACCCGTACGGGGCAGGTCTGATCTTTTCACAGCTGCCTGAACAGATAAAAATCAAATTAAATCTGTTTTCCCCCTCCTCTTTAGCCTATCACAGCTCACTCGCGTTCACCGGCACATTTCGTGTCTGCGAACAGTTCAAAATGCACGCGAAGGGATTAGGATCGGGAAAGCCACCGCCGTGCGACACGAGAGAGAAAGGGAGTACAAGTGTCGCAGCGTTCAGTTCATTGTCGGTATCAAACAGCCGTGACACTGGAGCCGCGCCGGAAAACAATAAAAGTAAGGTTCAGTGTCGCCAGAGTTTATTCAGGCTGAGAGCAGAATGCAGCAGTTTTACCGTATCTGCAGAAAACAACAGGGGTGGTGGGGGGGGGGCAAAAACCAGAGAAGTGAGTTGAATGGAGGGGAAATTGCAGATGAAACAGATGTCTCAAGTTTCTCACCACGACCTCTCTGACTCGAGTCTCACACCCTTTAATGTCTCTCTCTATCTTCCTGTTTCCTGTCTTTGGCTCCACCCCTTCCTGTCCCGTCCTGTACCTGCCTTGCCCTTGCTCCGATAGAGAGATTCACACATGGAGAACTCTGAGCGTGGGGTATTGTATGTTTACTTCTAGACATCAACACATCCACTCCGTTCCTCACTGTGACTCTCACCCCGCCTTCGACGGCTGTCAGTGCTCTTCCAAATGCATCTCATGACCAAGGCTGCACCTGGAAAACGGATGTGCTATTTCCAATATTTATGTGACTGAAGAGTTGCAGTCTCTTGTTTTCCACATTTGAAAACGGCTCCCGAGCAACAAAACACAAAAGAACCAATCATTACAAAAGCTACGATGTGCCTAGCTAACAATGAAACTCTCCTTTTCAAATTGAAGTGCGAAGAAGTCTTTAGAGGACAGATATCTCATTCGGACTAAAACTCAATTTTAGCTTGGGACTGCACGCAGTCACAAAAGACTGATACTGTGCCGGCAACACGCACATGCATTGCGAAAGCAAGCAACACTGGGAGCCTCACATCCTTTTTCTGTAGGAGCCTCGTGGTTTAATCTCTGTGGCACACATGTGGTTTATCTCCCGGCTGTTTCAAGCATCGAGAAACTGCATGGACTCGATGCCGCTCTCTCACTCTCTCTCTCTCTCTCTCTCTCGCTGCCATTTAACAGCCAGATCTGTGTCACTGAGTGGTTGCATATTATTATTTTTTTCTTCTGTTCCTTCGACAATCTAATGCACGCCATTATGGAAGTCCTCATTTATGCACCTGTGTCCCGCACCTTCCCTGCATGGGCATCGCTGACGCGTCTTCGTCTTCGTTTTCCTCGATGGCTGGGAGTTCTCGGGGAATAAGTGCAGCGATATCTGAGGGAGACACTCGGGTGTAAATGGGACTTTTACAATGGCCACGTGTGACGTTTGAGCGTCATAAGCGGTTAAGCTTGAGACAAGCGAACCAACGTAGGATGCTTTTGGTACACCTCCCCCGGTATATTCATGTCTTCCATTGATTTCACGTCACCTGTGCATCCATGTCATTGTTGCACGTCATCTGTGCTCACTGATTTACCATTTCGGTTAAAAGTGCACGTTTCAAGCAAACACTGTGACTCCATCGTCTGTGAAGACTTCCGCCGCATCAGGACTTACCTCTCATCGCCTGTGTGTGGTGAAAGCTGTTTGGATCGCCCGTCCGTCCGATACTTTCCCGGCCATTTGCTTGCGATGCATTGCCAGTAATTATGATATGTACACCTGCAGTCAAGAGAGTCAGATAGAGAAGGCGAAAGATAAAGTGTTTCCAGCCTCTGCTGCTTTCTATAGTGGGAACAGGTGGGCATAATTGATTACATCTCACCGTAAAGCAGGCGATCACGCAGGGATTTTGCAGAAAGCGAGCATGGAGCCAGCCAGCCGCCCCCGAAAAGGGAGGTTAAATAATTAGAGGAACGTCGTAGGTCAGAAATGATGTGTTTGGCTTCAACAAATATAACAGAGGTGGGAGATTAATGGGGAGATATGTTGGTAATATCTCGCCGAATCAAATGTGACGCTTCACAGATATCTCCACCCACACTGTTCTGGGCTCGGAGACAATCCGCTCGGTGCCCGTCACGGTAGCGAGCGCTCTGGAGTCGTTCCTCTCCAATAAAACCACAGCCTGCGTCTGAGGCTGCACACATCTCCTCGCTTAGACACTTAATTCTGTGACATCCCAACTTGCATTACGTTCGTAAGGTAACGGCACGAGTTGTACTTTTGGAAACGCTGCAAAGTGTTGCATCGGGCGATTCCCTTAGGTTCGGTCGGTTGAAATAAGGGTGTTTACCAGAGGGAAAAGGGGGATGTGATAGGGATGGGGAAGCGGTTTGATGTGAATTTAAAGGCGATATTGACAGTGACGTTTATTTGGGCAGTCTGGTCACATAAAATATCCCAAAAACCACACTGTCCGCAAATTTAAATACTCAGGAACGCGTTTCCTTAAGATGAAAGAAGGCTCGAAGCTTCAGACAGCTGTTTGACATTGAGGTCGTCGCAGTTTCAGTTCCCATTTTCCAAAAAAAAAAAGTCTTTTATCGGGGGAAAGTTTAGTGCAGACGGTCTAAAACCTCACCTTAACCTTGAGTGACAAGGTCTTTGGTTTCTGAAGCTTCACCGTAGAAGTTTAGCTTTGACTGAAGTTACTGCAGTTGTTATTCTACTTAAATTAACTTTGAACTTTTTGGATTTTTGATGCTCGCGATTAAAGTTAAAGTTAGAAAAGTTAAAGTTGGTGGGATTTTAAGGTGGGGAGGACGTGACAAGGTTTGCGGGTGACTCCGTGAGCAACGTTCGCCCGGTCGGGAAACAGAAGTTCGAAAGAGCACCGCTGTGACGGTCGGTTCGTTCAGGAGTTACGGGAATGCCTTGACCCAAAGTTTTTGTCAAACTCTTAAATTACCCCCTGTCCGCTAAACCCGTTTTTTTAAAAAAAGGCAAGAAATAAATGACGACGCTCCGCTCGGAGGGAGCAAAAGGACACATCCTCGTCCAGGACAATATGCTGCACCCTCAGGGTCCATGACAAGAGAATTGAGGCGATTAGTAGCTGATGTCAGCTCTGGGAACGGACTCGGGCTGGATCCACTGCACATGGCGGGCTCTCACAACGCCAAGTGGTCTGAAGTGTGTGTGTGTGTGTGTGTGTGTGTGTGTGTGTGTGTGTGTTCGCGGTGGACATTCGGTCTACAAATTGGGGTGTGTGTTTCCATTTCCACACACGCACATTAGAGAGTCCTGAGTGCTTCCATGCTGGCAGATGCTAAACTTGTACTTATTCACAGATAATTTGGCAGTGTTAACACACACTGACACACACACACACACACACACACACACAAACAGAGCTGGAGTTGACCACCCCCCCCCCCCCCCATTCTGCAGATGTGACACACGGTTGAATAATGGACTCTGCTGCTTGCTGAGATAAATGCTTGATGGTCCACTTACGGCACTGTTATAATGGGTGATGGCTGACCATTTTACACACACACACACACACACACACACACAGATGTACTGTATGATCACGCGTGTAAACTGGCACATGGAGCAAGAAAGCCTCAAAGCTCTGCCTTCCTGTTGGTTATAAAAACATTTTACTCCAGTTGTATCTTCAGAGTCAGGGATGCGCTGCCGGACAGATCCTTATAATTCAGACTCTTAGACCGTCGGACGGGTTGTAAACAAGCCCACAGTTTGGCAAAAGCCAAATTAGTCGGCGGTAAAACTGAAGGTGAAAGCGCCTTTATCATTTTACGGCTTTTGTAAAACCGCCGGTGTTTTAAAAGATGCTAATGTGGCGATAGCTCTTTAAATCTTTGGTAATGACCTGAGCATTTTCCCATCAAACTGAACGGTTTAGATACTATAAAGTGTGCGTTTGTGGGCTGGTTCACCGCCCGTCTGCTCCGTCTGAGCAGCGACACAAAGGTGTGACGCCTGTGCACAAGCCCCGCGTCCTTAGATCTCAGCAAATCCCATTTTAAAAACAGCGTTAACGACCCCTTGTTTGGTTGATGACGACTTGGATCGCAGCTCGGTGCGTCACTGCATGATTTAAATAGCGGACAGTCACGACCTGCTTTGCTCAAAGTGAAATTATTCTCTAAGCTGGGAATGCGTGAAGAAAAAAGAAACTAACTGATCGTTCAAAGCACTTCACGATTGGAAAACTAGGCAATAAAAAGACAGAAGCCTCCTGCGCCGCTGTCGCTAACCTGACGACGGAGATTTAATAAGACTTTAATCGATAAGAGATCTTCCCACCGCCGAGAACTAATTTGTTTTGACATTTATTTATAGATCTGTGATTTATTTTCCCTTGCATTCACCTCGGAGCGCGTCCCTCCCTGTGCCTATGGCATGTTGACACCTGTCTTGAAACCGAGCGCTAATTAGCATCTGTAGATTGCGAGCAGGGATGAAAATGTGTCACTCTGACGGTTCCTTTCGTCCGTTTTTGACCTTATTTCAAACTCGCCTTCCAACAAAGCCCCGGTTTTACCTTCACGCAGCTCCAGACATTAAACATTTCGACTAACGCACGTGTGCCGGCGCCCGTCGGACACCTGTTTGCCTTGTTTGCCTTGGCTGAGGAGCAAAGACGATGCTAATGAAGGAAGCTAGCTGCTTTTCACCCAGTGTGTGTGTTGTGTGTGTGTGTGTGTGTGTGTGTGTGTGTGTGTGTGTGCGGTGCTAATAACCCACGCTGACAGTTTGCACATACAACATACATGTGACAGTAATCCTTGTCATGTTTTCTGTGTTTGTGTACATACGTGAGGGTCTATACGTGCCAGCCTGTGGGTGTACGTCGGCGTGCAGATGACAGATGGCGCGCTTGCATGCATGCGCGTGTGTGTGTGTGCGTGCGTGCGTGTGTGTGTGTGCGTGCAGTAGGTGAGGCATTTCTCATCCAGCTGAGCCGCTGGAAGAGAAGAGTCTTTCTTCATGACGTGCTGTTCGTGTATATAGGTATGATAAACTACAGCCATCACGTCATCGCTGAAATATGTGTGCGCGCGTGTGAGCCCCATGATAAGTTACATCGCGTTCATGCCAAAGTGTTTGTTTTTGCGTGTGTGTGTGTGCTCGTGTGTGCACGTGTGTACCTCTCTAGCTGATAGTATTCATATAGGAGCATGATAAACTGTAGCCGTCGTATCAGCGTGGAAATGGTTGCAGCGGAAACCATTCATACAAAGCCAAGATAGGCCCCAGTGTGTGTGTGTGTGTGTGTGTGTGTGTGTGTGTGCACGTGTGTGTGTGTGTTTCCTTTTTTGAAAACGTTTGCGTGTGGCACACCACCGAGTCACATCTGGCTCTCGACCACGTTGGGCTGCATTAACCAATCGGCTCGCGCCAAACTGTGTCTTAGACCCGCCTCGGCCTGCAAAGCACATGCGTGTTTGAAGTTGCACAAGCAGCAGGGGGCGACAATGATGGCACCAAAGGACAAATGTAGTATAAAGACAGAGGAGCACATTCATTCCCATGTAAAACTGTAAACTGTCAGTTGTCAGTGTAGTAAACGTTTGATATATATCGATACGCCGACCTCTGGATCGATCTGTGTGTTCTGTGATCTTGAAGTGATGAATCGGTTGAGTGAAGCTGCCGCGCCGCTGCTTCCGCAAAGTGGCTTCAAACTCTCAGTAAAAGTTCAAAGGTCGGTGCAGGACTCTGGCGAGACTGGTCACAGGGGCGTTGGCGTAGCGTTGCCTTGTTGGGCAAACACAAAGGCAACATGTCCGACAACAGCAGCACCACCAAACCTCAGCTCAAACGTCTGGAAGGGATTTGGATCCTACAAGAAGGACGGAGAGTTGCATGAAATAAAGGATTGTATCGTATCGTACCGATTCAATGCGTTCAGTTTTCTTGGTTAGGCTTCGCAGTGACGCTCGCAAGCATCACGTCCCTCCCTGCCGCGCTCGCTGCGGCGGCGTGGCGGCGCCTACCTCTGATTGGGAGATTTACGGGATCTATCCAGTGAATGAGAAAACGAAGAGGAAATGTTTGCTAAATGGTTTATTTGAGCCGAAGTGATTTGTGCTCATCTCCTTTATTAACTGTAAACACTTGGCAGCCGTGTAGTGTTTAATAATAAACCAGGAGAGGAGCTCATATATGTGTGTGTGTGTGTGTGTGTGTGTATATATATATATATGCATCTGCAGCAGGCATCACAGGTCCGTACAGCAGAGATTCACTTTTGGTTTGGTGCCTGCAGGACAGACGGCTCACCGCCACTCTGCATTTACTAGACTCTGATTCCTTCTTGTCAGCTTCCCGTAACCGACAACAACTGACTTCTGATCAGTCGCGCCGCTGTTAAGCCGCTGCAGCGTGAAACCCATTTATCACAAAAGCGCCCTAAATGTCCGCGGCCCCCGATTGGCCGATCACGATATAAACGTCACCGTTATTCAGTTACGAGTGTGTCGCCACCGCATACCTTCTCTCTCTGCCTCTCCCTCACACACACACACACTCACACACACACACACTCTCACATCCTAGTGGAGTGTTTTTTCTACGCCGCATTAATATTTATGACCAGTTTTAACGGCTGTGGCTTTTACAGCCGGGCTCTCAGCGCTCTGCACTTTATTAATATCATAAGGACAATGTCAGCAGAGCCCTAAAAGAGGGTTATGGGTATGACAGAGTGTGTGTGTGTGTGTGTGTGTAGGTGGATTTTGTGAAAAGTTAGGCATGAACTGGGGGGGGGGGCATGCGAGTGCACAGGTGTGTTGAGTAGCGTGTGAGGAGAGCGCGTATGTATGCTGACGTGAAACAACAGTGTGTCAGCCATCTTCCTTCTTTCACTCACAGATAGATGATAGATGATAGATAGATAGATGATAGATAGATGATAGATGATAGATGATAGATAGATGATAGATAGATAGATGATAGATAGATAGATGATAGATGATAGATAGATGATAGATAGATAGATAGATAGATAGATGATAGATAGATAGATGATAGATAGATAGATAGATAGATGATAGATAGATAGATGATAGATGATAGATGATAGATAGATAGATAGATGATAGATGATAGATAGATAGATAGATGATAGATAGATGATAGATAGATAGATGATAGATAGATAGATGATAGATGATAGATAGATGATAGATAGATAGATAGATGATAGATAGATAGATAGATAGATAGATGATAGATAGATGATAGATAGATAGATGATAGATAGATAGATGATAGATAGATGATAGATAGATAGATAGATAGATAGATAGATAGATAGATGATAGATAGATAGATAGATAGATGATAGATAGATAGATAGATAGATAGATAGATAGATGATAGATAGATAGATAGATAGATGATAGATAGATAGATAGATAGATGATAGATAGGTATTTGCAGTCTGCAGCAGAAGTTTGTGTGAAGTCTGCTCTTCTTTAAATAGCAGCAAAGATATTGATCCTGCTTGACTTTCCTGCTGTATTGAAAGTCAGCGCTGTGAATGTGTGTGTGTGTGTGTGTGTGTGTGTGTGCGCGTGCGTGTGTGCATAGACATTATAAAATCCCAATCTCTGGCCTCTCACCAGTTGAAGGGTGCATGCCAGTGGGGAAACGATCACAGAGGCACTGCAGGGAGTCTAGTATCACACACACGCGCGCACGCGCATGTGAACGAATGCGATATTGGTCAAGTGGAGTGCAGGAGTATGGATCTGCAGCTGGGCGGTCGAGTGAAGGACAGAGGGGAAGCAGATTTCTTGGCTCTGACTTGTCTTCTTTTTGATTTCCATATCCATATCCTCACTTTGCAATTCAACGAACCCACGCTTTAGCGTAACAACAGAGGCCACGGCAGCATTAGCGATATGTGCTGCGTTGTTTTCGGGAACGAGCTCAATCAGATCAAGCGCGAATCGGTCCCGACACGCACTTCTCACCCGACTTAACGATCATGTCTCTCCCATTCGACTTCCATCCTCTACCTTTTGCTCTTCTCTATCGTTCCTCATTCCATGTTTGTCTGCTTACCCGCCCGTTGGTGATGGAGGCATCAGATGTGCACCTGGTTTTTTGTTTTTTGCTTTGTTCTTTCCTTATTTTCTTAACTCAAGCATTCAGCTAGGTTAGGTTAATGCAAAACATTTAGGGTCGACCGGCCTGTTGATTAGCTGCCGCTTGATGAGGACACAGACAGTGAAGTATCCATGATTTCCCCCGGGCGCAGGAATGGTTCTGGTGCTCCATGCTAACACGTTAGCATACACTCTGTCGAGTCAAGTAGCTTATAATGCTAAAGATACAAAAGCTAACTAGTAAAACATTCTGTTATCGTGCAAAAAAGCAAAACAGCACAACTCTTTTTTGTAGATTTTCTATGATTAATTACTTTCAATTGCCCAAAACTGAAGATGGTTATTGATTAGCATCTGCTGCACAGCTAAAGATCCAGACCCTGCCTCATAATACTTTACTGTATTTAAAGGAGGCACAAAAACAAGATATGCACCCTAACATAATTACATTCATGCATTTAACACCACTCACTATTTTATTGTTGCATTGTTAATTTTCCATATTTAGAATCGCAGATATCTGCTGTCACCCCTCGGTGCAGGTGACAGACAGGCTCAGCACGGCGCGCCAGAGCGAGTGATGGATGAATACGATGTCTGTGCTCTCATCTCTTAAAAGTTAACGAACAGGCCAAATCTCCCGTGGCGGGAAAAAAAAAAAAAGTGTAATTTTGTGGGTGAGTGAAATGATCATTTCACAAGCCATAGAGCTCCTTATTACCTCTAATTTATTTGATTGACTACTGACCACGTCGCAGCTGATTTACGGTAAGGAGTGCGCCGGCTGCGTATTGCCAGGGATGATCTGATCTGATCTGATCTGATCTGATCTGATCTGCGCCTGCAATTAGTCGACCTTCTGTGAAAGGTGGGGTGGACAGACCCACCGACACCGACAATCGGCGTCCGCGAAGCAGATCGAGAGAGCTGATAGGCAGCAACAAGCTTTTGGTTGAGGACACAGAAAGAGAGGAGCGGGCAGGTTAGATGAGGAGATGAGTTGAAGAATGTCAGCGAGTCAAAAAAATAATAATTTCTCATTCAAGCCATGAACTAATCCAATGTGTTTGTCCTTCTTCTGGGTTTTGCTCTGTTGTCATCATCGGCCTCACCTCACCATGCTTCAGAAGACATGCTTATTCCTACTCTTATTACCTGTAAGTAGAGCTTTCACCTCAGGAGGAACTCCTTTTCTCCGCCCATTTTCTGTTCCCTATGAGTCGCTTTTGGATTTCTGCTGTCTTGTTTCCTTGCATCCTGTTCCACACACTCCCGACCACATGCTGAAACGAAACTCTGGCCATAGAGGAATCCACATCTCACTAGACATTGACACTGCACGATAACAGGGTTCACGGGGAGACCCGGCTTTGACGCGACCCTTGGTAAACGAACGAAGCGGCCTGCAGGCTCAGTATGTCATTTGGCAGGTGGCAATGATTCATCGCTCTAGAGAGACACAAATTCAGTTGAGCGGTGCAACAAAGCCCACACTGTTAGGCTGTAAAAAGCAAAAAGGACCTATTAGATGAACTGATCCGTCCGTCGTGGCCATCACGTGGCCGAAGACAGTCCATGCAGCCAGCGTCGGTCCCGGAGGTTTATGTTTCAAGCTCCAACTTTCAGATGCGTCACGTCACGTCAAAATTAGCCAATTCATTTGTGAAATGACGTCAAAAAACAACCATCAGCCAGTTTCCTTGTATCCAAAAAGTCAGTGCTTTCGACCGTGATGGAGCATTTTCATTGGAGCAGTAACTTGTTCATTACCTTCCTCGAGGGCAGCTTGCAGTGGAATTGGTCAGGCGAGTGTTCCTTAAAAGTCTCATTGAGGTTTTTGAACCTTGGGACTCTGTGCATCGTCAGACAAAACGCACCGCTCTGCTAATCGGCGAGTGCACAAAGCTTATTGGCTGGTGAAGTTCTCAGGGCAGGGACTCGCGATTTAACCGCAGCATTAGTTTTGTGGCGAACGGGGGCAAATTTCAGCCGGGGCTTCATCTGCATTGTTTGCACGGCCCGACTCTTAAAGTGTCTCGCCCCCAAAGGTCAATGCAATTCACTGTTATCTTCTCCACCAAGTGGCCATTTCCTGCTTATTAACCAGTTCTAATGAGGTGCTATTACGGCTGTCTGTTCATACATGCACAAGCACGTCCAGGTGCACGCGCTGGCTGGCGTACCTGCGTGCACTCCGTTGCCCCCGGGCTCACCTACAGACTCCCTGCAGTGAATTTCTGAAAGCCCCAGCTTCTCCAGCTGTCTTCAAAGCATCGGGAAATTTCCTCCAAATCTGCAGCAGAGTCCTAACTGAGCGGAACAGCCATCACATGCCAACGCCTCGCCTTAAAGCAGCCGCCCTGAGGCTGTTTGACCGGGCCAGAAATGACTCCTTTTGCGCCGAGAAGCTCGCTCAATTAGAGACACGGCATCCACCGCGGAGGGCTTCGCTGCTTTTCCGCTCCGGCCGCTGTGTTTAATTTGTTTCGGCAGAAGAAATGAATGCTCCTTCCCAATGTGCCCAGGTTGAAATGTACACACTTACACTAAACCGTTAAAAAGGACATAATCCAAGTTATACACACAGGTAAACACACAGCCCACACAGGAAACGTATACACAAGGACGTACCATGCTTAGACACTATTTATATGCTGCATTTGAATCTGAGACATGTCCTCCAGAGAGCCTGAATTTCATTGAGTGATTGTGTTTAATGATAAATATGGGCTGGTAGATCATTATCAGACTTTTCAAAATATATATTTTATCTTGTTTATTTTGCTTTACAGAACAATATCTGCGTCAGCCTTTAAAAGCCCAGCGTCATTCAGGAAGCGGCGAGGTTACGGCGCGCCACACGGCAAACATCAGATAAACAAAGAGCGCCGCGGCGACGTGGTGTGATGTAATAACAAAAATTAAAGGCCCGGGAGAAATTAATGAGCTCTGCTTCTGAGAGAAACAACAAAGTGCGCAGTTCGCGGTTTGAGCAGCTGCGCATGCACTTGTGTGCAGATACACACAGTCGCATATATACACACACACACACACACACACACACACACACACACACGGCTATAGCCCAAGGATGTTTACTGTTAGATGAGAGTGGGATTTAAAGTCGTGCAAGACTCCTGCAGTGTGTGTGTGTGTGTGTGTGCTCCCTCTCTCTCTCTTCACCTCCCTGTATCCCTCAATCTCTCCCTCCCTCGCCGGGTCCTCCTCTAAATCCTGTGATACGCAGATGAAAGTTTGTTTGGGCTTCGCCTGCAGCCTCCTCTGGAGCAACCGCTGTCATCCTGAAGTGACTGACTGCCTGTCTGACTGCAGCCCCGGCTGGGGATGGCTCGGGGATATTTGAGCTATCTAGCTGCCAACCGACTGGCTGAGGCCGTCCTCAGCCGTAATACGGGAGCTCTGTCAATCCCCCGACAAGCGAAACAAATGTCGTTTCACTTGTTTGATTGGACGCCTTGAGGTCGCCCCCGTTGACTCGCCAGACTAAAATAAATGCAATTCCCTCCTCGTGCATCACTTTCCAGGAACAGAACAATGCTGCTGCACGGTCTGCACATTTGTCTCTATATACATTTCCCCTTTTAGATAGTAACAGGCCGCTTAGTATAAGTCGAAATAATGACATGGCACCTCACCCTCGGGCGCTTTGGAGATATTTAACGATAGAATTGTCAAAACGCTGTCAAGAAAAAGTAACACCAACGTATTTACAGCTGCCGAAATGTGTCAACAGAACGAAAAACAAAACACTTCCTTGATGCATGTGTCGAAAAAACTGACTACGGTCTGACGCGAGACGGTCTCGCTGTAGCCGCGTAACTCGCCAGCGCCAGCTTCCATTGTAGCTGGGTGAAATGAGAACACGCGGTGGTCGCGTTGACTCAACCTATGCTACAAAGATGTGTAGTGACCGTCATTAAGATCCATGAATTATTGAATTTGTTGTTGTCGCCCCACATGTGTATCTGGCACATTAACGTTAGCAAACATCCTGCTAGCGCTGCGGCTTCCAGGAGCTTTCAGCAGCAGCTTCAGCAGACAAGAACCGTTCTATCGCAAGTGGAGAAGCACCTTTATGCCAAATGATGCTCTTTAGTTGTCTGAATGTTCTTGAAGACAATATATGGCATGCCCAACCTTCAATGCAACGGCCGTGCCTTAATCTTTTCAATGAAATAGGCGAGGAACTGTTGAAACAAACAGCAACAAGGTGCCTCTCCATCGAAACGAAACCAGAAGCCGCAGTCCGGTGATGTCGTGAAGCTGTGTGGGATCATGGGAGTCGTTGTCCTCATTGCGTTCGACCTCTCTCAGTTCTGATTCGCTGTTGTTCAGGAGGTTGGGATAGTCTGCAACGGTCTCCTCCTCTCCAAAACAAACAACCTCGGTGATGGAAACTGATTAAAACACCGAATGAAGCCGCTTTACATTCAAAACCAGTGTTTCTCTGATGCCGCTAGGCAGGAACAGGACCTCCTGGAGGGGCTGCGAGCCGAGCTGCTGCTGCTTGTTTCTCTAATAACTTAACACCTTAAAATGACTAAAACTCTATATCGGCATCAAATATTAACTGTATTAGTTAAGTCAGTTACAACCAAGACCTAAACAGTATATTGCACATCTGGTTTAACTCGACCAAATATCACGTAGGTTGTGTTGTTTTTAGACATTTTAGTGCGAAACTGTTGCATTTTATGAGTTTAAGCAATCCGCAGTAGGTGTGCACTCAATAATCGAGGTAACTCAAGAGGTAGGATGGAGGAAAGCGCAAAGATTCCCCAAAATGCATCCTCTATGTTTAAGAAATGCAGAGCGACGGACTTCAGTTAAGAATTTCACTAAATGGGACATCCAGCGTTTGGGAAACTAACCCTTCAAGTGCTCGTGACGCCCAATGAATCAAATAAGTAAGAGTTCAGCAGACGTGCCGCTGCTTCGCCTCACCCCATTCGTCCCGTCGTGGTGACGCCTCCTCTCAAAGCCATCTGGGGAAGCTCTGAGCTCACCCCCCCCTCCCTTCTCCCTAGAAAAACAACGTATCCAGCCCGCGTCGCCCACCATCGACACATCAAACGGCGGGGGCTCAAAGTAGCCCGTGATTCTCGCCGCGGTCGACGCCCGGCGGGGGTAACCTTAGCGCTTAATGAACTGCCGCCGTGACATTCATTAAGGGAGGATTATGTCGCGCTCATTGCCACATACAGTATGCAAGGAATCTGTCATTTAAACGAGTCCATTGACGGGATGAATGTGTGAGAGGTGGAGGTGTGGGGGGAGGGAGGAGAGTGAGGAGGCCTTTCACCCTTTTCTGCGCCTGCTTTTACCCCGCATCTCCTCTGCATTGTGTCCTCCTTCGCTGTTCGGCCCCTTCCCTGTTTCCACCCTCGTCCCACCTTCTCACCCCCCCCGCCGCCGCCCTCCGCTCCCTCTCTTCATCTGTCCCATTTGGCTTTCCTTTCTTTCGCTCGCCCCCTCCCTCTCGTCTCCTGCCCACTTTCTGTCAAAGTGCGGTCAGATAGCCAGGAATAGGCCACTCTAAGCTCCAATCACACAGGACGTTTTGAGGCTCCGTCGCCTGTAAATTGGTGTGGAGTAGAGGAGGGTTGAATCCGGGGTTGATGGAAGGAAATGATTATGGGAGAAACTTGGCCGGGCCATTCCTTCTGTCCTGTCTTGCATTTTTCTGTCTCTCTCTGTAACGCATTCGTCTCACTCTCCCTCCTTTTTTTTTTTTCTTTTTAACCGATTTCCTTGTTTATTCATGGACTGTTTCGTTTATTTTCCTACTTTGTCTCGTTCTCTTTTCACCCTCCGCTCTGTCTCTGGCTTTATAATGGCTGTGATTTCTCATTTCTCTGTCTCTTGGCTGAATTGCTTAAGTACTCAAGGGCAAGTGCGGCTCGTCATCTGGTCCCCGGCCCTCGCGCGCTCACACTAATACAATGATACCGCTTTAATTTTATATTGCTGCATTTCTCTTTCAGTCACACGCACATTATTTGCCGGCTTTCTGTGAGCCACTGGAACGATGGGGGATGAAAAGAGTTGTTGCCTCCACATCTGACCCCTCGCTTATTGCTTTCTGACCTGTGAAGGGCTCCACGAGTGCAGGCGTGCAGACACAAAAACACACACACACACACACTCGTGCACACACACGTGCACCGTTAGTGCTGATTATTAGATGCACTCGTGCATAAAGACAGTCTCAACATGCGCAACACAGGAACGCACCACGCTAACGCATGCATGGACGCAAAGATGGCTGCCCACCCAGCCTCCATAGGAATTCTGTTCATATATGGGTTTCATGCTTGACCTATTTGCAGGAGACCTATTGATGCATATTCCTCACTACATTTGGTTTTGATACTTCATCAATGTGCATATCTTACACTTGAATGCATCCGTTTTGCAATATATATGCCAAAAAGTAAATGTTTCCTTCCTGCAAAACAGAATATGAGGCGTGCTCACGTGAAGAGATCAGTTCCAACTGATAATATCCCAAAACTCCGTCTTCAAGTTTGCACGGAGCTAACATTCATTCATTAGCCAGCTAGCAACAGCGCAGCACGTCTGTGTTCCTCACCTCAGCACAGTTTGAGGATATTATCCGACTCTGAATCACTTTAATTCTCCATGTTTATTAAAACTAAAACACTTTTCGACTTTCAAATCAAATTCCTTCAAATGTTACGTCCCGCCTGCCTGCCCTCATTTGGAAATCTGGACTGGGCTGTAAACATCGCAGGATGTTCTTGTTCGCTATTAACCAAGGAATCTGCGTCCTGTGACAACAGGAAACTAATAAGTTTTGGGCGTGTGGTGGCGTAAAATCTGTTTGAAAAGCTTGTTTTGGCTTCATTTGTATGTGTATTTGGTTTTTTTTTTTAAAAATACTAAAGTACAGATGAGAAGTTTCTCTCAGGAGTCATGAGTCATAACCATCTGCCTTTCTGCACCAGAGTAAAGGGAAATGAATATGCATCCAAGCTGCAAAACATTTCTTAAAGTGACATCTATCCCAGTCTGTAGTGGTCCAACCTTTAAGTAGTTGATGAAAGACTTTTACTTGTTGAAGGAAATTATAATATGATTAATCCCTGAAAGGAAAGGAGCTGCACAGTCCTCGCAGTGACTGTGCAGGATTGAGATGGCGTATAGGCGGCTTCGTGATAGGTCACTGAGAAACACACCCACTCGCTGGCCGGTGCCCGACAGCCAAATGCCGAACGTCCAGCACATGCAGCACTTGCGCGGCCTGCACGGAGATCGAGCGTTTGCTCACGGCACGCGTGCACATGCATGCATATATGCTTGTGCACACACACACACACACACACACACACAGCCCACTGTATGGCGTTCGTGACTAGATGTCAGACACTTTAAGTAAGTTGAAGAATGTGTTGGTGGATCCTGGAGGAGGTTTTCTTTCTGTTGACTTCAGAAAAAAAAAGAAGAAGTGTGAGATGATTTTTATGTGACTCAGCTGGGGAGAAATTTTTCAAATGATGCGTTACTGATACACATATTAGTGATAGTATCTGCTGTTCATTTGCAAAGCACAGCGGGCACTGATGTGAACAAACACCGCTCGTACCCACTGTGAGAAACTTGGTTAATGGGTCGCTCTGTTATGACAGCTCGTGGGCAGCGCGGGATTCTCAGATGTAGTGATTTGTTATCGCACCCCTCAGAAAAGGCAAATCGTGTTCTCAGAAACAAGCGAAACTTAAAACAAACAGAGCGAAATCGAAGCTTATCTTCCCTTTTTGACTCCTTATTCCTGATCATTACTTACTGCCGTAGAGTTGATAAAGCGGTCCAACGCGCAAAAGTTGAAGCTGTGGCCGCCGTGCATCAGCGTGATCATGATCAAATGTGATTTCTTTGCAGGTGAGACATCGGTAGCTTTGCATTCGCCACCCCAGTTGCAGGGAATCCACTCGTGGTTAAAGCAACAAGGTCTTATTTATCGATATGTATCTAGACTAAGTATCACGGTTCTTGGCTGTTGGATGTCTGGTACCCACAAAGGAGATACGCCGGTTAGTGACTGCTCAAGTTATGAAATCCCCCCAAAATGTGTCCCTATAAGAAGTTGATGTAATGCTTTAAGCACTGATTGAGCTGGTATTGAAACCTGCACGGTTGGAAATATGAAATATTACACGATTTGGATAAAAGAGAAGACGAGACCGATCCCAGGCTGCTCGTTGGTGAAATAAATCAACTAATAAGGTTATTGCATCCAGATAGATATTAGTGATAACTCTTATAATCATAAAGAATCCATTTCTATTGGTTTAGAAAGCAAAGAAACCCGCTGTCCAACCCCCAAATCAGCCCCAAAGCTCTGGGGGCACGGTGTTCTTCAAGGCTACCTGATACTTTGAAGTCGGTGGGTTTACGAGCGGATCAAGGTGCATTTCTGTTATCCTTCTCGGGAAAATACAGGTCACACGCCATATGAATGGAAAACGCTCGATGGAAAAGAAAAAAAGAATTTGTGTAATTCCCTTGATCTGCAGGGTCTCAGTCAATATTTGTGAACATGAGCAACTTGCTCTCAAACCAAGAGGCCACAGAGCCGTTGCTTTGATTTCTGTTGTTAGTGACTTAAAAGCCTCTCCGCTGACAACGAGCAAACATCATGAATATATTTATTTTCCTCCATTCCATCAGGCGAAGGTTTTTAAATTTAAAACGATGTTAATTAACACGTTGAACCGGTTTTTAGCAAATGCCGTTCTTATTAAATTGTCTTTTAATGAAGGCTTTTAGTGATCAAAGCACGATACAGGAAGCACCACTTCAGTCTGACCTGGAGAACAAAATAGAAATTCAAAAACAATTTTTCACGACACTTTAATGAGATACAGATTTTATTTATTGTCCTCCTGGTGTAAGAGGCAATTGAGTTATGAACCACTGCACTGATATGACATAAATATGATAAAATGTGTATATTATCGCCGTGGATATTTCTGGGGCAGCTCTTTCCGGATCACACCCTACTTGAAACAATGGCCGCCTGGTTACCTTTCAACTCACTGTAGTCCCAAAACACTGTTGTGGAACTTCCTTAAAGCCAGAAATAGATAACGGGAGACTGCTGCCAGCAACAGTTGCAGTTTTGTTTGGCTACTGCACAGAAGCAACTTGGTTAGGATGAGAAAAGGGTCCTGATATAGGTATAAATAACTGCATTTTGTTCAGTGCATTGCATTATTTCCGTATGTATCCTTAAATAAGTCAAGATTGTCTTTTGGTTCCACGTTGGACACAGATGGAGGTGTCCTGGGTTAAAGTCCTTCTCCTGCCTGTGCAGACGTTTTTAGTTTTTATACTACACATTGGATACTAAGGTGTAAAATGAATCCAAAGATGATCATAAGCTCTGTCCCTGGGGGAGTCTCATTTCCATGTTGCGTCACGGTTTCCACTAGGCCAGGACGTAAGGGCTGGAAACCGATGACTTGGGCGAAAGACCGAACATCTACATGTTGCAAGGTGGGAATGAGAATGGGCTGAATGAAATAGCCCAGATTGAAGTTTAACCAATATGAAAGCCGTCTTTGACAAATCCTGCTCAACCTGCAAAGTCTAAAATCTCCAAATTCATCACGAGGATGTTCTTCAAACCATGAAGTGTAAATATCGATAGTGACATCCATTTATCGAGCTGATCCCGTGATTAGTTGCGTATCGAGGCTGCAAACCAAAAGGAAGAGTTAGAAAGGTCCTTGGACCAGTGCTTAAAGGCCAAATGTAGACAAATATTTGGAAAATGCATCATGCTCCTGTGATATTTCATGACTTATCAAGCTGTCAGGGATTGACTAAGTGCTCTGCCAAAGAGCAGATGTGCTCCCGTTGGGTTGCAGAAAAGAAAAGAGTTGCTTTCTGTTTATATCTCAGACAAACTAAAGCTTTTGCCTTTGGAGGAGCCTTTAAAATGTGACAAGCCTTGTGGGCCCTGTATGACATATCTAGGCTGGAGATGCAGATTCTGTAACCAGCTGCACAGTCTAGGTGATGTCCTAGCTGCTCTCCTTGCACAGTGACGAAGCAGGCCGCAGAACAGAAGGTCGGTTTCCGTTGCGCCGTGGCATCTGACGTGAATTCATTCTGCTGAAAGCTGCAGCGCTCCCTTCGTTTCCACCCAACAACACAATCGCAGTAAAACGAGACGCGCTCATTATCACTTCCGGCGTGTTCGGGGGTTCAGAGAACATCTCCGACTTCTGGAGATGGATGCAGCGCGACGGGGCGAAAATCAGGTTTGTGTTGGCGCCTCCGCAAGCTCTGGTGAATCTACCAGTCGATGTCGGGCTGTCCCTTCTGCCATCTGGTGTCTCCGTGGACTTAAGGTTCGACCGAAGGTTCAGGTAGAACTCAAAATAGCCAGCGCAAAATGGCCAACAGATGGGAGTCGATGAACGGATAGGACACGGCCACGCTCGAGGGACAGCCCGCAGTCACATAATTACATTTAACTATATATATGTAGCCACTGTAGAAGACTCACGTTACCAATGTACTGAATGTCATCCTCTCCCTGCTGAATCATACCGCCCGTCCTTTCATTGCTCTAATTGCTCTTTATATATATATATATAAAAAAAAGAAAATCTACCATTTTTCTCCTAATTTCTGAATCTAAACCCATTAAACCATCATTTCTGGGGTCTCACCATCAGTGACTAAGAACGTGAGTCACCTTGCAGACGAGACAAGTGTGCAGTTAGCGAAGTAAGCGGCGATGCAATGTAGGTCGGCTCTCGGTGCAACTAATAACGGCGCTTGATGACAAATGATTAAGAAACTGCACCTTCAGCGGTGGAGTTGGTGTTTTAAAACGGCGCCCGACTTTGATTCCACGAGCGTGGCGCTGTATGAGATGCGCAGGGGCTGTCTGTTTTAAATGGGAAATTTCATTAAAATGACTTTGGGACTTTAGAAATCCCTGCGCAGGAATGCTAAAAGCGTACAAAAAGCTAGTTTAGGTGTACAGCTCTGCACAAGGAAGTCTTAGATGTAAAGTTTAAAAGGTTTAAATACATGGTTGCACAGTTAGTCAGGTCTTTGACATTACTTGCAGACTCAAATATGTGCCCTATCCCTTGCACGCATGAAAGCATTGCTGGTAATACAATGCATGCATGTTAAAACGCGGCTGTAGCAGAGTAGACGGCTAAATGCGAAGCTGTTATTCGAACGCTGCAGTGCATTTAGCACAACGATCATCCTCATGTGGCCGCTGTGTGTCTTCCGTGTTTGAATCTAACTCTCCTCCGGTAGCTCCTCTCTCCATAAATCATCTCCCCTGCAGTATTTTCAGTTTGGTGGTGTACGTGTGTGTTTGCAAGTGTGCGGTTTCACTCGCATGTGTAAATATGTGTTTGTGTGTGTGTGTGCGTTCGTGTCTCTGCTTGCGCCTTTACGCGTATGCCTGTTCGTGCGTGTGTCTTCGTACCACCACAGGAAGCTGGCAAAGAAGCAGAAGGAGACCGCCAGCAGCTCCACCCAGCAGAGGGAGATGGGCCCGGTCACCACCGCCGACAAGAGCACCACCAAAGTCAGCACTCTGCACAAAGACGACCCCTTCTCCACTTCGAACCAGGACCTCAACGGATTCAGTGAGTGAAAAATCCACTTTACGCCTACCAACTGGCCCAATCACGAAAGTCCACTGGAGAATATACTGCGGCCGATCTAATCTCTGAATATCTATCCACGGGGGAATACATCAGAGTAAAAGATTGTTGTGCCCTCGACGTAGAATCACTCAAAACGATTGAATTTTCTCGAATTCGCCCCCGCATAATCGATTTAAGCTGCGAGTTAACTTTTGTTTCACGCAGTAAAGTTCCTTTCGCCCTCTAATCAAAAAGACACATACGCCGCGTCTCCGCGCCATTAATCATTTTGTCACATCCGTTTATTCAAATAGTGGACGTCCCGTTTTATAATAAAACCCTCCATATGGTCCTCTTTTCGCCGCTATCAGCAGCGCGTTGTGCCGCTTCACCGGCTGCCGTCTTACACAGCGCGGCCGTAATCGTTTCCAGCTCTCGTCGGCGATGCCTCGCGCGCGCGCGCACGTCGAGAGCGTGTGCGCGCATCCATATTTTGCCCGTGTTTATCTGTGTTTATCCTTAACTGCAATCTTAGGAGAGTCGGCCTGCCTCGCGTTGCCATGGCCATTCGGGTGCATATGCCCGGCTCTTTGTAAAAATGATGTGCGTGTGTGTGTGTGTGTGTCCGTGTGTGTGTGTGTGTGTGTCCAGGGTAATTAGACAAGGCCTCTCAGAAGGGCATTTTTCTCTTGAAAATGTCAGGCTGGCCTTTTGGGAGTGCTTGGCCGTTGAAAGCCAAGGGGTGCTGGAGAGGGACTAAGTAGCAGGCTAATGCCGGCCGTAATTGCCTGCACTCTTCCCCTAACTGCCCATGCAGCAGTTCCGACATACAATAATGTTTTTGCATTGAAAACACTTAGACGAGCCGGCTTTTATCCAGACGCTGGATGTAAAATAAAGCTGTGATATTTAAAACATGGCAGTTTTTCAGACTGAGGCCACTGAGCCCTTTGCAGCGTGCATAAACGGAGCTTGCTTTCCTTTAAGCGCTTGGATGTCTAAACTTTATCTTATCGTCACATCCGGCGAGAACTCGCCCAGAACTCCGGCTGAATCTACGAGAAAACACTTTAATTTTGAAAATAAGAAGTTACAGTCCTCCAGGAGCCGGATATATCATAATATAATGGATATTTTATAAGTTCTGGATTGTTTTTTCGCCCGCGGGCAGAGCTGATTAGGCCTTGCTCGGGGCCGAATGTGGAGCATTGGAAATTCAGCTGGATTTCGGGCATGTGTGAAAATTAAGTTTGGACTTTCCCGAGGTGCCGGACCTTGGGAAAAAAAACTAAAAATGAATAAAGATAAATAAATAAACATATTACAGCACGTCTTTCGTCCACTGGACACTGCTGTATTGTGGTCGATCTAGTTTCTATGGACGAACTATGACCTTATATTTGCCTCAGCTGCTGTGCGTCTTTACCTATTTACGTTAAGGTTCACGCCAATTAGTTGTCAGATTAATAAGACTTAATGCCATGAACCACCCTCTGTCTAACAGGTTCTTTTCCTTTATCAAATGTTGATAAGATAAGACAGACAGCAAGCAGCCACACACACACACACACACACACACACATATGCAGCCACTGATCCAGGCTCAGTCCTAATGAGACAGAGGAAAAACGCTGACACAAGGCAGGGGACCCAATAATATTTCAGCGGACGGACCCTCGCAGAGCGAATAACCTTTTTGTGTTATTGCATTCTCACCCAGTCGCCAGTTATCTTCGCAGGACATTGCTGTCAAAGCAGATTTCTTTTGGTATGCAGCTGCACCCCTCGCCGTATTAAAGTTGGGCTTCTTCTTTGCGGCGCATTAGCATACAGCGGCGGCGCGCGTGAGACGAGAGGGATTTTATCACAGAAGAGGGGGAAATATGTTGTGTTTGGAGGTATTAGGAGAGGGGGGCAGAGGGGAGAGATGAGCGGAGGAGGGGTGGGAAGGAGAGGACAGCAGAGAGAGGAGGAGAAGATAAAAATTTAAATGATCCGCTGTGGGGAAATTGGGCTATTGTAGCAGAAAACAGTAGAGCAAACAGAATATGAATAAGAATTAGGCTACATGAGTCATTTTCACATCAGGGAAATTATCGCCGCGTTCATTTTTAAGACATTAGCGAAACTGCACACGAAACGCCGGATGAGGGCCGCGTCAGCCTTAACGCTGCCACTTCGCTTTTCCGCTGTCATTCAGAGGGACGCCTCCCCGGGGGGTGGTTTTCACGGCAAGAAGCAGGAAAAGGGCGCTGCGTTCTTCCGCGGTGGAGTTTAAGCTTATTTTATACATTTTATTCGTCCTTTTTATTGGTTTTAAAACGCGTTTACTGACTCACGAGCATTAATGATGTGTCTTTTTGCCAGTTTGTAAGGCTCATTTCGGTTGGGACGCTGGTGGCGATGCACCTGAGGGAGTTTGCTGCCTGATGAAAGCTGCCAGAGGGAGGACGTCCTGCGCTAAAAACAGCACAGCTTGACGCGGCTAACAGCCATCGTGCTAGTACACCAGCTGCGGTACAGTGGTTCCGCCCACTGCATTCCTTCCTGCTGCTCTCTCACACGTATGTTATATCAGGTTTAGTGCGACAGGGAGAGAGGTGGCTAACATCGGCCTCCTCAGCTGCCATTATCACAGGGAGAAGACGCCGTAAGCGGCCTCTCCTGCGGGCCAATTAGTGACGTCGTCGCACTCGGGAGCAGCGCACGCTTGGAGCGCCTTTTCTGCATCAGCGAAAGAGTTTTCCTCTTTCCCAGTACGGAGCCGGAATGCGTCTGCGACCACCTCCCGTCGTTCTTTATGCTTTGCACTCCCTCCGCATTACTTGTCGGTTGTGCTTACGCTTCAGTTTCCGACATCAGATGGCAATCTGGTTGGCCGAGGACACAATAATTAGCGGGCTACCCTTGAGACAGCCGTACCAATATGAGGAGCCATGCACTGTATGCTTGGTGAATATCTGAAGTGAAGCCCTGAGATCATGTGGGGCGTCAGGACTCTGAGATGCACAGGACTGTTGCAGACATGCAACAGGACTGTCTGGGCTAACGTGCATGAGTGCTAATTGGCTGCCGAAAGCCCACGGGTAAGCGACAGTTACGTTTAGGTGAGCACACACACGCACGCACGCACGCATGCTCACACACACACACACACACGCCAGCTAGCTGCAGGTCCTGGAGATGAATGTGCGCTGGCTGGCTGTGATATCCAGTGTGGATTATTGAACAGGGTGAGCTTATAATATGTCACCGTCAGTCTCCCAGCAATCCCCCTAGGTTTATCTTATTTTGTGTGTGTGTGTGTGTGTGTGTGTCTATCCTACATGTCATTTATTAATAGCCCCTAGCAGCCTGCGTGCTGTGTGTGTATGTGGGACGGTGAATCTGCAAGGAGGCAGGAGCCCTCAGTTGCTGTTCACACACCGACCTGACATCAGAGAACAAGCGGCGGCTGAGGCCGAGCGTTGCGGCGGCGTACGTCACCTGTGTCGGAACCCAGATGTTTGCACCTGAACACACCTGAAGCGCTGCAGCCAATGACGAACTAGCATATACGCTCTGCGCCCGCGAGAGGACCCGACTCTCCGTACCTGCAGGCGGCAGCTCTTGTTTACCGCGATGACGCTCTGCTCCCATTCGCTGGTTCGACCGGCATCGAGAGCGCGTCACGTGGCCGTGAGTGCGCGCTCATTCAGACAGAACCACTTTTACGCCTCGGCGTTCAATATCGGTGCCATTGACGGTGCCATTAGTGTTATCGGATTGTCCCCCGTGCTGTTGAATATGGAGTATTGATCTTCCTTTGTGTGTGTTCTCATTGTTAATTGTGTCCTGTGATGGTTGACGCGTTCTTGGACGAGTTCACTGACTCTCTTCTCCCTCGTCTCCTCTTCTCCCTCCTTGGGCCCTTTCCTCGTGTCCTTCACCTTATTTCTACTGTACTTCCTGTCTCTCATGTCCTCTCATAACTTCCTATCCCGTCCCACGCCTCCTTTCCTCCTCAACTCTTCCTTTCCTAACTTATCTTCTTATCCTCTCCTGTTTCCTTGTCCTCTTCCTCACCTTCCTGTCTCCTCCCCAGCCTCCCCCTCTCCCTGCTCCTTCTCTGTGCAGGGAAGCAAGACGCTGCAGAGCAAATCCCTGCTGAATTCCTACTATTCGGGTACACACACACTCACACACACACACACTCACACACACACACACACACACACAGACATAATCTTTGAAGATGCTTTGGGCGATGATTCTCTGGCTCTAGATGCTGCGGAGCTGCTCGCAGATGTGACTACAACCCGTAAATGAAAGCGTGGACCACGCGGCAGCACGCCGACGCTCCAACACTCTCCGTCCGTGCTTATTTTGCACGTTGTCACTTGCACGACACGATGATGCTCACTAGCTCTCGGCTAACTCCTCGTCTGCTCGAACACCGTGCAGACGACACAGTAGCGGGATGTCATCAGGTCAATGTTTCGGTGTTCGGCTGAAGCCGCGCTGATCTCTTTAATTAACCGACTGTCTGTTTTCCCTTCTATGTGCCGTGTCGCGTGCGCAGTGTCCAAAGAGCCGGTTCCAGCCACAACTTCTATAGGTGAGTGAAAACTGCGCATCTCACTTTTAATTGTTTTGTTTGCTTGCGTGTGTGCGTGCGTCTTTGTGTGTTCGGGCGTGTGCGAGACACGCGTGAGCACGAGGAGACGGGTGAAGACAGACACAGCTCACACACGGGCAAAATGAAATGTCAAAACCATTTCCTGGTACCTTCTCTCCCTGTCTCCCCTTCTGTTGGCCAGATTGACCGGTTCCTTGCCAAGGAGATTGGCTCCGGCCCCTGCCAGAGTGCGACACGTGTGTGTTCGCTTGCGTGCGCGTGTGCGCCATAAGTGCCGTAGTGACATTTGTCTGCCGGTCTCCCTTTACGGGAGTGTTTCTGTTTTATGTGATAATACTTATCAGCCAGCTGCCACCTCCTGCCACACCTCCTCTCGTCCATCCTCCCTCCTGCGTTCATCCCATTCTTCTCCCTTACCCTGTCATCACGTCTACTGTACCCACTCATCCCGCCCCCCTCCCGTTCCTCTACGTATCACAACCTTTCACATACGTTGGCTCCAGCTGTCCAAATGTCGCTGTCGCCTTCTCTTCCACACCATGTCTTCTTGTTTCTCCTTTCCTTTCCTGTTTTGCTTAAAATCAAATCCATCCCATGATTCCTCCGCCCCCATCTCCCTTCCACTTCCACCCGACCCGCCTCTCATCTCTTCCCCAGATGCATCTTCTTCCGAAACGCTGTCGTTAATCAGCCGAATCTCCGTTATACCTGCTGGGCCCATGTGCTAACTGCCCGGGGAAACACAGAGCACAGACAGGCAGGCTTTCAGAAAGAGACGACTGCTGTGACAGACTCCTCGCCCCGCGTCTCGTCCGCTCCGGAAAGCTTGTCCTGACCAGCGAAAAGTGGTCAGAAGTGAAAAAGGGGATGGAACAAACAGCGTTTCAGCCTGACATATTTAATCCAGTGTACTGTAGCCTGCTTCACCGGCTGCACAGGCCCCCGGGCCATTCGCTGATGCACGCCAAGGCATGACGAAGCAGAATGCAGAGCGACGCTCGAGTGATTCGTGCAGCGGCGCGCGGGGTGACGCCAGCGTTTTGTCGGACCATCTGTTCCCGCTACAGTTAGACGGAAAGACGTAAGAAACAGAAGTTTCATGCACGATAGAAAGTAAACAGAGGAATCCGTCTAAGACTCCGTCTCATCATCCTTCAACTTCCCCACGCTCCATCCCGACTTTTTCCTCCTTCCATCCATCATACACAGTCGTCCATTCGTCCCGGGGTCATCCGTCTCTCCATCGGCACCGCCTGTCTGTCCGTCCGCTCAACCATAACCCCCCCGTCGCCCATTTGTTCATTTCCTCATATCTGTTAATCCCTCCGTCGCTGTCTACCATCCATCTCTCCTTTTCCAGCGCAATTGATTCGATTACCCCTCCTTCCATTCAGCCCCTCCGCCCAGTTGTACATGTAGTCGTACGCTCCCCCATCTCCTGGTTCATACCTCCCTGCAGCACTCCTTTCATCTGCCTCCTTTCCTCCATCCATCCATCCATCCATATACATCACGCTGTTTGCGCGTCGTGCTGAGCATCGCAGTTATTTTATTGATCGAAAGGGCAAATTAGTGCACGGAGGACCTGCAAATTGACCACGATGCATGTTGCCCTCATCATCATCATCATCATCTTCTTCTTCTTCTTCATCATCATCCAAGGCTACAGGGAGAGCGAGGGGAGGATGGAATACCAATTCACAACAAAACGGGGGCGACAGGGATGAAGCGCAACAAAAAGGGGGAGAAACATGGCCGCCATCAGAATCATTTTCGTCTCAGCTGGTTCCTGCACTTTACCACCTCGACACTTAACACCGCCATTGAACCCTTTGAGGGTGGCTGAATTCAGTCACTTAATAAATGGATAGAAAACACTTCATTTTTAAAGCGAGGATCCGACGTTTAGACACATTCGAATACCTCTCGGGGGGTTTTTGGGGTTTTTTTTTTTTTTGAAAAGGGATAATGGTACCAGGAGCCCGAACGGCGCCGGGGAAGATCGTTTTTTTAATAGCGTGCAGAAAAAGAGAGAGAGAGAGAGAGAGACGAGAAAGTTATTAAGACGGCGGTGAAAGAGACATACAGATTGAGGGATCAAAGACAGGGAGAGGGAGCTCGGGTAAATCCAGTATGCAATGCAGAGCGGGGTTTAACTCTGTGTGTGTGTGTGTGTGTGTGTGTGTGTGAGAGTGTGTGTGTGTGCATGTGTGTGTGTGTGTGTTTCTTTTTGAACCCGGCTCTACAGCCCTCTCCATAGCTCAGGTGTTTTCTCAGCTATGGAAATGGGATTTTATACTGACACACACACTCTCTCTCTTTCTCACACACACACACACACACACATAATCTTGCATGTATAAGCACCCATCGAGAAACCGACGTTTACACGCGTCGTATAGCATAGGCAAGCATACAAATATATGCACAGGGAGACAAGGGCACATTAGAAAGTTATGCACAGAAGATGCACACTCACATAAATCCATATGCACACACACCTAGCGCAGTGTTAACGTTGATGCAATGTAAATCCACTGGATCAGTGGAAAGCCACCGCGGCGTAGCGTGCATTTCATGTGCAAACACGTTTTCCTCTAAAAAAAAATCAATTTCCCCCGACACTGATGTATGTTAAAAGGTTACGCGGCACTGTTCTCTGTCAGTTCACAAAGCCAGCGTCAGCCTTTTCTGCCCGGCCAAGGACGGCCCTCCGCTGCCGTTAGCACAGAACTCGTGTTTTTCCACGGGTCGGGGGGGGCGTTTATTTTTTTCTTTTTGCGGTTAATTAGGCACACCACGCAGCAGCACAAACGCAAGGATACGAACGCAGACCCGTGCAGACCCGGGCATCTGAGGAACGTGGTGCGCCGACAGTCAAAATCCCCCTTTTGCAGACTCCTGTTTGCCTTTACGAGGGTGTTTAAAGAGAAATTAGACCAATGCTGGATTAAAAAGATACAGATTTGGTTCACATGAGTCTTTATAGGAGTATAACAGAAGCTGAAACGCCCACTCTCTTGATGTGTTGGTCTCAAGGGCCACTTAGTGAGTTGGCTATGTTGTTTAAATATCGATAAAGCGTTTCTGTCTCACCTCCGGATGTCAAAACAGGAGGAAAGTCAACCCTTAACGGACAAGTTGGACGTAGCAGGCAAGGAGCTGCAGCTCAAGAGCGACGTGTAGGGCAAGGTTACACCAGTAAAACTAGGTTCCTTGATGCTCAATGTGCATGTTTAGAGTGTCGAAGTGTAGAAGAGTCAGAGAAGACTAAAACAGGAAAGGTTTCCCTTCTTTTTAGCGCGGATTAGAACCAAATTGTTCTTCTCGGCGGGATACGTTGAAGAGTGAAGGTGTGGGTACCGAGGAGCGGTGCTGAAAGACGGCTCAGCGGGCCAACGCTGCGGAGGAGCATCCTTGATTCTTTTCCAGTGCATGTTTCACCAAAGTGAAAGACCAAACGCCGGCCCGCAGACCTCGGCGCCGTGCCTTTTGGTCTCGATTTTGAAGACGCACTGCGCTTGGAGCGCTTTAGCGACAACCGTGCCACCGCGCAGTGGAAGTGGAAGATGGTCCGGAGTCGCATCCTTTGTGGAGAGCCCATGATTTCTATCCGCAGCCCTGCTTGTACTGGAAGTAGTTTTTCCACAGCGTTACTGAAGGGCAATTATCCCCCCCCAGTCTAGTTCAGCATAGCATTAGGCTGCATGCAAGGTGATTATGGCTAATGGTAGTCATTTTGTTTGGCCATAATGTGGCAGAGCTGGGTAATTGAAGGTGAGAGCAGGGTTGAGAGATAGTAATTTTTAACCTTTATGTGCTCAGGGAAGACTGAGCCTCTGTGCTCTTTGCCAGCCACATCTTGACTGCCTGCTTACACAGCTTACGCTCACATCTAGTGGTCTCTCGGTCGCACTTCCTTTGACGAGTCGCTCTTAGTCCGTGCAGCTCTCAGTCTGGCGCCCTACGACAATCTGTTTCATCCTCTTGGGTGTCTTTCATATATATATACATTAACTGGTAATCCAAGGTAGAGCCCTGCCCATGTTCAAACAGTGCAATCAAGTTTTGTTGCCCCAGTGCATCAACTCAAGTTGCTAGCAATCGCTGGCCTGGAGTCTCATGTTGGATCAGATTAGTATTAGAGGTGGTATCAGGATGTAACCGCTTTGTCCCTGTCGGGGTCGCGGGGATGCTAGGGCCTATCTCAGCAGTCATCGGTCAGGAGGCGGGGTACAACCAGGACAGGGCGCCAGTCTGTCGCTGTGAAGACGAACTCATGCACGCTCACCTTCACTCATACGGTCAATTTAGAGTTCCCAGTTCAGCTATCGGGCATGTTTTTGGGTGGTGGGAGGAGGCCGCAGTACCCCATACCCCCATGCAGACAAGGAGAGAGCATGCACGGTGTTGCACCATCTCACCAAAACCAAAAAAAAGCACATTTTATATTATAATATTATTTTTAATGATACTTTGCACATCAAATAGAGAACTGGTAAGGAAAGCAGTTTTGTGTTGCCAGTTATTCTTTATTAGAAACAAGCTGGAAACGCTCCCTATTTACATATCGCCGTAGAAGTGTATGACATGTAAAGAGGTGTGACTGAATGAGTGATGTCAGACGCAGGGCTGTAAAAACACATTATTTCCTGCGCAAGACAGCGGCTGCTTTGAACAGCGAGTGTGAAAGCCGGACGATTAAAAACAAAAGCGAAACAGAAGCTCGAACCGCTTTTTGTGTTTTCTTTGGACGTCCACCCGCGGCGAAAGGGACGTTTCTTTGCACGAAAACATTGCGTATTATTACTTTAATCCGTCACGTCCCCGTTAATTATCTCCATGTAGGCAGTCGCCTATACTAACATACTGAGCAGCAGCAGGCAAACAGCGCTTCCCCGCCCAGCGCGGATATGAAGTTAATCCTCCTTTCTCAGACGAGGGAAACGGGGGAGGTTTCTATCAGTCTGTGAGCCTCTCTGTCCACCACACTCTTTCTCTCTCTGGTCCCAACTTGCGAGATAAGACTCAATTTCTGTTAAATAAGAAACTCTCCCGTGAAGCAGATTTGTCCGTCTGCTGTGCAGCTGCTCGGCGGCTCCACAGATCACTTGTGTAGGTGACTCGCACGCAAACACCCACCCACGCACGCTCGCGTATCTCCGCCCGACTCCCTGCGCCTGCAAAGCTCCAAAGGAAGTGGCTTCACACACGCGTGCGCGCACACAAACACACACACTTGTAGATATTACACGTGCAGACAGCCGTGCACACACACACACACAGACGCACACAGACTCTGGGCAGGACTTTGTGAGTCAGTGTGTTTGTTCCTCGCGTCAGGAGAAGGGAGGTGAGATGAGGTAAACCGCTGGGATACTGTCTAGACCGGTTGATCTCTGTGACCCGCAGTCCGAGATATATATTCCTGCTGCCTCTCTGTCTCGTCCTCCACTTATCACTTCTGCTGCTCCTTTTCTCCGGATTGCCGGCGCCTCCGCTATCTTTTGTCTCTCGGCTTTGTCTGTTGTTCCGCCGGCGTCCTCAATTTGAATTCGGCCCTCAAACGCTATTCGCCAAGAAACAAAACAACAGCGTACTGCATCGTAACTGCGCGTGCTATTGGTCTGTTCTCTTTGTTGCACAGACTCACCCTTCTTCTGTTGTCTCCCTCCTCTTCACTCACTCTAAGCGTCCTTTGTCGTCAATATGCATGGGGGGGGGGAGAAAACGACTTGCTTAAAGGTGTTAAATCCTGCAAAAGTACGCTTTCGTGCAAGACATGCGCTCGACTCGTGCACGTGCAAAAGATCATTCAAGCTGCAACTTTCACTTGCACACAGAGAGACTGTGTGGAGTTTACTTTGCATTCATCAAGAAGAGGGAGCCCGCTATCTTTCAACGTGTTGCCGTAATGCTTTGTAATGGAAGTCAAGGTTAGACTCCTGCAGACTGCTCGGCGCCGTCGAGCATTTTTTAGCGTTGCGTTTTTTAGTTTTCAGCGCGTAAAGTAAAGTGCAAGATCAATTTAAGCGAAGTGAAAGAATGAGGATTACGTTGGACGAACGCGCAAAGAGCCCTTGATGTTGGAAATCAAGGCCTCCTGCTACACTTCTTTTTCTCCCAACCGTCGGCCCCTGATGGGCTCAAGGATCTTTTTATTTCCTTTCATTTTCCACCCTTTCCTCTACCAATTTCCGCCTGCATTTCCCTTCATTCACTCGCTTCCCTCCTCCACCTCCTCCTCCTCCTCCTCCTCCGGACGACGGCTCAGCTGCACTTTTATTTTCCATCTTTTATGCTAGCAGCTCACTGTTCCACTACAGCCTGTAATGTGTTTCAAATATCAGAGCGATTTTTCATCCATACCGAGGAGAATTCCACTGGCCCGGCTCCGCGGCAATAAAATGAAGTTGAACCCGACCTTGTGCTTCAGAGAAAGGCTTTTTTTTGCAGCTTTTCCACTTTTTTTTAAGCATTTCCTGTCGAGATTGCCGCGCGTTTAAACGCCTGAGGAGGCCGTTTGCATTTTAAGACGTCTGTATCCACACAAGGCTCGTCTAACTGCAAAGCCCGGTTGTGGAAGTGATGTAATACCCGGCGGCAGGTGCACCGTAGTTGCATTCGTCTTCAGATGCAGTCATTAATGAGTGCAAAGTCTGTCTTGTTGTCGCACGTTCGCCCCCAACGCGGCGCGCTTCACCGTCACCGGCTTCATCCCAGCTTGTAGACGACGGTGGTCGCATTTAAATGGCGCGTGATGCTTAGCATAATTCCAATTTCAGTTTCAATTACTGCTGGACTGATCTGGATCTAACTACCGGCTGCGCGCGCCGTCTGACGCGTGCCGTAATGAATAAGAGCAGGGTTTAGGAGACGATGTCTTCCTCTTTAAGAGCAGATATTCAGTCGCGGACTGTAATGAAGTCATTTCTTTAGTATGATTACGTTTGACAGTAATTGCCAGTTGGGGGGTATCAAGGATCTCAGTAAATTATATTGAATTATACAGCGACTGGAGGAAACACTCGCTTCTAAATCGCTGGCAGCTGTCCATTAACGTCCTTAAGCACAGTCCTGATCAACGGCTTAACTTGTGTGGCAGGAAACCTTGCGCTGGGTTATTGCTTACGCAGCAGAAAACATAAAATAGGATGCTCGGACACGCGGGGATTTGGGCGTGCAAAGCTGCAGAGTTGCATTTGCACTCCTCACGCAAAGGTATGCGACAAGCCAACAGCGTCACGCCTCTGGCTTTAAAGCTGGCGGCGCACGGACAGAGGCAGGTTTGCGTCGAGGAGCGAAGGGTTAACGCGGCGACGCTCCGAGTCCAAGTCGTCCATAACTGAGCCTTAATAAAGTCGCGGGGTGGGAGGAGGGAACTTTATATAGCACACTGCCGAGCATGAAGGACTGTATTCACGTATACACTCTCTGACAGTGTAAACGGCCTTCACACACACGCACGCACACACACACACAACCCAAAAACTCCCAGCACTCACTTCCACCCTCTCTCTTACACTGTTAAACACACACTTGCTGTACACACTCGGTGCTCTCCATATGTCTCTGTGCCGCACACACACACACACACACACCTATATGCACACACACACACACACACACACACCCTTGTGACTGCGAGGTCAATAAATCTCCCCATTAGCATTGAGATGTCTTCATCATAGTCAGTGTTGTGGAGCTGCCGCTATGACTCCATTTCATGCCTGGCTTAATGCATATTTGACCTTGGTAGCGACTTCACACACACACACACACACACACACACACACACACAGATGCACCTACATCTATATAAAAAAAAAAAACACCCACATGCAAAAAGATAGGCATGCAAACACACGCACACGTGCATCAGTGCAGGTATGCACACACACCGAACACACACCTGTGACCTTGGAGGCAGCAGCAAGGAGTCCTGGGAGTTTTTCAGAGTTTCAGAGACAAAGGAAGCGTGTGTGCATCCGTGTGCGCGCGCTTATTTGTGAGTGCGCCTGCCTGTGATTGGCCGTACAGTGTGTGCGACCCCTGCTGTCTACGCTCTGTGGCTTTGTGCCAGCGCTCTCCTGCGTGTGACATCCGTGGACCACGGCCGTCAGCCGCCTCAACACAACGAGGATACGGCGCAAACACATAACTAATGAATTAATTCCAATTAGAGGAGGAAGCTGCGAAAGAACGGGCTACGGGAGAGGACGCAATTAAGAGAGGGATGAGGGGAGGAGGAGGGAAAGAGAGGCAAACAGAGGCAAACAGAGGCGCGGCGTCTCCCGTTGGTATTCACGGGGCACACTTGAAAATGTCAGTGAGTTTGAAAAATGCTTTTGGGAGGTCGGCGAACAACGGGCGAGTTTACAGGCAAAGTCGGCTGAGGCGGCGCTGGGCGAACAAGGAAGAGGCCGCGGAAACGGGGCGGGTCAGTGGGTCTGCTCGGTGCTCCAGTCGCGTTTAAACAAGTCTGCGTCAGCAAATATGCAGATTTAAGAAAAGCATATTGAATCTTTATGTACATATGGGTGCATGTAACATGTAATTCCTTGCTTCTGGATACTGAAGCATTATGGTCTTTGTGGTTTTGTTTTGGGCGACTCTTGGTTAAGCTTGGGGAGACATCGCTAATCTCGGGTGAATACTGTCAGCGCAGAGTTTAAGTAGCTCAAATCTAATTTAGCGTCCGACCACGTTGCACGTCCAGCCTCCGTCCTGATCTCCAGCTCGTGGTTTCCGTGCAGCGCTGGGCTGAATCCAGGCAGCGAAATGCGTTCCCCCTAAAACGTACCCGACGAAGCAAATTAGCGGCGGGAGATGGGTGCCGCGTCGGGAGTACAAAGGAGGACGCGCAGGAGGTAGGATGAGAGGAGTTTCTGGAGATTTATGTGATGAAGGGATGGAGTTCTCAGCCGAGCTGCTCCGGAGAGCCGGCGTGAAGGAGGAATGTAAAGCGTGACCCGGTTCTGTTTGAGCGAGCAGATAGCTTGTGTTTGTCCTGACCTCTCCTCATCTCTCCTTGCCTCCTCAACTCTTTCCTCCTCGCTTCTCCCCTCTCATCTGTCTCCTGTCCCACCTTTCTTCTCCCATGTCTCTCTGCATCCCCTCTCTACCCCTCTCACTCCCTTTCTCTCCTATTTCCTGCACTTTATCACTCTTATATCTTCTCTATGCCTCCCCCTTGTCTTCCCTCCCTCCCCCTTTCATCTCACTTCCTCTCAATCTGTCTTTTGCTCTTTTATCAACTCATCCTCTCCGACGCAACAGGACTTGTCAGCTACTTTCTTAATCACTCCGCGTTACACCAATTAGATCTACTCGCCTGTTTTTAATCCCCTTTTTCCTTTCTCTTTACCACACACACACACACACACGCCCGCGCAGGAGCTGCAGAGTGACCCATGTGGCCGGCTCATTCTTCATTCGTTTAGGGAAGCCGGTGTTTAGATTGGCTTACGGAGGAGCCACTTTAGGCCCGCTAATGAATCCACAGCCGTCATTAACATGCAAATGGCTCCATTAAGAAAACATAGAGTCATGCAGTTTTATATTACAACCCCTCCTCCTTCCTGAGACGCACACACACACACACACACACACACACACTCCCACTCCCACTCGAGGCGCTGAACAAAACGGCATTTTATTTATTTAAACCACGGTGAGACGATCCAAACGTGTCCACAAACCTTTCGCTTTTGCGTGTTCTCCCATATTTCGTCTTTCTTTAAATGAGTGTGTGTGTGTGTGTGTGTCCAGGTGTTTTTGCAAGCACATCGCATTTTGGAACAGGCTCCAAAGTGAATTTCAGGTTTCACTCAGTTGGCTGAGGTACGCAAACGTGACCTGCCAATAAAGAGGAGATAAGCGATGGAAACCGATCAATAAGAGAAACCCTCAAAGACGTGACCACAAGCGATCGGGACTTTCTTCTCCCCCCTGGCTCTGAGCGGATGCAGCATCTGTGACCCTTCAAAACGCAAATTAAACGGCTTTCTGGCTCCCCCGGCGCCGCTCTTGACATGTGACATTCCTTCATCAGTCCCCGTGTCCCCTGAAACCTCCATCTATCCCTCCATCTGTCCTGACTAATGCAGCCCATACACTCGCCCAATCAATCTTTCTCTCCCTTAATTGGGGGAGAGATATTCTAATTAACTGTCCTCACGTCATGCCCACCAATCAGGGCTCAGGGTGTTAAGTGACTCGTTTAGCTCACCGCTCGCTAGCGGGGGCCAATCTTCTCTCAGCACACGGTGCACATATGTAGTGAGTGTGCGCGCGCGTGTGTGTGTGTGTAATCGTGGGGTGGAGAGGTGTCCGTTGTCATGGTAACATATTCTTCCTCTCTTTCTCTCCGTTAACAGACAGTAGCCAGCCATCGCTCGCCCAGCCCTCTCTGACCCTGCAGAGTTTCCCCTACGGAGGCTGCGAGTCTGTGGAGCTCTCCTACCAAAGTGGTACGTGCACAGAGCCGAGGCTGCTGGTCAGTCACTCATGTTACTGGGTATTTTGCTAGTCAAGTTAGCTAATCGATTAGCCTCCGGGTCACGTTTTATATCCGTGGTATCTCAGATGGTTACAGTGGATTGAAAAAGTCTACCCAGCTTTATGAAAGTGCAGGTTTCTGAAATATAAACAACGTGAAGGTCAGCCTGGTTTCATCGTTAATATGATCCTAAAACAACAAAAATCTAGACATCTAGACGAAATACGCAGTCAACAAGCTAGCTAACCAGCTTCTCGTTCGATTTTCAGTTTCTCATTAGTTAGCTCGTCACTTTCAGTTAGCCAGCCGTGCAGCTTTCATGCGGTTCGCCAGCAAATGCGCACTTTTTAAAGCGACTTCGTTAAGATTAGGTCATTTTGCACGGACAGTAGTCCTTTCCTAAGCCAGTAAAAGTAAGTTCTTTAACAGCTTTCATGATGGAACAATTAGGCATGGGCTATTCATTAATTAAATGAATTAATAATGTAGAGAAAGCATTAGTTTACAGTCGCTTGTTTGAGTTCAGTCGATATATCGGGACTTTTTCCCGTAGTGTAATGCAAGTGTAAAGACTGAATGTGTCATGTCGACGGTGCCACTTTATTCAGCTGGTGCAATGACTGAGCACAAGCTGCTTGCTCACAACACGGAGACTGATTAGAGCTGCAGTTGGGTATAATGATTTTTCTCAATCCTTCCATCCATCCACCCACAGACTCTCCCTCCCACATGCTCACTGCATCTACCCTCCTGTTTACATATTCATATCTCTCCGTCTCTTTTGACTGTGCAACGTCTCTGTTCCTGCAGGTCAGTTCCAGGCGGGCCAGTTTCAGCCGGCTATTCGCGTTGCCGACCTCCTCCAGCACATCACCCAGATGAAATGCGGACAAGGCTACGGCTTCAAGGAGGAGTATGAGGTGAACAGGCGCGCGCACACGCAAGGAGGCTTATAATGAGAGCGACTGTAAACTAGGCATCAGTCTTCAGATTGACAACATTACAAGCAGCTATTAGCAAGAAGGTCAGAGGTCTGCAGCTACAGCACCCAGATAATAGCCATAATAAAATGTTTGTGTGACCCCAGAATGTATAAAATCTCACAGCAGCTCAGAGAGAGATGGATTTTCTTTTATAATGGGCACATGGACATTGCAAAGCCCTAAGCCAGCGCACTGTCTGGGGTGTATTGTTGCCTCTTGTTAAGTGCAAAGATGGGGTATGCTTCGGCAGCTCCCGCGACCCTGAGCAGGAGTTAGTTTGTGCACTGCAGAGTTTCATGAAATCAGTTCTGCCTGAAAATGGATTTTAATTGGACCACAGCTAAACCGTTCATTAAAGCAAACGGGGTAAATCTGACTTTGGGATGGGGTTTTGCGCTGAAGCGGCGCGTCACATATCAGTCCACTGGGAGAATATTGGGGAAATGACACATTAGAGCACTTAGACTTATTCTGTAGGAGTAATGCTTGAGTGTTTCTGCAGGGCACGGGATCAGTGTGTTTAGCACATTGCATACAGTTTCCGTCTCAATCTGGGTGGTAAAACTTGGAAATTGGGGTTCCCTCGTTTTGCAAAGTGTCGCTTCCCAGTGTGCATTTGCACGTCGGGGAACGAGAGCTGTTGAATTGAATTTGGTTTTAAGAGGAAGGACGGCTCTTATCAATTATTAACTCTTTACCTCATCAATATTGATGATTAGGCAAAACAAGCAGACAGTAGAACAAACTTTCTCTCTCTCTCTCTGTGTCTCTTCTCCCCAGTTCTGCTTTTGCTAATACCACCACCCGACGTATACTCTCCACTGTCGCGCTGCTTTTTCCCTTTTGCTCTTCAGTTCGTCTCACCCCATACATCTGCCTCTTTCGGTTACGACTTCTCCCGCTGTCTCCCACTCTCTCCTCTCTCTCGCTGTTGTACTTTGTCTTTCTCTGTCAGCCTGGGCTGACTGTTTAGAGCCGTTTACCGCTAAAAGACATTTTTACAATCATTCTTTGTCATGGGCGCTCTGCCGTGGGATCATTTTCCTCACAAATCCTCACTCCTTGGCTTTTATTCATTTATTCATGTACCAGAGCCCTTCCTTCCTCCCCGTCCGCACTTTATTTCTTCCCTTTCATTTGCTTTGTCTCCGCCGCTGAAAATGAATCGACATGAGCGAAACTCCGCTCTCTCTCTCCGTCCCCTCCTCCCTCCCACTCTCAAAAGAATGAATATCCTCCATTACCAACTCTGCATGCGTGTTGAAAATTGTCCCTCCGTGATGCCGTACGTTATATTTTCATTTGCTTCCTGTCATTTTGGTTTATGCCCACTGATACGTTTCAGGGGAGAGCAAATGTGATTTATTCTCTCCTAGTGTGTGTGGGAGAGAGAGCGAGAGACAAAGAAAGAGAGTGAGAGAGAGAGAGAGAGAGAATGGGGCTCTTTGAGTACTGCCGGTAGCTGCCACCCGTCACCGCCACTGAAGAGAGACATACACCGGACAATATGCATAAACGCAAAGACGAATTACACAGCTGCACTTGTGGAATTAAAGCGCAGCGGGGAAGTGTTTGGGCTCGATCACAGGGACTTGAGAAGAAGAAACGCTCTGCAGGGTCCAGGGTCCGTGGGCTCGTCAACCACGGCTAATAGAGCGCTGCTGTTGTTGATTAATCATCTGAGGAGAAAGCAGCCTGCATCACCCAAAGAGTCAAAACTTCAGAGGTGCCATAGTCTTGCTTTTTCCCCCATTGACGTTCTCATCCTCATTCTTTTCGAGGCTCTTACCTGCACGGTATTAATCTTGTTAATATACCTTTTAATAGCTAATTTGAACATCTGGTGCGGTGGCAAAGTCGAAGAAAACATCACAGAGGGACAAGTCCTGAATCGAAACGTTGAGACCATTAAGAAATAAGCAAAGTGTGCGGCGTAAGGTCTCAGGCATTTTGCGAGAGACAGTGTGTCTTGGCAGGAGTTCATAAAACTGAAATCCGCTGGTGCTGACTCATTAAGAACGGTAGCGCTGTTGCCTTCTGCTCACCGTGCCCCGGCAATAAAGACACAATACAATGTCATTAACTAAACAGGATTTGTCGACTGAAGCTCTGATATTAAGGCGAGCCGGCTCTGCAGAGGTAGCAGGAGCCCTCGAGGCCGTCTGAGATGTTGCAGACCAGACTTGTTTACATCATAAGTCGTAGCCTGTACACTCAGTTTTTTAATTGACTGGGCCCTGAATGCATTAGAAAGCGCCTACAGTGTGTTGCACTTTGCTGCTGCTGTCATTGTACCTGACATTGGGAGCTATGCGCTGCCATTGGAGATGAGGGAACATGTGAAAGAGCCTACCCCACATAAGGATTTAAAGGTCTCGACATTTCCCCTTTTAGGATTAAGGATATGGTCTTTTCTTTGATTTACTGATCCCACAAGATGTTCACATTAGTCCTTTTCCCATTAACAAAAGCTATTTGCACAAGAACACCAGTGTTGAGCTTACGGAGGCCATAACTACATCAGCAACCTTCAGTGCAGAGGCATTTGATGTATTCAGCCCAGGTGCAATGCACGGCATGCACCGGTTCCCCCTTCTTTCTCTTCGAAATTCAAAGGTGGACGTTGAGGATCAAGACGACGGAGGAGGAGAGGGATGACTACTGTAAAGTGCCCTTGGCAGATAATGCAGGTCATCATAACTCTCGTCCAGTCGATTGTGGCCGCTCCGTGTCACCTGTATTCTGCGCTTCCCCACTTGTGGCGAGATGTTTGACGGCCCTTCATCACTGTCGGATCAGACGGGGCGGCTGCGGCTATGCGTGCGGGGTTAAATCGGTGCAAGGAGCAGATGGGTGGCGGAGAGCAAAGGGAGAACGTTGTCCTCCAGTGTTTTCATTCCAGTCCTGCTTAAGTGGGGACCATCAGTTCTCCGAACCCCGGGGACAGACTGAAATTGTCAACATGACCCAGACCTTTTGGGTCAGGCTGCAGCAGGTTGTGCTTAACCAATATGTTGAGGCTGAGCATTGAGGAAAAGAACATCAGCTCCTCAGACTGAAAGAGGCCAACAACATTACGGACCTATCGGTTTATCGATTAGTCGTCAAATCTAAAAGAGAGTAATTTGATCAATCGCCCCATGGTGCGATTATGTCGGTATGTCGGAATTATCACTGATTCGCTGCCTACATTGAAGATAGTGGAGCCTACCCATAGTTAGCATGCTACTGTATGTAAGGCCTTGTATCTTTGCTAACCCACCCTTATCGTAAAGTCGCTGCTGGTGTGACGGTGTCCTGGCCCAGATCCATCAGCGGCGGCTCAGCAAACGGTCAGGTATACGTTTAATTACCACCGTTTTCTCTGCAGTGTACAGTGGTGTTAGGGCCAAATAGCCTGCGGTGGAGCACAGTAAGGCATCAGCCTGTTGCCCCTTGGTTTTTGGTTTTGCCCCGAGCATGTGCCACAGGTTTGCAGTCTGGCTGAATGGAGGATACATTCATCTCTGCTGCAGTAAGAGGAGCTGTGGCAGCGTCGGTCTTGTTAGATATGTGTATGCGTCTGCATGTAAAGCGAGTGAGCCTGCGTGACTGTGTCCAACGCCCCAAACCCCATATGGTGTCCTCTTGTGTGTGATGTGACCTCCAGCGCTGAAGCCCATTAACCCCACTAACACTGACAGCAGCCACGCTGTCAACTTGCGGCTGCCCACTGGGACTACACCTTTTGCATTCTGCTGGTGGACTGAACCTTATAATTAGGTTGTTCACATGATAAACCTAAGGAAAATGGTATACGCAGACTGCTAACAGTATTATCATGACGCTCTTCTGTCTAAATTACACAATCTTTGGACCAGCCCATGTAGGCATTTGAGTTGAGAGTTTAGACATCTGAAAAGATTTGCTTGGTTTAATAATGAGTAGAATATTAATAGAATACAATGGCCGAGCCGATTAATGGGAAACAAATGCTGTTCTGTCTCCTCCTACAAATGTCATTTTCGCAAATTTGGGTTATTTTAGAGAGCGCTGTGGATCTGATATCCGGTCGAAGGTTTGTTCGAGCGCTATTCTGTGAAGCTTGACTTACAGCGGGGAACAAACACGCCGTAACAAAACGTGTTTTCAGTAGGGTCGTGAGTTTTAAAATAGGTTTATTTGAATAATTTTAACCGTTGGAGCGCAAAGGAAGACTGAAGTACCCACTCACTGGTACAGCAGGGGCTGTGTGCGTGTGTGTGCGTGTGTGTGTGTGTGCGCGCGCACTTCTGTTTCTATGTCCTCTCTCCGCCCACCCTGCTCTGCGTTTTTATATAGAATATTAATAATCCCAAAAAGCGACAGGATTCAGATGAGAGGAGTTTGATTAAGACCGTCTTGTTTTTGCAGGTTGAAAAAGGGCAAACAACCCACACCTTATGCAAATCTGCACACACACACACACACACACACACGCGCGCATGCATACATACATAACCCTCCTACAGACGCCTCCTACCTCAAATGTCCAAAAAAAAAAAAAAAAAAGATTTTCTGGCGTGTGTTTTTTTTGTAAATGAAGGTATGCAATGTTGAAAACACACACACACACACACACACACAGGGCAGAGACGCACACGAACACAGCGATGATACACACTCTGAGGCCCATATGCCACTTTAAAAGAATCCATTTTCTGCTTGACTGAGCGATAAGTTTAGGTGTCTGTTTCTGTCACAGTGCATTTGTACAGTATTGTGTGAGTGCATGTGTGTGTGTGCGTGTGTGTGTGTGTGTGTGCGTGTGTGTATGTAGGTCATATCACCGTCTGAAAGTGAAAGCTGTTGTCTGGTCTTCTTAAGCCCTTAATGGACTCAGAAAGGACTGTTCACCCACCCCTATAGGGAGAACAAAGTGTGTGTGTGTGTGTGTGTGTGTGTGTGTGTGTGTGTGTGTGTGTGGGTGTGACCTCTTCCAGTTTGTCATAATGGTTGTTCTAAAATAGTTCGGTGTCCATATGGCGACCTATGAGAGTTGGGGTTTGGTTGCTTAGCACAAGCTTGAGAGTGATCTTAACACACACACACACACACACACACTTACACACATTTTCATTATGTACACTTAAGGGACGTGCACGTACAGTGTAAGCTTTGCCAGATTTAACACATTCACATGCTCTTACAGTGTGCATGTGGAGGTTTGCGCCGCGTAACTGCGTGTTTTTCATCATCCATACAGTTCATGCATGCACACGCGAACACACACACACACACACACACACACTCACATTTTGTCCTTGCTATGTTTGTAAGGCTTGTCACACTGGCCAGAATCACAGCAGGGAGACGGGACAATCTGTCTTCTCTCCTCCAACAAAGGACTGACAGAATATTCTCTTTCAGACCAAACCAACACTGAACAATGGACCCAAACTCTTGTCTTTATCTCAGCTCCTGTAGTGTTTACCTGCACGTTCTCCACTCCAGACATGCAGGAATATATTTTCCTCCATCCACTGTCAACCTGCTCCTCGTTGCTTTTTTTTTTTTTTTTTTTTAATTCAGTGCAGGAATTCAAACGCATCACCTCTGCCAATAAAGTTGGAAAGGGCTCGTGTTTGCACCGTAAGTAGCCCGCGCTTGGCTGAAATCTGGCGAACAGTTACCTGGCCAAAGGATAAACTGACCTGATTGGGAGTGATGGATCTGGGATGTCTTCCATTAGAATATAACTTCTGTTGGGTATTCAGTCGGGAGCGCCAACCGTTGGGACAAGTTGGCTAAGTTGTGCAACGCTGGTTTAATATGCTTTTTAGAGAAAATGCTGTGAAACTAACAATAAAGGAAGTAGACACGTTGGTAAGTGACATCTAGTTCCACCTTTATACTCGATGCAACTGCCCTTGGTTTTGCTTTCGCATAAACTTGTACAATCGCCACTGCCACTCTGACAAATTCAGTAAAATATCCTGCTTTTTAAGTATTCTTTTCCTTTCAGGAACGTGTTCGAGCACTTAAATTGGGTTTAATTGTCACCTTCTCCCGGTCCCGTCTCCGAACATGATTATACTTTTAACACATTCTCGCTATCGCTCGACAGAAAGATCAATTTAATCAAATTATGACTGATTGTTCGCTAAAATGTGACCGATTGCTGAGAACCGGAGTTCGTAATTTGGACGTTCTCTTGTAGAAAGTAAAAGAAAAGCCTGTCAGGGTGATTATAAGCCATAAAAAATAGAAAAAATATTTAGATATGTGTGTGTTACATCACGAATTAAAAGTAGAAGCAGGTGCAGCGCTTGGAGTTTTAATTCGGTTATGTTTATGGACGTTGAATCACACGTGACCTGGCTGCGAGCTTCGCCATGTTTCATCCATGATGCCCCTCAGTGCCCTGAATGCTAAAGAGTACGGTCTGTTGCAAACTATGGGTTGACTGTCTTTTCATTAATAATTCATGCAACTGTTTTAACTTCTGCCTGCCCATGTGTCAGTGTACAAGCTCTGGGCGTCGGACCATATGTGCATGCATATTTCCGTGTGTTCGTACTTCAGTATGAAACAATCACGTCTATGTGTGTGTTTGTGCGTCTGTGTGTACGTCTACGTGTGTACGTTCAGGCCCTGGCGGAGGGACAGACGGCGCCCTGGGAAACGGCCAAGAAGGACGAGAACCGCAACAAGAATCGCTACGGCAACATCATCGCTTGTAAGTACCGCAGTGACATAGATGGACTGCTCCTGCGGGAGCTTTTGCTGAATATGACTGCGGTATCGATTTCATTTAGCTCAGCAGCAAGTTTGGTTTAGCTTGGTTCAGTCTGGGTTGGTCCAGCATGGTTTATTTCAAGTCATATATGTACCTGTTGATCTTCTCTGGTCTGGCCTGGTTTGGGCTAAAGCATTTAGCGTTAGTGTTACTGGCTTTACTGGTTAATCGTTTGGTAAAATGACATAATGTCATTGGTTTGAATGCACCTCAAGCATCTCCAGTTAACCTTTTACAACAACAGGGCTTGGGCAGAGATGATGAACTCTTTGGGGATACAGGTCAAAATGCATCCTGAATCTCAAGTTTCTAAAAGCGGTCAACTACCAAACGTTGCGATCAAATGCTTGGTCAGTTTGTAGTTTTATTCATTTTTATTTATTTTCACATTTATCAATGTAAATAAGAATTTTGAAGACTTTTATTGGGGCACAGGTTTGTATTCCTCGACGTGAGGTGTCGGAGAAGAGGCAGAGGGTTGCCCGTCCATACAAATTCAATGCACCGATTATCTGGAAGAACAAACTTCAAGGTCCAACCACTAGTTTAATAAAACATATTGAGGTGTACAAGGAATCCTGGGCGAAGAGACCTTTCTTTAGCTGGAGGACACAGTTCCAAACCTCTGCGCTGGCAACCATCTGCCCTGCCGAAGTGTCCTTCAGTGAGTCACTGACTGACTCCCTCTAGCTCTGAGTGCGTCCTACTGTTGGATGTAACCACCTGCTGAGAGCCAGATGCCGGCAGACTGTGGTCTTGGTAGACAAATCAGTCAGGAGCAATACACTCGGTTCTAAGGAGATGATAGCATTTTACTTGAACATCCGACGTCCTCCTCACCTCTGACAATGAGAGCAGTTCGATCAAAGCAAACCAATGTATTTAATAGAGAAGAAGTGATGCATTTCCCCCCTTTTTTTAATGAGACCCCTTTCTTTTTGAATGAAACATCAAAGTCCATTCAAACTCATTTCCTAAACTTCTGTAAGTCTGATGCAGGAAACTACCGCAGCAAAAATAACTTTCAGTTTGCAGAGGGATTTTATTCCAATCCTGCCTGATGATCAAAGCCTTGCAGCCCCTGTTTTATGCACAGAGACTTTTGTCAAAACGCAGCCTCGTTTTGGAGCTGACAGGTTGCTGTAATGATGTTGCAGAGTGAAGCATGGGCTGAACGTAGCGCGCGCGCGTGCTGGTGTTTCTCGTGTGTAAGATCATTAGGGTATGAATTAGCATGTGAATGTGATGCTGTGTCAAGTGTTTGCCATGATTTGTTTTGCGTATTAATTACGTTTGGCAGACTGTATGTACTGCTTGTTATCTTGTACGAGGCCTCGGGCCATGTACAACCTCAAGCTTCTATTAGAGCAACAGAAGCACATTGTTTGGTTGAAGTGTTGTTGTGAGGTTTAGGGATATGGGTGCGTGCGTATTCCTGTGTGCGTCCATGCCGTTAGACCCACATGCATGCACACGACCGGTATGATGCAGGGAAATGCTCTTGTGTGCTTTCATTTTGCAGTCTTTGCGCGTGTGTGTGTGTGTGTGTGTGTGTGCGCGCGCGTGTGCACATCTCATTACGAGGGTTTGGATGTCAAGGCAAAGACACTGCACTAACCTGAAGGCTTTAAAATGAAACATTGCGCTGAAATGAAATAGCCTGTCAAGGACTTGATAGCCAACAGGAATTATGATAAATTTGCTATTAGTACAAATCCTTTAATTACAAGGGCCTGGTAATGGAAACTGTCCATCTTACTTGCTGTGATTGTACAAAGGCTCATTTTCTTGAGAAAATGTTTTAAAAGGCCCCCGGGGAAACGACTCCGTGCGCTGTCTTCATTAGAACAAGGAAATGCGGTGAGACAGGCAGACCGACGGGCCGCGGCTAAAACTTTAAATACGGGTAAAAGGGGTTTTCTGTCTTTTGTCTCCAGTCGGGTTGAACTTTAATTCCCCTTTTGAAACAGGGGATTTGCGGGTTTGCCTTCTGTTTCGGATCTCAGGACAAACTGGATGAACTCTCTCTCTTAATCAAACCGTGGAGCTCTACAACCGGCGACCGGCTTTTGAGGGACGAGCCGGGAAGCAATTTCATGTCTGCTGCCGCACATCCAACACAGTTTTGCAGCCTGTAAAACGGGCGAAGAAGAAAGCCACCGTAAGTGGCAGCAGGAGGGGTTTCGCGCTAAAGTCTCACAGAGGAAGGAGGTTCAAATGAAATCTATGTCTACTGGTTAAAGTCTCATCTAGTCGCCTGGAAAGCCATTTTGGTCTCCATCCGTCAACAGCACCTCTAACCCAAGCAAATGCACACTGAGCTTCGGGCAGATCGCGACGAGGGGAGCTAAATTTGTGGCCTGGCTTCGCGGGACTTAAACCAACACCCTAGATCTGACCCGAAAAATCCCCTCAGAGGCAGCCGCCATAATCTTTCTATCCTTGCGCGGACTCTCGGTGACTTCTCCGTCACACTCTTCTGTCTCTTCCTCGTGCACGCACACCATCACACACTTTTCTCTCTCTCTGGTGCGGTTTGAAAAGGGCTGGTTTGAGTTGAAGTGTTAACACACTCTTCCTCCGGCCATCTGCCAAACACAAACGGTGGATGCCATGTTTGAAATCCCTTCAGCACACTGAATAAATGTTAATCTAGCAGCCTCCTGTCCTCCCGTCTCCTCAACTCCTCGCCCATCTACCCACTTTTATTCCCTCCCCCCTCACGTTGTTTGCTTCCCTCTCTGCACTTTCTTGCCTCATTTACCCTTCTTATCTTTCTCCATCTCGTCCCGTGAATCAACCTCTTCTCACCTTTTGCTCCATCTGCTCCCCTCCCTCACGCCTACCTCCCCCCAATCCCCGAACACACTCTTGTTGCTCCATATCCACCACAAACGGATGCTTGGACGGGAGCCCTTGTTGTCAGTTTTTGATACCCTTCTAGTTGACCGACGGGTACTTTCACGAAACTCCCTTAAGAACCTAGTTTTCGGTTTAGACACTGAAAACCTACGTGGAGTGGGTTCACAAAGGATCGTAGTTGGATGTTGTGCGTACGTATGTTTCGTAAGTTCTCATAAGCTGTGTTTCTTTGACCCATCCGTCCACCCCATAGTCATCATCCTCCTGGTAATATGCTGATTTTCTCGACTTTATTCTATGTCACCCAACTTGTTAGTTGAGTAAAGGCGATGAAGTGGTACCCCGTGTGTTTAAAACCCCTGACTAAATGACCATATGTGACGAGGTGGGAGTGAAACTGGGTTGCTCCCCCACGCATCCCTTGATCTCTCCTGTCCACCACCTCCCTCTGCCTTTCTCTAACTGTGCCGTCTCTTTTCACGTCTGCCGTCCTCTCCTTTCCTTGGATTTTCAACCGCTCTTTTGACCTTGGCGTTAAATCTCCCTCCCACGCACGCCTCTCCCCTCGCCTCAGCGTCTTCTCACCTTTCCCTCCTTCCTCCGGTCTCCTCTCCTCTGCTCTCTATCCGTCCATTCATCGCTGTCTGATTGCCTCTGACAGTATATGGGTTGAGGCAAAGCGCAGTGCTGTTTCCTCATTACAGGCATCTGTCTGCTTCTCCTTCCTCCTCCCTCTCCTCCTTCCCCATCTCCTCATTTCTTCTTCCTTTTTCTTCTCCTCCGCGGCCCTCGGTTCATAGAACAACCTTCCCATATGGTCATTTATAATTCAACAGAAGCATGCCTTCAAAATAAACAAAATTTATTGGCAAGCATTTACATATGTGCAAAGAGGGGGTACGTGTGCTGTGCATAACTCTGAGTGTGTGTGTAGGTCTGTTTGTTATCAAGGAGAATTAAGGTGAAGAGGAGATGGCGGTCTGAAGTGGTTTTAATGCGTGTTCTCCAGTTAGCGTTTGCTAAGTCAACAATCGCACAACTCATGCTTCCTTGTGATTGGCCAGAGCCGTGTACAACTATGTGTCAGAACGAGTGTATATAGCCATGTGGATTAGCCATATTAAAGAGTTAGGGCTGGTAGTGACTACTCCCAGCGCTAGACATGCTAATGTTAGCTCCCTAGCCAACCAGGCCAGGCAAGTGCTGCTCCATCTAGTGCATTTTCCCCCCGGTATTGTATCTTTACATTCAATGAAATGTTATTCAAAAGGCAAAATAGACTTGTCTTATGCTAGCAGTCTTGCTAACAGTCAGTTAGCGTAGCTTGGCCACCAAACGGGCAACTGGTTCACACAGGTCAGCCCCAAAAAATGCATTAAAACCAATGAATTCTTAGCTAAAACTGTCTGACAACCTGTTCTGTGCAACAGGAGATAGGATAAGGTGCATTGTACACGGGGCACACTGCTAATTAGCTTCCAAAGCATCTACTATTGACTCCCACTGTGTGTTAGCACTGTCAAAATGGCTTGCTGTCGGTCAGTGGTCCTCAAATGTAGAGCAGACATGTAATCTAATCTAATCCTTCAGTGCAGGGAACTGTAACGGCATTAAAACACACAATATGTTGATTTAGATGTCAAGACCTTGGGGTAAAAGAAGCTAAAAGAGTTTTTAAAAATGGGTTGTCACCATTAACGGTTGTCAGTTTTAGTTTGCAAAAAAGTCTTTTTCTCGTTTTACCCGCTGACTGCCGGGAATGAGCCGACAGCTTGCCGTGGGTTGATTGTTGTGGCTGCAACCGGAGGTTTTGCTTTCAGCCTGAAGTGTTTAAACTTAAAATGATGGCACGTGATTTAAAAAAAACAAAACAAAAAAACAATCATGTATTTCATCTGTCAGTTCAACTTTCAAATATGTAAATGTTTCCCATGGAAAGAGGTCTTCAGATCAGCCTCACCAGGATCTGTTTATTCCAGTGCCAAATACCATCGGTGCTCCTACTTTCATTATGATTCAGTTGAAGTAAGCACTCAGTTTGGTTTCTCTCAAGCTGTGTAGAAAGCATAACACAGACTCTGAAGTCGCCTAGGTGTTTATTTAATATAACATTCAGAAACAGTCTGTCTAACCCCAGCGTTTGTAATGATCATTGATTTGCTCATTGATTTTTTCATACGGCTTCTTTTTTTTTTAAATTTTTCCCCCATCGCTGGGGATGCTGCGCAATAAACCTCAGGAAAAATAAATAAATCAAAGGGTTTCTTTATTGAATGGAGTATAATTCTCTCAGACAAGCGGTCTATTGTTTTAATGTCTTCAAGTCATTTAACTCTGGAGGATTTTTGATTCCCTTTGCCCCCTCGGAGCTCCCGCCTCAAACAATGTACCATCCCAAATATAGATATACCAGCTTTTCTTTTGCATGGCTGAGCAGAAATTGCTGCACTCCGGCTCTCCCCAAGAGGAGCTGATTGAAAAACTCCAAGGCTGCGCGAGAAAACTTACGCACAACTTCTCTTCGTGTTTTGTTGACTGTCCTCTTTTCTTTCCTCTCAGTCCTTTATAGTTCCCGCACTTTATTCTCTCAGTCTCCTCTCATGCACAAGTTCTCGCTCTGCCTCTCATTACGTTGACTTTCTGAAGTTGTTGAGTCAATGCAGGAGAATGCATTAAAGTCCGTTTTAAAAAAGACATGAAAAGGCGCAGGTTAAAGAAAGATGCATACACACGAGGACACACTCTTTGTTACCCCCCCCCGGAGTAACTGTGCGGAATCGCTTCTTTGCCTGCAGAATCAAATTAATCAAAGTCTGAAGTGGCATGCATGCAGACAGGCTGCTGTATAAGTGTAGTGCCCATATGGTCAATGCTCTGCTTGGTTGCATAGATTAGACTTTGACTGCAGAATCACTTAAATACACTAGTTTGTGTTAATATCTGCTTCACATTTGGTGCGAATGTCCCTGCGGCTCTGCCTCTCCACTATCCCCTTGTCTACATCGTCTCCTCTCTCTTGATCTCGTACTTCCTCTCTGAACTTAATCTATTCACTTTGGTTTTCTCGCATCCGTCACTCCGTCCCACCTCTCTCTCCCTTTCTCCACCTCTTCTTTTCATCTTTCCCCCTCACTCCTTTGACCTCCTCTCACTGCCTCGTCTTTCCCCGTCTCCTCTGTCATGAATCGCTTCCCCTCTGCTCACTCTTTCTCCCCCCCCCGAAGCCCTCTTTCCGTTCACTAATGTGCACCGGTGTTCAGGTGAATGAGAATCATTACACAGGCTGTCAGTCTTTGCCAGGCGGTGTTACGACGTACACATACCCTTCACCTGGTGTTACACCTCCAAGCGTCCCCGGCATAATCAGTATCCCCTCCTGCATCACGTTGCTTCTCATTACAGCAGAGGTTGTGTGTATGGCTATTTGTGTGTGTGTGTGTGTGTGAGAAATAAAGAGGGAGAGAGAGAGAGAGTGAACGCTGGAGAGGGCGAGGGCATCTTGTCTGTGAGTGTGTTTGTGTGTGAAACAAAGCAGGGAAGAGAGGTTTTGAAAACAAGCACACCCGCTTGTGTTTTGCGTGTGTGTTGGTTTATGTGTGCGTGTGTGTGTGTGTGTTAGCTTCATATGCAGCTGACTCCCCTCCTCGTCTCTTATCCTCTCTGGCGCTGATTCTCAACACGTCTGCCGAGCTGCTCTGAAGTCAGAGCGCCAACAACTCCTCTGAAGTGTTTGACCAAAGAACCACAACAAATATTAGCATCCCCCAAGCTGTCACACACACACACACACACACACACACGCACACGCAGCAAATACAAATTCAGTGAATAAGAAAGTCCTATACCTGCAGTCTGCATGCACGCCCACACACACACACACACACACACACGCACTCACTCTACACTCAGCCTTGCACAGATCACAGCAGTCTAGTTTGCGCTTGATTGCTCGAAGCGGTGCAGCACTGCTGCGACATTATTCCACCTGCAGACCTACAATAAGAAAAAAACTATGTTGTTTGTATTTGGAAACTCGTGCTTCTCTTTTCTCACGGCAAACACTTTGCAAATCTAAATATCATTCGATTATAATGCACATATTATACAAATACCTTAATAAACGTATGTATGTGCATTAAAAGGCGTATTCTTCTGAAACAGATGGCACTTCGTTGCGAGGACAGACCTAAAACAGCTTAAACAAATTCAACGCAGCCCTGCCTAATTAGTTCTCTTTTCAGGGCAGCAAGTATTAAATTGAATTAATTAATTAATTAATTACAGTGAGGCATTACTAGCAACATGTCCTGATTGATCAAAAGAAGAAAATACAAGTAGGAGAGCGTTTGTTTTGCTTCCTTGTTTGTCGTTACGTAACAAAAAACTGCGACGACGTTGGACGCGCTCCACCGCGATGTGGTCGTGATGGTGATATCTCCCACCTCTGAGTAAGCATCCATTGTTCATCCCTTGTGTTGTTGATTCCTCGACTCTGAGCGTAACAAAAAATAAATAAATAAATAAATAAAAAAGTAGAAGAAGAAACAAACAGGAAGAAAATGATTCACGAGGAAAGACTGATTACTCTTGCCGGCCCCCCCACCACCAGATGATGAAATGGTTTCTGTTGCCGCTCCCGGCGGGAGGGAAGCGCGCGGATAATGGCGATAATGAGGCTGATTCTCAACGCCAGCCGCGGCATTATTGATACTGCCGACGGTGATTGCTGTTAATCATTGCTCCTCTTCAGAAGCGGTCGGAGGTAACGAATAACAACACTTGCAGAACTTTGATGCTGATTTTTAACAATTAATATGTGGCGCCAAATAAATAAATAAATAAATAAATAAAAAGCGAATGGAAGCGGTGGAGTAACGATTTTAACGATTTTAATTAGAACAGGGAGGATTATGAGTGATTATACTTCATCCTTCTAAAACTTCAGGGGGTTGACAATTGGATATTCGTTGATAGCTGGTAATGACAAGCTGTGATCGTTAACAGTGTGTGATAATTGATTGTTGATGAATTAATCAGAATTAATGAGATATGCTGCGGTCTAGACGTTTAGAAGATACCCACTGAAGAGGGATTTCTAACTCTCTGTTCAGACGCCCGTCCAGTCGGACAGGACCTCTTTGTCTGAGCTTGAAACTCCCGCGGTAACAAGACTCGCAGGAACAAGCTGGGCTCGGCTCGACTAGTCCCCTAGACTGACGAGATGTTCCTCAGACAATCAGAAATGAGAAACTAATGAGAAGAGGGTGAAGATAGGTTACATTTCGTATGACCACAACCTCTAGTTACTAAATTAGACTTCCCTTCTTTTGTAATGGTGGTTGGGGTTAACTACATGCATCCCTAAAGGAGTTTTGATAACCTCTGGAGGTGAGCATGCTCATCTGTGTCCAGCGTAAGTAACCGTTCGTCATTGCAGTAGATCTGACATGTGTGTCAGTCTCTTGTGACGCTCGGTGGATGCAGGAGAGGGTGCGCCGTCCGCGACGGAAACCGGCTGAGGGGTTTGACGGTACGGGGATCGTGCGCCGTGCAGATTGCGAAGTCCTCCGAGACACATTTGTGATTTTAAATATTAAAAGTGACTTAACTCGACTAATCCAACAGAAAGGGCAGAAAAGCACATCTGGGCAGTCGACATCCAAAGACATTATGCAAATTGGGACCATATTGGCTGGAGTCTGATGGCTTCGGCTGTCATTTGTTCTTGAGTATACTCGTCCTCAACTGGGTAGAGAAGCTGTGAAGCTGTAATTCTTGCTAAATTCATCATATTAAGCATTTTAAATTGTTGGTGTTGTAAAAGTCATATGATATTGTGGATTTGTTTGTTTATTAGGAGCTAAAACTAAATGCAAATGGCCGTGATCTCTACTTTATCATAGTTGCCTCACATGTTTTTGTTATTTGTTCCTTTCTGAATCAGTATTGCTGCATTAATGATGTAAACTTAACGTTTATATACACACATGGCCATACGTCCTCAAATTAAAATCAGTATTCAAATAAAAGCCCGGGTCTTTAATAGTGGCCTGGGTTGAACTGACCTAATGCTGTAAAAGGCCGGGGGAAAACCCTAGTTTGGATAACTTCCTGGTCACACTGTGTGCTTGCCATCTAAACATTGCTTTAAATTGATAACCATGCCACTTCCAACACCTTGTTATGGATTACGCCTCTAAAGCTTGCCCTGACTGCATCGACTTTGCCGGACGTCACGGTAAAATTAAATAAATTAAAACAGTAAGAGGTGCTTTTTGCTCCTCTCTCTCGGACAAAAACGATACCGGAGTAACAAAACGCTGATTTGGTTCTGCGGTGTGACGTTAAAAGTGTGAAGATGCTGCTGGTCTTTCTGCCCTTCTCCATCTTGCTCACCTCCTTCCCCCCTCCCCTCTCTCTTTTGCCCCTTGACAGCCTTCAAACAGCTGGAAACAGCATCTTGAGATGTGTATTTGTGTGTTCGAGTGTGTGCGCACGTCGACAGCACCCTGAGTTGTTTGACACATCAGCTGCAGGGAGCTCTGGTCTTAATAGGCTATTACACACTATAATACCCTCCAACACACCCGCGCACGCACACGCCAACATGCAAACTGACACACACACACACATGCATATGACAGTGGAACACACACACGTGACTCCAACACTAAAACACTACTTGAAGACTTTCAACCACGCACGCCCGAGCCTTTCAACTCACGTCCTGAAGATGTTTCAGAACATGCGAGCATACAGGGAAGCGAAGAAAGACACACTTTAACACACTTACACGCTACTCAGTCTCCCTCACACACACACACACACACACACACACACACACTTACACTCAATCACACATGCTATTAAATTCCCTAATGCCTTGAGCCGGGCTGACAGCGGAGTGTGTGCCGTGAGTGAGTTGAGCTCCATAGGGAGTTAACTGATTAAGTATATCTGTGACAGACACAATCCCTGCTTAGTGGCTACTGAAAAAAGGAGGCGAGGAGAGCGGGAGGAGGAGGAGATGAGAGGGAAGGAGAGGATGGAAGAGTAGAAACATCTTGTTCAGCAGTTTTGAATTGCTACTCTGAGCTTTTTTTTTTTTTTTTTTCCCCGCGATACACCGGCTCCATCTGTTTATGCGGACATTTACCAGAGTCGTACCTGTGCACAGAGGCGTCCTCAACGAGGAACTTCGCTCCTTATGTTTCTGTACACTTGTGCTTTACAACATGCAACTACCACCGAACATCTCAGAGCATCTAGCTAACGTCTGGTCGAACAACTTTTACCCTCCATCGTCGTCAAGGAAGGAAGTAGAATCGCAGGGGCAGCAGATATAACCCTCCCGTCACGCATCTAGTCTACGTTAGCGCCACTGTTGGATGCTGTGTTACCTAAATAAAACCTAATGGGCATATTGAAGCGTTAAAACCCTCCTTCTCTCCAACGGCAAGCTCTGTTACACTTTCTTGCGCTTTTCAGGCAGCTGGAAAGACAATGGGATATAAAAGAGGCAGTAAGTAGAGGTTTTAACTGCCTCATAGCTCAAATGACCGTAATACATCTGCAGGAGGTTGATAAGGCTTTTGTTCAGTATCAATGACCCGGCAATTACTTCCACCGGCGCTCTTGAAAATAAAAACCGAAGCCACCGGAGTCGCCATGACGTCACGTCTTAGCTGCCGAGCTCCCGCACCCGACCAGTGAGTGAGACCATAGTGAAGGAAGACCGGAAGGAGAAGCCGATACAGCTTCTGTAGTCTCACATACATAGTTCAGTAAAGGTCGTAGATCATTTAAATTGCCAAGTATGATCCGAGTTGGACCGCTGAGGGTATGAGAACTTCATTAGGGCTGTTGTCAGAGGAGGGTGTCAGCATTATATAACCAAAGTACTTCTTAAATGTCTTTTTGGCTCATCAAGCGAGAACAATCTGGGGTAGACGGCGGCCTGCTAAAGCAATAAAAGGGCAGTATGTTCAAGAAACGGGAGCATAATGACGCCATGGATTACCCCCCCCCCCGCTCCAGCTGAGATATTACAGTATATTACGCGGGTTTTATTTTTTTTTTGATGATGCGCGCTACAAAACCTCACGGTGACCTTTGATCTTCAAGAGCCACCGATGCGTCTGGTCCTGTTTGCTGCTGCGGCGTGCGGCGGCAGTCATTAGGCTCCCGCGCGCAGCTGCGGCCGTGCGCAGGCTCTCAGCACACACAATCTGATCTGATGTCTGCAAATTACAGCTTTCTGCCGCATTCGGCTGCCCCTGCGAATCTCTCCAAGATAAAACCACAGAAGTCTATTTTGTCTGGCCTTTGCTGGACCCCTCGAGTTAACAAGTTCTCCCCAACAAAACTTTTACAGTGGCTGCCGGGGTAATGACAAGACTTGGGAGAGAGAGGCATTGAAAGTGGAACCGAGAGTAAAAGCAGGAGAGGAGAGGGACGGAGAAAGCAGGAGAGGAGAGGGGTTGGAGGGTGGGAGGGAGGGAGGGTTGCAAGGTTATGAGGAGAGGGAGACTCAGCAGAGGAGTGGAGCTCATTAATGAGTAATGGGTTCGTGACCCTTCGCCCTTGGACACCATAGCTTCTGATGACTTTGTTGTTACTCCAGTGCAGCAGACACCAACACAAGCCTGGGTGCACGTATCTCCTCTATATATCTGCAACCAGATCCAGATCCAGATCCAGGGGACATTGTTGAACATGTACGTACATGATGTGAGTGTATAGAAGTAGATCTGGTTACCGGGAACCTGGCAACCACATATAATTTTATATAGAGAGATTAGAAATGCATATCAGCACTTGATTCAGTTTTCGGTTTGTATTCAGATTCAGGATTAAGTTGCTCCAAACTGTTGCAGTCGTGCGTGTATGAGGGTGTCGTCGGTGACATCTGACACCACTCGTCAACTTCCTGCTTATGCTGTTCAGGCACATAGGCGCCCGTGCGTGGCGCTAATTAAAATAAATCTTCAATTTTGCTTCTCTCGCTCACTCGTAAACACACACACATGCACAGACACGGTAAGCCTCTCCAAACCTGTGGCCTGTGTCCAGATCTGCAGCGTTTGCAAGCCAGTACCTCCTGCCATCTTATCCCAATTAGAAGCTCCCCTCCCTGGGCAGAGAGGGGTGGAAAGGGCCCCTCCCTCCCTCCAAGCCTCATATCTGTGGCTCTCGTGTTATGACAGCCTGACACTAGCCCCGTGTAATTACTGCTGTCTGAGGGAGCGAGACAGTATGGGGCAAGGGAGAGGGGAGAGGGAACGTAAATGAAGGAAGACAAGGGAGGGAAAGGATGGAGGAGGAGAGCCAGGCGGGGACGGAGGGAAGGAAGGAGAAGCAGACGAGAAGGAGGAAGAGGTAGCAGTAAGAAGAAGAGAAGAAAGAGCAGAAGGCTGGCAGACTACCCCCTGTTGTGTTTGTTTTTACGTGCAGGGAAAGTGTGTGTGTGTTAGAGAGAGAGAGAGAGAGGTGGTGTGTGTGTGTGAGAGTTGTGAGTAAGAGTGTGGGTGAGCTGATAGCTGATGACAGTATCTTGTACCGGCAGAGTGGAGTCATGCTGCCATCATTGTTGCCGCTCAGCCAGAGCTGGAAAATTACCCTGATCGAAGCTGTACAAATAATTCTCCTCGAGGTGATCCCGGGGATGATAATCGAGGAGGCAATTTGTTGCAAGTCTCTGTATTATACGCAGCTATTCTGCGTTAACGATTCATGTTCGGTGGTATTACTCAGCGCCGGTGGAGCAAGTTATGCTCGGGCGGTGTGCGGAGATGGGTCTGGGTCCGGTGGACGGGCCGGTAAGTTTACTACGCCGTCACTTCAGGGTTTCGTCTCGAACCGGAGTAGTTTCCAGAAGACGGCAGGTCCAAGTTCTCTAACTTATCACGGCGCCGTGCTTCAGGGCCACGCCTAGACGCACGGGATCAGACGAGACATCACAATAGGTCTTTGAAGATTTTCCTCGTGTCACATTAGGAGGATTAGAAGTTCCCGTTGTGAGTTTGCCCTGGAGACACGTCAGACTGCAAGCTCAACCCCAGAACAATGACGATCAATCAGCTGAACGTTCTTCCACCATTCGGTGGCAGGGAAGGAACCTCAACAATCCTGAAATCAGAAGGATCATGAACATCTTCACTTTGGACAAAGCAAAGGTTTCATGTGACGTCTGTTTCCTCCGAACAGTTGGTCTGAAACCAATGATCTCCTAAAGTTAGTCAGGCTGGTTATCGGGTCTTCTGGGGCGAACCCTGCAGCTGAAAAACATCCAACAAGGCTTTTCTTGGTCTTGAGAAGCTGCGACATCTTTTAGCTGCACACACTGTTACCTATGCTGTACATGCCCTGCCAGACTGACGACGTCCTACAGACCTTTTCCTCTGCTCCGCTGGCATTCACCGTCAGTCAGCACTCCCCTACCCTTGCAACACCAAAAGCACAGTGGAGAACAGTGCCGAGCTTTGCAGACCTGCTGCACCACTTCACAGTGTTTAAACTCCACCTTTTAGTATCGACTTAAGGGAAGGGAGTGTTTCATTTGGTACTATTCCTGCTTTAAATGCAGGACTCCTGCCTTGCACCATGACATCATTCGACCACGGGAAAAGTCTTGTGTTTCTGATATCTCGTTAAGTCAAAATATAGAAAACTCTGTGGCGGAGAGCTGGTAAACAGACTGCGAATGGACTCCATTAACCAAGTTGTTACGCGTTGATTGAAAACATGAGACAAACCGAGCTTGTCTGCAATTTTCTGCTATTTGTGATTATTTTTACTCTGCAGGAAGCCTCGTTTCATGCCAGCCCTGAGTAGGAAATTCGCACATGTATTCTAAGATATTCACCAAAAACAACCTCCCCCACCCCCCCCAAAAAAACTGTTAACGCCTACTTGACAAAATGATTGCCCCCCCAAGCCCCGACTATAAACACAGAGGAAATGGGTTACAATTGACGGCATGAGTCATCGACGGCACAGTAGACCTGCTCACATAAAGGCTGCGTTTTGAAGGCAGAATTACTTTTTTAGACAGATGCATTTGACTTTTGATTCAGATTGGGTTACAAAAAAAGAAAAGAAACAAATGCTGTAATGTGAAGCTAAAGGCCTGGCAGGTGTTTAGGTGCATGCGGCCGCCTTTACAGGGAGCAATTAGCCCTCGAAACGCCAACTTGTGAATTTCGGGAGTTCTTCCAAAGCCGAAAGCCGGAGTCTTTCAACGGTGCTGTTCATTCGCGGTTCAGAAGTCTCCCCTGCAGCTAACTAGACTAGCTCGCAGGCTAACCATAGCCAGCTCGCTGCGCGCTTGCTTTAAGCGCTCCACCCTGCTGCAGCTTTGCATCAGTCGGTAAAGTCGTACGCATTTGCATTTCAATGACTTCAAAGAAACACAGAGGTGATCCTCTTTTTTTATCCCCCCCCCCCTCTGTTGCCATTTTTTTTTCCCTTCCACCCCCTTTTTCTTCCCGGCCTCTATGCTCTTTCTTCCTCATCCCAACTCACGCTTGCCAATTTCTACTCCACTTCCCCTTCATTTTTAACTTTTCCGAACCTCATCTCCTTCGTTTCCTTCATATCGTCTCACACTCACCTCTTATCTCCCGTCGACATCATTCCCTTGTCGTTTTGTTTTGCCCCCCCCCCCCAAAAAATAAGAAAACCATTAAAGAATCAAGAAAATGATTATTTGTCGCAGGAGTGCCATTATAACGTGGTCATGTGTCTCCGGGGGTGGAATATAAGAGGAGGGGTGAACTGGAGCGTCAGCGTAAGAAAGAAAAAGATGAGAGCGGGACTGAAAAATTGAGATAATCAGACTAAATCATGTCCGCTTCATCTGCAATTACCTGCTGTTGCCACGTTACGACTGAGCAAAATCACTGCCTGCCATTAACAATACCCCCCCCCCCCCCACACACACACCTCCTCCCCGTCCCCCTCCGCCTCATGTGTCCTAATAGTGTGGTTGGCTATTAGAGCACAGAACAAAATAATTGACATTCAAATAGAAAGGGGGGGTGTTTGGTACATATGCGTTGTCAGTGACTAACATTACTGAGTCATGGTTGTGTTGATGTTTGATATATTACTTAGCTGATATTTAAAGCGTGCATGTAGCTACAATATGTTTTGTGTCATGTGAGAGTGTTTTGTGTGCTCTAGTGTCCCTGTATGCCGTCAGTCCTGTAAACCAGCAGGAGGACCTTTACACTACTCCGAAAAAATGCATTTTAAGCTTCTGCGGTTTCCAATTCTTTTGTTTATCTCTCCAGCCGGGCTCGCGCCAGCTACATCTGTTCACAAACTTCTGTTGCTGCATATGGCTGCAGGAAGGAATTCAGGAAATGCTTTTTTTTTTGAAAGAACAAGCCTAAAAACACTACTTTGCATTGGTTTAGTCACTTGTATCAGTAGTACCTCAGAGGCAGCTGTTTGTCTATGAGGAGAGGCTTGTTGGAAAACGCTTCATTCAGCAGCTTTATATACATACATACATGTGGGCATAAGATACTGAACCCCTCCTGATGGCCTTTCCATTGGTGCGAATGAGCATGAATGCTTTCTGTTGCATGAGATGTTCCCGCCTGATTAGCGGCAACCATCCGCCATCAGCGTACGAATGTGTGTGAAAGGCTGGATGCTGCAGGGTAGAGTGGTTTGAGTGGTCCGAGGTCTAGAAAGGTGCTGTATAAGTGAAGTCCATTTACCGTTGTTCAGATTTTTTCGCCAGTTGCCAAGCGCCTTGTGCACATACACGGGGCAAACGTCAGCAGAGTAAAAGGCTCAAGCCAAGAAAACACAAGAGGGCCAGGCAAAGTATTTCAAGTATATAAGAATGGCCAGAATGAAAATAGAGACATTAATCAAAGATTTTCCTTCGGCCGTCGAACTGTTCCAACTTTATGGTTTATTTGGCAGTAAATAAACAAGTGTTTGAGTGTAGAGACAGCTCATAATGGAAACCGTGTTCGTCCCATCGCGGCGGCTTATCTAAATGATATTCGTTCTACGTCTGCACTGTGGAGTCCTGCGCAAAATATTTATTACTTTTATCCTTTTCTTTGTGTCAGACCCACTCAGCTCATCGGAGTAGATCTGCACCGAGGCCAAACGAGCTGAAGTGAAAGCGATATTTAAAGAGAAGCGGCTGAATCATCGTATCCCGACCGCGCACGCTTGCTCTTTCTGAAAGCCAGCCAGACGCCGCGATCGTAGGGTTTGCGGAGTATCGCTGGGTCTGCTTGTGATATGGCGTTTCTATGGTTACGGTTAATCTATTTGGTAAAGAATGGAAAGACAAGGGAAATATTCCCTTAATTGGTGAAAGATACCAGTGTTTGTAGGAGGCAGGAGTGTTGAAGGGACAAGCTTTGAATAGTCAACCAGGACTTTTGAGTGCTGCAGCAAGACGACAGTCGGCCTTTGCATAACTGAGATTGCTCGTGCGGATAGTCTCACAGCTTTGGGACTGGTTAGTTAGTTAGTTAGCTAGTTAGTTAGTTAGCTAGTTCCCCATCCAGTCAGTTAGCTGCTCCGATCTGTGGGTAAATGTAACTTTAGGCCTGTTGTATTTTTCTGCTATCTGACCCCACAGACGATCACACCAGAGTCCGACTGCAGCTGCTGGATGGAGACCCCCACTCTGACTACATCAACGCCAACTATATCGACGTAAGTGTTGACACACACAGACACGTTTGGTCTTTAATGCTCGTGATGGACCTTAGCCCTGTAACCCTAACCATGACAACGGCACGATCTACCCCAACTTTAACCTCACAGCAACCTCACCTAAACCTAACTCTGACACCAAACTCCAAGTCTTGCCCCTCCAGATGAGGTGAGAACCGCCAATGTTCCTCTTTTTAGGGGTCTGAAACACACATTGTTCCGTACATAGGTGGAAATACAATCACACAAGCTCACATGAAGTCAATAAAAGTAACTGTTGGTGTCATGGACATACTCAGGAACCCTCAAAGGCCACATATGTCATCCCGTCAATGGACGAGGCATTGAATCCCAACCGGATTGCTCCATGAGTGCAAGATCCAAAGGGAAAATAACAGTTTTAAAGCCAATAAACCAACATATAAATAGAAATATGACAATAAATTCCCGTATAAAGTATTCCAGGGTCAATATTTTAGGTATATAGTGAAACAATGAAGTATCCCGTATATATGATGCACATAAACAACCACGCGCAGGGTATCAGCCAAGGTCGCCTCAACAAATCGAGTCGTTTGAGTCCCATTTCTTATTTTCTTTTTTTTTTTAAAAAACAATTACCTGGATGCTGTAAAATCATCAGTGCTACAATTGATTATTATGCTCCTTTCCTCCCACCCAGCCTTTTTCCTTCAATAACTCTTTTCCTCGTTCATTCATCTCATCATCAATTTCATCTGTCCCTCGCCTCCCCGTGTTTCTTCTCAGCGCACCCCCTTTTCCCCAACACGTCCATCCATCCATCCGTTTGTTTCCTCCTCCTTGTCTCTCTCTGCCCTCGGGGCGTTGTGCCTCGCTTATCGGTGTAATCTCTCGCTCACAGCTGACTGCTGTAATAATGGCCTTAATGAATTTGGTACATGATGTTTAGTTCCAATCAAACGGCCTCTATAGGGGGTTTTATTTTTCCGTAAGATGAGAAGAAGAGGGGAGAATTGGAAAAACTGAAACCGGATAACGGCACAGTTGTAACGTGGTCTTAATGACAATATGAAAGTGATAAATGTTTTTAACTCCGCAAGGTTATCCATCTCACAGGGAGGTGTTCAGGGGTGAGGAGGGGTGCGCAGGGACCAGACCGGGATAATCATCGGTTTGAGAGTCGTCGCTTTTCATCTCTCCCGCCGAGGGAAAATTAAGATCCCCTCTATTATTTAATTTGATGTTTATTCGGGAAACGACCTTGAGTTATGTTTCTAAAGGGAGTGGGGTGGGGTGGAGAGGGGGACGGGACAAATTAAAAGAGAAGATAGGATGGGAGGGGGGATTGCTGGAGAGACGAGGAAGAAGTGGACACACTGGCAGAAGGATGGGAGGAATAGGGAGCATGAGAAAGATAGGAAGGGAGGATGTAGGAAAGGAGGAAGGAATGTAGGCAGGGAGAGGGAAGCAGGAATTGGTTGAGAAGCGGAAAAAGAAGAAAGCAGGTGCTTCAGCGGGAGAAAGGGGGAATGATGACAAAAGTGAAAGAACTGAAAGAAACCAAAACAACACAGAAATAAAAGAAATATGGCGCAAAACTAGAGATGAAGGAGATGAGACAAGCTGATGGAGGGGCTGCGCATGGGAAGTAAAAAGGAGGATGCAGTGATAAAGGTATATAAGGATGGACTGACGGAGGATCGGAGGGAGGGAATGAGGTGTTAGAGTTGGTCGGAGGAAGTTTGTATGTCGATTCGGAGCTCCGGTTTCCAAAGAAATAACGGAGACCCGAGAAAAGCTGAGAGTGCATGGAGAGAAAAAACAAAAGAGGCGAGGAGGAAGGAAAGAGGAAACAAGGGAAAACGCTAAAATCCGAGGAAACGAGGACAGTTTGGAGGAAAAAAGATGGAGGTGACGAAAGTATGGAGGGTTTTTTTTAATGCTTCCCTTTTTTCCCTGTCTCACAGGGGTACCATAGACCCAGACATTACATCGCCACACAAGGTAATTAAACTGACGTGATGAGTGTGTGTGAGAGGGCTGCATGGGTGATTCTACATTTGTGCACATTCTAATGTGTGTGTGTGTGTGTGTGTGTGTGTGTGTGTGTGTGTAGCAGCCACCTGGTAAATGTCGTCCTTTCGGGCTGGGAGGCTATTACCACAACCTCCTAAATCTAAACCGCCGTATAAAATCCCCCTGACAAATTTAAGACCCCATTACCTCAAACCCCCGAACCACTATCTGGGATTGATAGTGTGTGAGTGCATATGTGTGTGTGTGGGTGTGTGTGTGTGCATGCACGTGTGTTACTCTGCTCATGTGTGTATGTTTTATGTGTGTGTTTGGGTAAGTCTGCGCTATCATTGCTGACGCACTTTTACGTGACATTGGAGTGTGTGTTCCTACACACACACACACACACACACACACACCATGCATGTTGCTCTGTGTGTATCAGTATTTGTATATCTCTAATTTGTTTGTGTGTGTGTGTGTGTGTGTGTGTGTGTGTGTGTTGCAGGGCCCATGCAGGAGACGGTGAGGGATTTCTGGAGGATGGTCTGGCAGGAAAACTCGGCCTCTATCGTCATGGTTACCAATCTGGTGGAGGTGGGCAGGGTGAGTTCATCATCCAGGAGATTACAAAATGTGTGTGTATGTGTGTTTGGTGAAGAGACCCAAAGGCTCTTTATTACATTTAAAGTCCAATCAGAATCAATCAAATCAATCACTGCATGCACTAAACCAAGTTACAACGTTAACCAACCCGTGTCTCATGTCAGGGGGTGGTTTAAACTTTGATGCATGCGGGAGTGAACTGTCTGGATGCTGCAGAAGTGCCGGAAGTGGTCAAAAGTCTTGCAAAAAGCAGGCAGATGCATTAGATTGGCCTCAGTAAATTTGCATATACGTGCAGCAGCTCAATTTTTAAAACTGCTGTAGCGACAGAAGACCCGGACTCAGTCCTCCGCGTACCGTCATCCAAAAATGATTATTAGTAACAAGTTTATCCGTAAGTATGGCCAGGAAATCTGCAATGCAGGACAAATCTGGCTCAAAGTTCCCAACTTGCACCGGCAGTTAAGAAGTCAGCTTGCGGGGGAAAGTCGAACGTAACCTAATTACTTAAAAGCAGGTAAAGAAGAAAATAAGGAGGAAGACTGCTGGTGGGTTGGGAACGTAGATGGAGGTATAGTCAGACGCTCTGTTTATGTCGTCATGTCATTCCCCCTTTACTACCTAACATGCATTTACTTAAATGGCGTTAAATGAGAGTCAAGACCGTCCTGAGAACACCAATCTAACACCTCAGACAGCAGGTAATGGTAAATGGGCTGTACTTACACAGCGCTTTCACAGTACGCGTCTGCATTCGCCCATTCACACCACATCCGTACACGGATGGCGGTAGCACATCAGAACGGAAACTAACACACTCATTCACTCATGCACACACACGCCGATGGTGCAGCAGCAAGAGCAATTCGGGGTTCGGTGTCTTGCTCAAGGACACTTTAGCATGCAGCCCAGAGGAGTTGGGGATCAAGCCGCCGATCCTCCGGTAGGTGGGTGACCAGCTCTACCTCTGAGCCCCTGTGAGGGCAGCAAGGAAACAAGACCATGGCTGGAACATGGCCTGTCATCGTTTTCAGGACGTCAAACATCTGCATCCAGATGCTTAGCATGCTTGGAACTGGTGCTGCAGCCTGCAAGGATATGAATTTCCAGTAATTTCAAATCAGCATCTTGCAAATGTCAAACAATGAAAACCTACATAGTCGGTACTTACTATACAGGAGAAGCAATGCAAATCATGATATTATCCATCTATTATGTTAATCATGCCGATCATCTTGACCTCCTCTGCTTCATCCCATTTGGTTAATGCTCTTTTGGTGATAATGGACGGCGTGTACCACATATTAAACCGCACAAAGTGAACCCAAATGGTCTTTTCCAGGTGAAGTGTGTGCGCTACTGGCCGGATGAGACGGAGGTTTATGGAGACATCAAGGTGACCTTGATAGAAACCGAACCGCTGGCTGAATACGTCATACGGACGTTCACCGTGCAAAAGGTAAACAAGTGAACACCGTCAACAGCGAAATCTTTCCTTCATGCTGTGAGGAATCCCACGCTTGAGCTTCACAGCGATGGCACAGCAAAGTATCAGTTCTACAAACAGTTTGAATTGGGATTATAAAGATTTTCTTTTCCTGATATAACAAAACGATGCAGCTTTTGATGTCTTTGTCGGAGTGTTTGCACAGGATTTTAAGCGCGGTGTCACATCGATGTACACTGACTGGTGTTTTAAGAAGACCTCAGCTGGAAACTGAACCATCTCGTGCTCTCTAGCTGCTCAGTTTTCATGCTACTCATCACTTTGTTTTTTCCCGTTAACACATAACCTGGATTACCATTAGAGCCAATGAGTGATTGGGGATTTGAGGCGAGGCGAGCAGCGTTGCTTGTTTGTTTCTCGCCGTTTAAGAGCGGGCTCGAAAGCGTAATTGGGGCCCTTGTAATCAGGCAGGAGGGATTTGAAGGGAGAGCAAGTGGAACGACGTACCATCGTTGTGGCGATGCTGTTCTCCGAAGGCTCTGCACAGCGGACTGAAAAAGCCCCACTTCACACTAAGACAACAAAAAAGGCCCTGGTCCGATTCCTTGATTGTCAAAACGACTTTGTTTACATTTTCCTCTGACTCACTTTTCACCCACCCCTTTTCATCTCCATGTAAAATGTCTTGTTTCCACGTTGTTTCCGCCCGTTTAACTTTCTAGTTTTCCCTCTGTTTGCATTACTGTTGCAGTCTACAAAACGCTACTGCATTCAAATCAACAGCTGATTAATACTGATATTAAATATCATCTCACAATATAAAACACTGGACTCCCGAAATGCTAAACTAAGATGCTTGCTGTCTGCTGTATACCTCTGACTGTCTCTCCCTCTCTCTCTCTGTTTTCCTCCATCCTGCATTTCCTTCCCCCTTCACTCGTGCGAAAGCAGCTTATGAAGACGAGTCTTCAAGTCCTCGCTGTCAGCTCGTTTAGCAAGCCATTAATCCACGCCACCTCTGCGTGCGTGTGTGTGCGTGTGCAGAAAAGTGCTTGAAAATTCAAAGGAAAGCTGATTTTCAAACGCCCGTCATTTCGCAGAATGCATTAACAGGCGCAAACACGCACACACACACACATATTTGTAGAAAATTCCCCATCTTTAAGCTACAGTAGGTTCTGTGACTCTACGTGTGTGAGAGAGAGAGTGAGTGTAAGGAACAAAGAGAAGGCAAGAGAGAGAGAGAGAGGGAGGGAGTGTACAGGTTCTGCACCACAGTTAAATAGCTTTAATTGCAGAGAATAATGAGAACAGGATCTTAATGAAAAGGTTTATTAATGGCACGTCCAAAGAGATTAAGGGAGCACTGCGGAAAGAGGGTGACAAAGTGAGACTCAAAGAAAGAGAAAATTTGTGTAATTGTGTGTGTGGAAGTGAGACCCTGAGAGAGAGACGCAGGAAAAAAGGGAGGAAGTGAGGGTGTAATTGTGTTTCTGCTCAACGGCTTAAAAAGGGTTCCTTTCTCTGGAAATTAGACATGAAAAACATTATTAATGGGTTATGGTTGGGCCAGTGCACGCCGCCACCGTCCACCGCTGAGACCTCTCCCACAATATTTGTAGAGCCGAACAAGAAGCTGCGACGGGGCTTACTTCACCCGATGGACCACATCCAAAACAGCAGAAGAGTAATCTGCGCCATGGCACTCGGATCGGGAGAAACCAAACAATTGCACGCCGCAGCGGACACCAGGCTGAATCGGCAGTGTACACAAGCCTGCCGGCCAACAAAGCCGACGCGCACCCACGTTAGGCGGATCGGACAGATGGTTCCAGAGACGCGCAAAACAGGCCGTTTACGTCAGACCGGAGGAAACCCTCCCTGAAATGAGTTGAGACGCCATTTGTCTGAGTGTTTACAACGTCTGAAGCCCTCGCCACCTCCCTGACTGCGCTCAGATGAGGTTGTGATTGAGAACAGGTGCGGATCTGCCCCAGAAGTGGGCGTGGTTACCTCATAGCGATGATACCGGGTGCTACATCCCACAAGTCTTTGAAATATCTTCAATCGAAACGGTGGTCCAGTAATTTGGATCTGATCTTCTCCTGACGTTGTGCTACCCAGATGATTGATCTAAACCTGCACTGAGAAATGGTTGTAAACACGGGTGGAGCGGGAGGCGTTCAGACCAAAACTATGACTGTGATACGAAGGAAAAGGCTGCTGCACTGAAAAGGGCATGTGCCAGTGAGATGAAATACAAACGAGCAATGCAATGCAGTGCTCTCTTTAGTCTTCAGCTACATCACCATCTCATTCGTTCTTAAGCTCTGATTTATCCGCTCGTCATCTTCTGCATGGGTGGAGCGATACCTCAGTGGTGACACCTACCGGAAAAGGTGTTTTTGGATATACAGGTGTCCAAAACAAACAAAAACAACACTCCACCACCAATGACAGGGTGTGGTTGAGGAGGTCACACACACCGCAGCTTCGAGGTCGCATGTTCGGGCTTGAAAAGAAGCTGCGTCCTCTCTCGTGATGCACTCTAGACGTTACGCATTGCTTTAAAAAAACCCCGTGAAGTGTGTGGATGTTTCTTTTGCATGCAAATCAACCCCTGAAATGTGTGTATGACAATTATAAAAGCGGACATTGCACTTCCTGCTAGGACAAGGAAGTCAAAGACCTTTACTGAAGCTAGGGGAGATGTTTCTCAGGCCTTTGCTTCTAAAACTTGAAGCTGAAAACTCATTTCTAAAGATGAAGGTCCGCTGCGGAGTAATAAGAATATTATTTGTAGCTCGCCCGTTGCAAATTAGCCTCCGTAAGGCGCACTACATTTAAAAAACAGGTGTAAAACGCAGCGGAGCCCTTTCTCTCCTCTCTGCCGCGGTGAGGAGAGGCTTTGAAGTGTTTCTACATCCTCATCACCTGCTCCCAATATGTCGAGCACTTTAATGTTGTAGTTGTTGTATTTGTTGTTCTCTTCTCTGTCTGCGCTGGACCCCCGTCTATCGATTTCGAGAAGTAATTTCAACATCACAGGAGAGCAAATCAATGGGAAGTCGAGTTATCAAATCACCTCGTGGTTTTTCTGGGTTTTATTCCTCTCCGCTCTGCCTCCACGCCTCTGTCGCTCTCTTTTCATGTCTGTGTTTCATGTCTCTCTCTCCCTCTTGATCCACACCAGCGCTCTCCCTCTCTCTCTCAGTTTATCTCTCGTTCCTTCGCCCGCTCTCCTCATTGACCTCTGCTCTTTTCCACTCACAGTCCGTTTCGTCGACCTCTCCCCCAGCCTTTCTCCTCCTGATGACATCCCTGGCTTCTCGGGTTATCACGAGGCGCTCTGCCAAAGCAAACAACTCGCTACAACCTTGCCCGTCTACCAGAGCCACAATAGGAGCCGCAACAACAACAGTTTCCTCCCACTTCTATTCTTAGAGAGTAAGCTGAACTGCGGAGGACATGGCTTGTTCCGTTTAAGCCCCGTTTTAGTTTAGAATAGCATAATGGATTCGATTTGTTTGAATTATTAAAGCAGGGACATGTAGTGTTGCGGAGAAAACCCGAACCCCCCTGGAGGCTGGAATACATTTCTTCTACTAAATTCCAGCCCTGTAAAGAAAAAAAAGGGGAATTTCCACATCCTGAGAGGAGAAGATGCAGGTCGGGATTCAAAGTGAGAAAGCAGAAGATGGCCTTTCAGTCAAAAGACTGCCGAGGCAAGACGGCGTACGCTGTCAGAGCTACCGTTGACAGGTCTAAAACTGTCAGGATACGCCGAGCTTGTTTGGGTGTCCTGGAACTAGCTTCGAGGCGTCTGACGTCCCCCCCCCGTTTCAAATCCGGCCTGACACCTTTGTCGCAAACCGGTCCTGCAGTTGAATCCACTTTCACGCGGTGCCGCTGGCGTCAAGGTTATATTTAATTATTTAGTCGGAGATCAATAAGAGGAAAAACTCACCCGCCCAAGTTTCGCCACGTTGACGAGGTCCAATCCAATCTCGCGTCATACCTTTGGAAACTCACTCGCCTTAATGAAGGCAGCAAGCCGCTGCACGGTGGCTGTAAAGGCAGAGCCCGTTGGCAATATGATATACTGTAAATGAAGATGGAGTTACAGAGGAATGCTAATCTGCAGCTTCTGTTTTTACCACAGCTATAATTCTTTTGTTTAGATGCGTGTGATTTCATTATACTTAAGCAATACATAAAAAAAAAACAATATTGATTTTGATATTTGGCTGAAGTACAGTGATGCTAAAGCAGGGTGACTGTTTTTATCCCTCCCTTATAAAAACTAACATTTTATTCTAACTTCCAACCAAACAGTGCGGCTGTGTTGCTGCAGAACAAAGTATTAAAATCATTATGTCTGTGTCGCAGGGAGGCACTCTGATTTGAGACGTGCCGTCTTTAGTATCTTAATAATATCCCCATTGTGACGCGGGAAAGCCCGTTTTGTTTCTAGAAAGTTCATCATTAAAATGTCGAGACGCTATCTCGGCCACAATGGATGCTCGTCGCCACCTCATTTTCCTGTAATCGCCACTGTTATGTTCCAAAACGTCTTTATCTGTATCTCTTGTTCGAGAAGGAGCTCCAGTAAGTGGCGCGGGGTCCAATCTTTCTTTCTGGCGAGCAGTCTCTTTGTCTCTGTGGTTGAAGTGAGTATCCACTGGTCATAAAATGAAACTTTTCCCCAAAACTTCATTTGTTAAACGGAAGAAAGGCCGGCCTTCTGTTCATTTCGAGCGTTTCGGTTGCGAGGAAGCTACGTTTTCAAGCTTTCCGAGATCTTTAAGCACTTGTGACGTTAAAATGTATGAAGGAGACGAGCTGACTGCTGGGTATTTCAAATCTCTGTGTAAATTATGCCACTTAACTGAACCGCGGCATGTCCTCTTGTAAGTCTTTCCCAAAAGGGTCATCATGAGATTTGTGGAATCAATTAATCTTTTCTTTTGTGGAGCCAAAACGGTCATCACTCGCCTCAAATCTTCCCTGGAAATTAGGCAAATGAGCCACGATAAGTCTTCCTGCCTCTCATTCCCAGAAGTGGCCCAAAGTGCCATCTTGACATCGGCGAGATCGATTTATTTTCCATCTGAAGCCGAAGAGGCCGCGCGGCCCCTAGATTCCTCAAATCCCTGCTGTAAATTAGTCTGCTGAACCACGATGCGTCTTCTTGTCAGTCTTTCCCCAAAAGGGCCGCGATAACATTTGCAAGATCCGCGCGTTCGTCATCATCCGGAGACAAATGGCGGAGAGTCATTTGCAGGAATTGCCGTTGTAAAATATGCATCTCGGGTGTGACATCCCTCTCCCTGGTGTGTTTTTCAGAAGGGCCATCACGAAATCCGCGAACTCCGTCAGTTCCACTTCACCAGCTGGCCCGACCACGGCGTTCCCTGTTACGCCACCGGACTGCTCGGATTCATACGGCAGGTCAAGTTCCTCAACCCGCCTGATGCCGGGCCTATCGTGGCACACTGCAGGTAAGAGCACCGACAAACACACACTCGGAGTACAAAGAGGTTTTACCCATATGATAAGCTTAATTCCTTGATGCAGGCGGTCGGTGGCTGCTCGTACCGGGCAAGGACAAACACTTACTCAGTTATACGCCTCCCGGCTGTTACCTGTCTCTGCCAGAGTGGAGAAGGTTTTGCAGGACCAGTATGACAAAGAGCGTATCAGTAAGCACAGGAAGTGGGCTTTTGGGTAGCGTATCCGTGGAAAGGAATGAGATCTGTGGCGAGAACTTTGTGAGGACAGTTGTGTTCACATAGAGTCTAAACTAACAACCCGCTTATTGGATGCAAAGCTGATGCTTTTTACTGATTTTAGCTGATACATCTTCATGAGGTGCAGCTTTTTCTTAAATGCATTAAACAGAATACATGTTTTTAAACCTGAAATACATCAAATGACCCGTCTTTCATCACACTTGCAAACGTTTCGACCGATCTCCTTCTTTTACGGTCAGCCTTTCCTTCATCCTTCCTCGCTTTTCCCTCTCTCTGACCCCCTATTTCTTTCATAGATAAGACAACAGCACAGGTTATCGCTACCAATACGATCACACACACACACACACAGCCGCACTCACACCAATCCCCCATGTCCATAAATTAGATCAATGGTGTTAACCTTTAAAATGTAGGCAACAGTGGGGGGAAAAAGGAAAAGACTCACCTTCCACCCCACTTTCATCGCACGGACACCATCACCAAGCAGGAATAGAGGAAGAGGTGACAGTTTTAAGATCCCCATGGCGACAGTATGTTTAACCTCCGTGTTCTGTTCTTTGCGGGACACGGCGGTTCAACTCTGGGGCCCGGTTGTCAGCAGGCGCGAGCTTTAAAAAGGTCGGCGCTGACAAACTACGCCAAAAAAAAAAATAAATAAATAATAAAAAATGTTTGATGTAGATTCGTCATATTAGCATGAGCATTTAGAATTAATGCATTCCATTTGGTGGTCAACCTCAATACAGCCGATAGCTTCGAATAGTGCTTGGTGGACACAAAGGACCCTCATGTCGTCGCCATGCCTACCCAGTCTAAAAACGGTACGTTCTTGCTTTTTTAACCTGCAATTTCTAAAACAAATCATATATATTTTCTTCTCTAAACACATTTTAATGGTGTGTTCTCTGTCTGGTAATGTCAGTAGCATCTGAATATCAGGAAATTCAGGAATGTCTTCCATTGGGAATGTTGCTATCCCAAACCTACAATGACACTTTAACTGTATATTACTATGAACAGCAACATAGTTCGTCAGGTATGTAGCGGCGTCTAGTTTTATTTTTCATTTTATGGACAAAATGAGTAAAGAAATGAAAAGCGTGCAAACTATGCAAACTCCAGTCGTCTGGAGCGATCCCGGGGCTTCGTGTGGTCTCCATGGATGGATCCATGTTCTGTGCAAAAACACAGCAACGCCCACTTCTGCAAGAAGCTACTGAGCACGATCACGGCAGTAACTAGACTGAAAGTCGATGGGGCCGGCTATTCAGAAAGCAGTCTGACCTGTCTGCACGTCATTGCACCAACAGGTCTTTTATTGCATTGTGACAATGACGTGGATCTGACAATGAATTGCCCATTTGGCTCAGACGATGACTTGTCCAAGTTGTTTTCGAGGGGTATTTGGTGGATAGGAATTTGGACGTTTCAGATCTTGAGGAAAATGGGGACAGCTGCAAAAGTAACAATAACACACCACATTAATACATTTGGTTACTTATTTAGTTAATTAGTTAATTGGAGACAATAAGAGATGTGACGTCTTGTAAAGAGAAAAGTCAAGACACCTGAATGCAGCATTGGCTTATCCGTCAGTTAAGAAACAAACATGCTCCCAGGGGGTGGGCTAACGGGACAGACAGAGACAGGGACACGCATGGGGACGGATGGTAATTAGTTAAAAATAAGCGTGCGCACACAGAGAGCGAGCGGAAGGAGGCGGTGGACGGACAAACGAGGCGAGCGGACGCGTCAAACAGACAGCCGCGGTAAAAGTATTCGGGCAGACAGGCAGGAAGTTATGGCAGTCACTTCCAATTTCCGGGGGCACTCTGACGCCATTGGCCTGTGTCATGAGGCTTTTCGAACGCACACGTGCAGGCGTGCACACACACACACACACGCGCAGAGGCCCAGCAGTATTCTGGTCTCAACATTAATCACAGAGGTTGACAGGTAATCTGCCGAGGCGCTCCCTCCTTTTCTCTCTCTCTCCCCTTTCTATCTTTCCTTCTCCCGATGCTCTTATCTCTCTCTTCCCCTCCCTCTCTCTAGCTGTCTGTGTGAACTGTCGGGGGGATTGCAAAGTGAAAGATAGGTTCTTCCCCTCCCTTTCTCCATCCCTCCATCCCTCATCCTCTCAGTTCCCTCGCCATCCCTCCATCCAGGCCTCCTTTCCTCCCTTGATCTCTCCCCTGTGACCACCACTTCTATCACTCCCAATCACTAACCTCTTTCCACCAGCCCCCCTCCCTCTCTCTCCCCCTCAATTCATCCATCCATCTGTTCACCTGTCCCTCCATCCGTCTCTCCCCTCCGGGCATTACTGTTCAGGATGTGTCGCCTTAACACCTGACATGGGGTATTAAAGGCTGTACATGTTTGTGTGTGTGTGTGAAAGAGGGAGAGAGAGAGAGAGAGAGAGACTCCCTACACACACTAAACTCAATGTGTGTGTTTCCAGCATCACGTAGGCCATCTGTCTTTCCGTCAGTCAATGAAGTCTTACACTTTTACAGTGGGGGGAGAGAAACAGAAAAACAAACAGGACGGATCCTCAGATGTTCTGCGGCGTCACTCGCATCGACATCCTGAGGAACTTGCCTCTCTGCTGCAGCTTTTAATTGGGCAAACTCGGCTCCCACCGGCTGCAAAGCGAGGTCGAAATGTGCAAAAGTCTATAAGAGCGGGAGCCTACCTCTCATTATTTAGTATTTATCGCCTCAGCAGACGCTCCTAATGAGTTCAGCGTCTAGTTTCAACTCTTCTTCGACGCAGCGCGTGGTTCGTTTTGTAAACCGCGGTCCCGTTTAAGCTATTTTGTCATCGCTGGCTCCAAAACACCGAGGTGGCGATGGCCAAAATGTCAAAACTGTTGTCCGCAGACGAGCAGGTGATGTCACTGTGGCTGCGTCCATTTCTGTACGCAATCAAAACCTAATTTTGTAGAATTATGCGCTTTTTCTCTGCAGCTCTGAATCAAAAAGATCACTAACATGTCACATGATGAATAGCTGTTTATCTGTCCACCGTGGGCACAGTGTTTAATGTTAAGGGACTGTTTGGACTGTAGTCAGAAGTCAAAATGATAATAAATATTAAAAAAAAATAAAAGTTTCTCATTTATTGATTCTGTTTTAATGTATATTTATTGGATAGTCAGTGCTGTTTGATTGCCTCCACAGTGCCGGCGCAGGGAGGACGGGCTGTTTCATCGCCGTGGACATCATGCTGGACATGGCGGAGAACGAAGGCGTCGTGGACATTTTCAACTGCATCCGAGAGCTGAGATCACAACGGGTCAACATGGTGCAGACGGAGGTCGGTGTTTTCAACAAGGAAAACACACACACACACACACACACACACACACACAAGAAGTGGTGCCAAGACTTAATTAGAAGTTCTCCTGCGAGGAGCTTTCCTTCAAAGTTTGGAACTTACTCACCGGGTTACATTATCTTTAACTCTTAATATATCCATAAATATTCCACCAAATGCTAGGTTGTATGTTTGGGGGGGGGGGGCAGTAATCTCAATTAGCTTCATTAGCTTGTAGCACGCTATCAATCCATCTGTCTATTTGCAGTCTGACACGCAGGAGCATAAAAAGAGAGAAAGAGTTTCTCAGTACTTCTCTGCAGGCTTATATCATCCATTCCAATCAGTCTATCAATATTAAACATTCCCTGAATAATAGATGACACTAGTGCAAACACACACACACACACACACACACACACACACAGCACACAGCATACGCAACCTCTCTAAATCAAACGCGCGCACGTACACACATTCAAACACACACTCAGATTTAGGATTCCTTGTGCCACATGTACAGTGTGTCTGTCTGTCTGTCTGTGTGTGTGTGTGTGTGTGTGTGTGTGATCGTGCATGGCAGCGCTCAGCTCCTGGTAAGGAATATATTGCGAGATACGCAGTTTTTCAACTAGTTAGTTTCCAAAAGTTAGCTTCAGTAAAATAATTTTAGTTTTCTCGTTTTTTTTTATTTTTATTTTCCATTAACGACTTCTAAAGCATCAGTTACCTGAACTAAGCTAACAGATGCTAACTGCTACCGGCGAGACCACTGATGGTGTAAACTGGGAACGAGCTTGAATTTAATTTAATATACAGTCACTCAGGACAATAGACATAAATCTGTAAAGCTAGAGAAATATATATATATATATAGAAATTACAAAAAATAAAGAAAAATAAATAAATATTAAAAAATATATGCAAAAAAAATAATGGCTGTTAAAAATGAAATTACCCAAGCCATGTGCAAAATGTGCTAGTTACTGCTGTTGTACAGTACAGAGCGTCATCTGTCACACACAGTCTGATGGCTTGTGGCAGGAAAGACTTCCGGTAGCGGTCCTTGAGACAACGAAGCCGCCTGAGACTTCTGGAGAAGGCGCAAGTCTGCCCCCGGGGGTCTCTTCTTCCTGCTCTAATGTCTCCGTTATGGACTGAATGGATGAATGAAGTTTGCTCCTAATGTTTGCTTCTGTACGCCCTTGCAGCCTGATGTCGACCTCTTCCAGATCCGGTTGCCTTTGCCAGAGTAAAGCCAACAGCAGTAACACCTGGAAATGCTACGCAGGGGGTGTTTAAAGACCACTTTAAATTAGATTTAACCAACAGAATGATCCGCGCCATCAGGTCAAAAGAGTTAAAAACTAGATCCGTTTCCACTTTTTTTTAAGGTTTCCTCAAAAGTTTTGTCTTTTTTTTTTTTTTTTTTTCGGATCGGCACAGGACTCGGGTTCCTCGCCATCCTTTAAACATTGTCATAATTTGTTCTAATTTTGTACCATCAATCATTTTTTAAAGAGCCGGCGTCTCCAAATGCCGGGTGTTTCATTTTGGAACAGAAGTATTCATTTCCTCTCTAAGCTACCTTAAGCCGACCTAATCCATCCCGCCTCTGCATTCCATTTGTACTACTGATGAAAACCTTACGTATCCGAAAAGTCAACTTTACCAGGAATAAAGAAAAACAGCCTCATTTTCAGACTGACGGCTCGAGCTCAGAGCCTGAAATTGACTTTTGAATGGGTTTTAGAAGTGCTGGGTTCAGGAAAGTTACCCGGGGCATCACTTTGAGTGTTTTCATGTGACAGCACTGGTATAAAAGCTAGTTATGCGTGTGTGTGTGTGTGTGTGTGCGTGAATGCACTTGAAACCAAGCTAAATGCATCAGGCCCTGGCTTTTGAATATGTGTGGGAGCAATTTGTGTCAGTGTTGAAGCCGCTTGACGCTATTATAATCCTGCTCCGCACAACACAAAGCAATTAATCTTTTAAAAGGCACGGGGGAAAGATGTGTGTGTGTGTGTGTGTGTGTGTGTGTAAAAGTGTGTGTAAAGTGAGTTCTTGTCTGTTGTCTGTGGGCTTGTGTGCGTATGTCTGTGTGCATACATGTGTCTTTGCATGTGTGTGTGTGTCACCAGAGTAGGTAATGGCCAGAAGAGGACATTTCAGTGATGCTTTTGAAACTCTCACTCGCCGCTCCAAGGGCAACAATTAATATTCGACAGAGAGAGAGAGAGAGAGAGGGAGGGAGAGACGGCGAGATAAAGTATAAAGCAAATTGAAACAGCGAGAGACAGCAGACAAACACGGGTGTGAGAGGAAACAAGGGAAACAAATGGGTGGAAGGGAAATAAAAAGTGAATGGATCCTAGATGAAACTGGAAAGATAGCATGCGAGAAAGAGAGAGGTACATTAGCATGCACGGTGGCGGCTGTAGCTCACGGTGGCTGATGCTTTTACCAGCGAGCACAAAGAGCGCACTTGATCCAGAGCACAGAAACACTGCAGGGCAGAGCACTTCTCGCTTTTTAATTCACTTTCAGGCTGCCGAGAGCTCCACGAGCACAGAAATAATGAATTCACGCGCACAAAGCAAACAAAAGCCTGTGTCCGCGGTGGAATGTTTGCGTTCGTCGGAGCCTCGGAAAGGCGAGGGATGCAGCTTAGCCCGTCCATGCATTCAGCTCGGCCCCAGGGACGCCCGTGCTTGCAGCCGCACTGAGCAACTACAGTCGAGTCCAGGGGCCACATGCAGGTTCAGCGCTAAACCGTTGCCTGCTCAAAAGACCAGAGATTCGTCTGGCTCTTTTCTGTTTTCCCAGTGAAATGCATTTGGATCCCGGCCTCTCCTTGATAAACGTCTTTTGCCCGTTGTGCAGGAGCAGTACGTGTTTGTTCACGATGCCATCTTGGAGGCGTGTCTTTGTGGGAATACAGCCATACCGGTGTGTGAGTTCAGAGCCATTTACTACAACATCAGCAGACTGGACCCACAGACCAACTCCAGCCAGATTAAAGATGAGTTCCAGGTGAGGACACACACTCACACACCCCCGTGTTTTTCTTGTTTGTGGAGGCCTTGACTGGGCCATTCATTACCAGATGCCTCTAAAGGAAACCCTAGCCTGCTCTACTATCTTAATCAATCAGTAGATGTTTCTTTTTAGGAGTGGCATTCATAAACCGTTTTCCCCCAAACAGACGCTGAACATAGTGACCCCTAGAGTCCGCCCGGAGGACTGCAGCGTGGGTTTGCTACCCAGAAATCACGACAAGAACCGCAGTTTGGACGTTCTGTCCGCAGACCGATGCCTGCCTTTCCTCATATCTGTGGACGGAGAGAGCTCCAATTACATCAATGCTGCGTTGATGGACGTAAGTGTAAATTCGGGGATGTAAATGTTATATTTGATCTTTTTTAATTTCAGATATGAGGGTTTGTATTCCTGCTAACCAGCTGCTGAGTTGCCTTGATCTACTGGCATATCTCCTTTCACTTCACACTTGCCGTTGTTATTTATTTGTGGTCCTTCTCGCCACTCCAGAGCCACAAACAGCCAGCGGCCTTCATTGTTACCCAGCATCCTTTGCCAAACACCATGGGCGACTTCTGGAGGCTGGTTTTCGACTACAACTGCTCCTCCATTGTAATGCTCAACGAGATGGACGCGGCGCAGGTACAAGCACGCACTCCTCCTGCACAGTGCACATGTATTCCCAATGTGTTTGCCCTGCTTCTGGCTAATGCAGCATCAGAAAAAGACCAGACAGCAGACAGCAGCCCGGAGCTGACGCACTGACTGTAGCGTCCCAGGGCCTGATCAATACACCCAAAGACTATTTTTATGAGCTGACAATCCTTGGAATTAAACCCAGACAACCGAGGCTTTAGTTACAGCTTTTATTTTTATTTTTTTTGCAAACTTTAAACCCAAACTGATCAGAAGAAAATCTAATTTATGCAGTTATCCAGGAATTCATAAACAATCCTTCACAAATCTAAAATGCTAAGTTAACAATTAACATATTCAAGTCATGAAAGGGATTCAAGTCAGCAGAAAGCAATGTTAAATGTGGGTACACAGACTGGGCTTGGTTTGACATTATAAAAACAGTTTGTTCCTCTGGATTAGATGCGATTATTGCTAAGTTGCATTTGAAAGGAAGGGGAAAGGCAACACAGAGTTGCAGCAACTCGTGCAGTCAGCGCAGATTCGGTTACGTCATCTCTCGCCGAGCGCTGATTGCCAGTTGGTCGCCGCACACGTCTGGCATTTTAAGTGAATATAAAATGTAGTTTAAAAAGAAGAAAAACATACTTTGCGTTGTTTCTCTTGTGCGTAGACGGAACATTTGTTGAAATTAAAGTCCCGTCTGCAGGTGTGATCTCCCAGCAAGTCGGCCTTATCTCATTTCATGCGGCATTATATTCCACATGTAGATAACCCTTTCATCAGGCCTCATTGTGAAGTAGGAAAACTTGAAAAAGGGATTTCACATCTAGCCACAGAGGTGATAATCTTCATTATCAGTTAAATGACTTTGTACAAGAGTTCTCTTCTTTCCAATTATGACTTGTGCTGTTACGCTTTTTGAAAGGAAATGCATTTGAATGCCCGTTAACGCTGGTAAACTCGCTCTTTCCCTTCTAAAACCCCGCCTTTTGTCTCTGCTTTCTGCAGTTATGTATGCAGTACTGGCCAGAGAAGAGTTCGTGTTGCTATGGTCCCATTCAAGTTGAGTTCATATCGGCAGACATCGACGAGGACATCATCAACCGAATCTTCAGGATTTGCAACATGGCCAGGGTAAAGCTTGAAAACCTTCAGTTTCATGCTACTTTGACAAGGATTTTACCTTTACAGGCCCATGAATACGGGCATTTTAGGCGCTTAATGCGATGCTTTACAGGATGGAGAAACAATCACTCGCAAGGCAATTAATCGAAATACAAATTGGTTGGGACTGTCATGGAAAAATGCATCTGTGGCCTTTAATTTGAAATATAACACTAGAGAGTGGAAGGAAACACAAAGGAAAGCAACAGTCACAACAGGTAAAAGGCGTTTTTCACTTCACGTGACCTTTCCTTCCACCTAAAGAGCTGTCGAGATGATGCCGCAGCAAACCGACTATACCATGGACACACTATAGCAGCGATGCTAACTCATTCCTGGTTTAATGAGAACCCCAAAGGGAAAATGGCGGTCCGGCAGGAGGTGGTGCAATAACAACAGAACACTTTGAAAACTACCCTCCTCTTATCTTCTCCTGCCCGTGTTCTTTCCTCACCTCTCCTTTCCCCTCACTTCCCCTCTCATCTCTCCTTTCACCTCTCTTTCCTCCCCTCTTGCCTCCTCTTGTTACTCCCCTCTCATCTCATTTTCTCACCCATCCATGACGGTACAACTCTAGTGGTGCCCTATCGTCTGCACACTCCTATAGCGCCTCATGAACTCCCCACTACCCTACCCTCTAGATTCTAGCGCTCGCCGGCTCCCTCGCTCACTCTCAAACACATCACCGGTCTAGCGTGAAATGGCTCATATCATCGCCACAACAGCACATCTCACACTGTGAGAGCGGCTCCAACCTAGCTGAGTCTGTACCACCAACCACTAAGCCATCAAATGAGGAGGAAGAGAGCGAAAGAGCAGGAAGGAGAATTTCGGCGAGAGACGAGAAAAAGGGGCGAGTGAGTCAGAGAAAGAAAATGGGTGAGAGACAAAGAAAAAGTTCGGCTGGAAGGGGAGATGAAGATGAAATGGATGAAGGAAGAGAGGGAGAGGTGAAATCAGGGAGCAGGTAACATGATGGAAAGAGACTGAAGGTGAAGGAGAAGAAAAAGCAGATGCAGCTGTTTCTGGCCGTGTGCTGTAAATGTCAATGTGCATATGCGTGCGTTGCAAACCCAGCAGTAAATCAGGCTGACAGTGATGGCGGGTTTTGGTATTTTAGCTGGTGGATGCCAACCGCCTCGGGCCAGACGACTGAAAACATTTCGTCTGCCGTGAAATCGAATTAAACATTGTGAGACGTCCCCTTTGTCGAGTCCAATCCCGTTTCTCTTTGGAAATGCGTTTTTGTTGAAGAAACAAGAACTAATTAGAGCACAACAGCGTGCTAAGACGTGAAAAGTGGTTTAAGTATCAGTTAAGTATGTCATTACCAAATGAGACCGCCGCTGAGGAGACTGGCAGCTTCTGCCTACGATCGCACTGTGTTTGGTATCCCGGTCGTCCCGAAACCTGCTGGATACCCAACCAAACGAGAGAGACCAATCATCACTTTCTGGCTTTTATGGCGTGCATTATGTCCAACTTCCAGGAACCAGAACATAAAGAAACAATGGCAACGTGTATGATACTGGCTGTCTAGTACTCGGGAAAGCCTTGAAAGGGGAAAATGGCGTAAATAGCGACCTTTCCTCTGCATCACAACATCGTTCCTCTTTTGTTTTGCCATGTTTACAGCCGTCCTATGCTTGACAACGTTCAGAAACCGTTTAGGAACGACTGAGCAATGCTAGCCCTTCGCATGCTGCGTTGGTGGTCGTCCACTATGTCTTGCCCAAAGCCTGTTATTGTTCCAGACCCCAATCAACTCCTTACATCTGTCAAATCGGGCTACAACCGAGCTGATATCACGTAGAGCCCGGCATCATGTAAAGCAATCAGAGTTTTGGGTGATAGAAAAGGAAATTGCTTTTATTTCACTACCGACCTTGTTCGCCGGGAATCAAGACGCAAACGTTCAGGTTGAACTTGTGTCTTTGGAGATGATTGATTGGAGATGAGGTGACTGCTGTGCCTTGAATTGGTTCACTTGGCGAATTGGAGTCAGACAACACTTTGAATCCTGTTCGGTAGTAGCTTGATTCAACTTGTTTCGGGCAGGAGGGGGCAGAGACAGACTGCTGTTTTACTCATGTCAGCAATCCAAGTGTCTCAACCATCACAAAGCAGCTTTCAGAGCCTGTAGCACTTGGAAGCTGTTGCTCTTATTTATCCACTTTTATATTCCCGGTGGAGTTTCTGCAGGATGCCGATTGAGGTGATGACAGCTCCGGTGATTAAAAGCCTAATTCTCACGTCTCTCTCCTCAGCCACAGGACGGTTACCGTCTGGTGCAGCACTTTCAGTTCATCGGCTGGCCGGCCTACCGGGACACGCCTCTATCTAAACGCTCCATCCTCCAGTTGGTCAGGAGGTTGGCTAAGTGGCAGGAGCAGTATGACGGTGGAGACGGGAGGACTGTGGTACACTGCCTGTAAGTTCAACGCACACCAACGCATAGATACACATACTCCACATTGTGCAGTGAGAGAAACATGTGACACGTGCCAAAACGAATTCAACCTTCTCGTTACACTGCAGTTTCTGAATGCACGGACATTATTTTACATGCATGCACTTGTTTTCTTTGCGTACGCGGTGAGTTTCCGACGCCTGCGTGCGCGTTGTCCACGTCTATGCAGGTATTTCAGCGTTCGCCGTGAGGAGCATCCTGAGGAGAGATGATTCAAAACAAAACAATACAATTTACTGTATTGTTCTCCGTCGGGCCTGTGCCTTCATGCTTTATATTCTGTCCCTGATCTGTCAAACACGCTGATGACCCGAGCTCGGCATTTATCTTCGTTCTGCAATGCACTACGAACAAATCCAACATGCACAGCACTTCTCTAAAAAGTTCAGCTCGACTGTTTTTTATTAATGCCAAATGAAATACGATACTAATTCATTACAGTCTGAGAACAGTGTCAACTTGTCTCTGGCGCATATCTAAAAATTAGATGTGCCTTATTTAAACCTACAACAAGATTAAAAGATTACCGCCTTCATTTCAGAGTTAGAGCGCATGCTGCTACTGTTCTGCATAATCTCGGATGGTACATTACCGATCGCCCACTCGCCATGACCTGCATATGCAAGACATTATATCCAGCCTTTACTGGCGCTATAAATCATCGGTTACCATATGCATGCGTGCATTGAAAGCCTCGAGTTCAGGCACTCATAATGGCTGAAATTCTTCTCAGAGCATAATGGGCTTTAATTGAAAATGCTGAATTTTATACACACCTTAAATCAAATATAATAAATAAACTGCGCTTATAAAGCAGCTTAATGGTTTTCTATCCAATCAAAGTGCTTAACACTCTCTACACACTATACTACAATGTTGACCTGTCTAGCTGTTCTGAGATATGCAGTGCCAAAGCTGTTTACTGCATATTGTAGTAAGTTATTGCGTGCAGTAACGGTAGCGGTGATAGTTGCTGCACTAATATTGGTATAAACAACACCAGTGTCCAGAGTAGTGATGGTTGCAATAGAGAAAAACTCAACAAAATAGTGATTGCACACACACACACACACACACACACACACACACACACACACACACACACGTGTGCTGTGTATATGATTGCATGTTTGTGCACAGGTACGCAGACGCCGCTCCGCTCTGCACAGTTCCTATCTGAGCAGAGCAAATGAAGCCGATAATGAGGGAGGGAAACAGACGCTGTAAAATCTATAGACGAGCGATTACGGGGGAACTTCGCTAACAATAACACAGGCTCACATGCGCGCACACTCCAAACATTGCCTCGGGCACATCGTTGGTGCTCATCCAATCAGCTTCCTCTGTCACAGCTCATTGGGCCAATCACAATTGGCATTGATTTGTTGTTTTTTTGTTTTTTTTCCTAGCTGCTGTGAGGTTTGGTTTGCTTTCAACTGTTTTCTGTCTCGATGTGAGGGAGAGAAAGTTTGATATAAAAGCTCTTTTTTGGTCCAGACCCGCTTTTGTCCATCGCACCCAGAGAACAGCAGCACTCTGATGAACAAATATCTTTATTTCTGCATAAGCAGTTTATGGCTTTAAGGATTTTAATAGATTATATTTTAAAAAAAATTATAAAAATGGTCATTTTGTGCTCATTTTGTCATGAAATCATCCATCAGTCAATGTTTGTCAACTGTCAATTAACCACCTTCCCAGAAATCTTCAGCAATAGTTTGACACCTTGAGAAAGAGCAGGATACTGAGATAAATGTCCCGTCTTTGACAGCGAGCTTAAATAGATACTTATAGTTATTGATTTCACTTATCTCTTCCTATATGTGCATCTGTTATTTTACAACAAAATGAAGAACCCGCCACCCCGCCACCCCCGACAGCCGCGCTCAGCCTCAGTAAATGTGAGTGACAGGATGCAAGCTTTCGCTGCTTCTGGGTAAAGACAGCTACACTGGCTAATCAGCCCCTGCTATTGATTTCACAGACCAAGTAATACCAGAGATAAGGAGAAACATGATGGTTCAATCAGCGGCCTGGTGCAAATGGATTATTATTATTTTATATTTTCTGCTCTTCACTTGTCCTGGAGGTTGGAGCCTGATGGGTCTTTAATGCTGAGTACACGTCTCGTTTTCTGCAAATCACACGGGGCCGAACCTGTTGGAGAATCGTGTGGAGCGGCGTTCTTAACGCAGCAATCTGTGCAGCATTAAAAGGGATATAGATGTTTATTTTAGATTGGAGACTTAAAAAGAAAAAAGAATCTACTGTGCTGTCTCGTCCCAACAAATCCCTAAAACAGTCACAGCGTGTAGCAGTTTCATAACCGAAATAATGTGTTTCCTTGAACCGAACGACAAATAAGTGCATGAGTTTCTCTGTCACGCGGGGTTTAACATTCGCCGCCGAGCTGTTTTGTCTGCAGCGCGCGTGATTTAGCTCTGAAATCATTTTCTAACTGTCTAATTAAGTCGATCACCCTGCACGTTCCACCTGAATCGGTGGGCATAATGTAAACACGAGCTCTGCAAACGGGAAAGTGTGACAGAAAATTAAACAGTTTATTAGAAATCGTGTCTTATTTTCATATGTTTTAGATTTACAAAATGGTAAAATGGCATAAAACTACAAGCCCGGAGGTTAGTTTGGTTATTTTAAGCGCTATGAGTGAATGGTAATAAAACCTAGCAGATGTCATAAATCAGACATCTGGTTTGACATTCCCAGCATTTCCCATAATACTGATAGTGACATCTACCTGGAATGATCTGTTCACCGGAGCTGAAGGGTGGAGCAAGGGAGTAGGCTGGTGCCATTAGGAGCATAGCATAGCAGAGCCTAGGACATTGTAAACACATCAGCAGAGTTCATGCGACTGCTCTCGCTGCCAAAAGAGGGCGCCAAACCTCCCGCACGATGGCTTTTCCCAACCAAATGTAAACAAACCTTCAAAGATTAAACATTTTTCCTCTCTTAACGGTGAAGGTGAGTACTTAATGCAAAACCAAAAAGCATTAGCATATCAGAAATATACTACTATACAAAGCTAATATATAGATTTCTTTTAAAAAATACACGATTTCCACGATTGAAGCATTTAAGCTAGCTAACCGTACGAAACTGTCTTGCTAGCGAACTTTTCTCTGGTTTTTCGTACGACGCTCGGTTTGGTTTACAGCGAGCCGGTACTTGTCTTGTATTACTTCCTGTTTGACGCTCAGATAATGAGGCTAATGAGTGTCCAAACACACAACAGTGGAAGCTGTTTCCAGGTCCCGCTTGAGTCTCGGCCTGGCTTGATTTTATTGGGTTTTGTCTGGCAGCGCTAACGTAAAATGTGTTTGCTCACATTTACATAGTGTTTGCTACATTTTAAGTCTTTGGGCCGTCAAACGCCTTAAGTTTGGGTGTGTTTTAACCGTTTTCACCACTTTTGCAAGCGTTGTTACTACTAATCTCCTGATTGGAGAGCGAACTGCAGCGGTCCTGACATTTCTAATGCGGAGCAGTCAGTGGGTGATTTTTATTTATTTATTTTTTTCGCGACGGCTGCCACTCCACCTCTCAGCGCCTGAATGTTTTATTCAGTCTGAATACTGAAGGAGTTCAGCTGGAACCAGTTGAAACGGGGAAGTCTGGAGCTCTTTTCATGGTGGGTGGTCTGACTGCTGACTGGCAGGGCGCTGACTGCTGATTGGGCCGCGTAGTCAGTAGATATACAATATATGCACACAATTGTGTTTTCTGCACTGCATCTTCGTCCGTTGCGGCAAGTGTAGCCTCTGCGTTAAGTCTAAAATAAATCAAATTCCAGGTGAACAAATCTATTCAAATGTCTTAAATCCATTAGTGGAGCTCATATTCTTTTGTTACAGGCAGTGACGGCTTTCTTTGTGCTGCATGTTCACTCTGTCACCTCCTGTCATTCCTTGTCTCATTTTGCCTTTTCTCAACTTTTATTGTTGTTTCACTTTAGGTAGCCTTAGAAAAGGTCTCAAATGTGACTTCTCTGAAACTCGTACGCACTCACTGTACAGTGATTTACAATGATCAATCCAGCCGTTACACATGCAGTCAGGCTTTGTCTGACACGGCTTTGGCGCTCTTTCACCCATGCATGGTATAGGGAAAAAACGTCTTTTAAATCATTTTTAGTTAATGTTAAACAAATCATTTCTTTTTTTTAAAAAAAGAACAAAGCATGCAGTCGGCAACTTTGAGAGTCTTAAACTCTGGCAAACCAATCTAATCTGGTTGGCGTAACACGCATACGTGATAATATGTGAAATATGGAGTAATTTAGTCTGGCAGTCTAACTGTAAGATTAGTGGTTGTGGTTAAATGGTTAAAGGTTAAAAGAAACTAACCTTGGCTGTTCCCCCAGCCTCGTCCCTGTGTGTTTCTGTAATAATATCACACTACGTCTACGACTTCTTCTCTGTAATTCTTGTGGACGCTACACGCAAGTAAACACAACAGCTGGCCTATGTTTTAAACATAACCGCGCTACTCATAACCTGTTTTTACAAAAACCCATCGGAAGCCGTCTCAATTTAGGGTTCAGAGGTTTCGAGGGCATTTTGAAAAGGCTGACACAATCAAAGCCAAAGCTGCCGACCAGGCTGAGACAGGTATTAACTCTGGAAGGAAACACCAAATTCCATCATAAACAGGTTTTTAAACAGCTCGACTCCCAGGGCGATACAAGGCCTGCTGTTTTGTAAGGACCTGGAGGGGAGCGAACATCTCTGGCTTCAAAGCAGAAGCTGAGAGGAGTTTTGTGCTTTTCTTTCTTAATTCTCTCTATTCTTCTTCTTCCTGATCAGCACCATCAGAATGAAGATATTCAGCTTACACGCCCCTGTCCCAGGACTGTGATGTTGCCTTTTGATGATGGAGATCTCATTTCCCCCCCCCTGCTTCCCCCTTCCCTTCATGTTCCTCTTCCCCCTCTCCAGTACCGGCGGCGGGCGATCTGGAACGTTCTGCGCCATCTGCAGCATCAACGAGATGATCCAGCAGCAGAACATCGTGGATGTTTTCCACACGGTCAAAACACTGAGGAACAACAAGACTAACATGGTGGAAACTATGGTGAGGGCCCGTGATGCACATTTCCAGGCCGGTTACCTGTAACTGAGCCTAACCCTGACCCACACTTTAACCCTGATTCTAACCCAAACACTAAAACCAAGGCTTGACTCTTAAACAGAAACTTGGTTTTACATTTTGGTCATTAGAACCTATAGAGGCTCCATATATACATGAAAACAAGCCCACACTCACACTATCATGATACTATGTCGTATCATTAATACAACATATTTACTTTTGATCAGACTCATGCAAACACTTCCTGCATACAGTCCATACCTAGCTGCGTACCCGTCTATATAAAGACATAGCAATACAACAACAATAGTGACATTTAGCCTAGTTCAGTGCTTTACTCGGGACACATATGTAGAAATTCATTCTGCAGAAACAAGTAAATCCCCAAGTCCTGATGCAAATCAAATCAAATCAAATCAAAAGTTCTTATATATAATTAAACATAACTCCGACATATATATCCATCTGTACGCGTGTGTGTTTGACATCTTGCAGCTGACCAACTTTGCTGATTCTGCCTCCCTCCACAGGAACAGTACAAGTTCTGCTATGAAGTGGCTCTGGAGGCCCTCAGCTCCTTCTGATTGGCCGTGGGCTGAAAAAATCTCGGCCGTGATTCGCCGCTGGCGCTGCCTGTCATTCTCAACGCAACACCGGGGACGCACAAAGCTGCTTTTGTGGCGATCCGAACCCGACCTGTGAGCATGTGTGCCTGTCTGTGTGTGTGTGTGTGTGTGTGTGTGTGTGAGTGACTCTGTGTGAGCAACAGGGGGGCATGCTTGTGCGCCCGTGACAACACGTACACATGCACACACGCGACCTGTACAGAAGAGGAAATTTAAAAAGAAAAAGAAAAAAAAAAGCGACGAACACGCACGCACAGCGGCCATCTTCGTGTGTGTGCGCGAGGACTTTACATGCTTGTACAGAGAAAAAAAAAAATTAAAGAAACAATGATATGTTGAAAAAAAACCGAAATGCGATGTTAAAAAGCGCCACTTCTTCCTTCTCTATCTCTCTGTCCTCTCTGCTGGGCTGTGATGTGACTATTGTACAGTATTTCCTTTTTAGATATATTCTACGCCTTGAATGTCGTCTCCCTCTGAAGGCTGGCTGCACACTGGAAGATTATTATCACTCTTGGTTTTTTTAATTATCTCTGGAAGCGTCTCATTTAGCCGAGGTTCGCGGCCGACGCCTCGACTTCCGCGTTTATCCATCCAGAGCATTTGCAGGAAGTAAAGAAGAGCGTGTTGCCGACGACGATCCGACGGATCAAAGCGAACACTTGAGAGCATTTCTGGCTTTTTTTTTTTTTTGTTTGTTTGTTTGAAATGAACTCCCCCCTGCAGCTACGCCCTCTCGACCGCCTCAGTGTTAAACGCTAATGATACTTGTGATTTGCTAATTGGTTTGCAAAAGTGCTCGGCGTGGCTTCTTTTACTGCATCGACAGCGCGGCGCAACAGGTAGAAGGAGCTGCAAGTGAAGTTTAAAGTGAGTGGTGAAGAATAACGACAGCATTAAACAGACAAAAAAAAAAGAAACGTGTTGCCTTTGAAACCAAATGTTGTTTAATTTTATTTTATTTTTTCTTTCATTGGGTTTACTGTGAGGTAAAAAAAAAAAAAAAAATATCCTAAATGTCAAAATCTTATAGTGTGCACCCACCCTTACTGTAAATAAGATAAGGCAACCACAGTCAAACAAACAAACAAACAAACAAACAGACAAACCGTCACGCACCAGGCACGTTACAAACGAAGGTCATCATTTCAACGCACGCCAAAAAAAAAAAAAAAAAAAAAAGCTGTGTCATTTCCAACAACTTGGTGATCATAGTTTGCAACAAAGTCTTATGTTACCTTACTACAAACCGTCCATTTAGACACGCCGTCTAACAAAACGATCATATATATATATAAATATATATATATACATATATTTTTGCATATTGCATATTTGGCTGATGCCCACATTCACGGTGACTTTGCGGTGAAGACGCGGACTGCGCGCTGCAAGCTTTTTTCCAACCCACGTCTCCTAATTTGGTTACAGCTGCACGACGCGCGCGTTCTCGCTCAAAACGAAATATCCGGAAATAACTTATTGACTTTCTTTTTGTCGTTCATGTGGATCCGAACGCTCGCTTTGACTCGAAACTGCTGCAAGAGCAGTGAGCAAACGAGGATGAATGATCGAATCGAGCGAACTCCCTCGAACTGTCGGCGGGCAAAAGCAGTCGATCGGCAGCCTAAGTTTTGTTTTCGGCGCAGGTTAGGCTCGTGGCTTTACAGAAGCAGACCCCCACTTTGTTGGTTTTGGTGATTGTGACGTTTTGGATTAAACCTGAGCTGTGAAAATTGTGCATTTTTCATTTTTATTTGCCCACCTGCTGCAGATGGCAGATGGTGTAATACAGCAGAATTAGCAGGATATTAGTGATGCACAGGGAAAAAAAAAATCAAATCAAATCTTTGCACAATATATAGTGCGTCGGTATCAAAAAATCATTTTAAGATTTCAGAAAAGAGATGCAAATTAAAACTGAGTGTGGATCCAGAGTAAACTTTACCCACTGTGATTAAAAAAAACAATAGCTTTGCTAAGATTTCATGATTTAGACCAGATCCAGGAGCCGCACTGTGTTTCACGTTAAAAATACTGGACAGACTTCAGCAAAGAAGCACGGGGATCAGCCCGTTCCCCCAGCCCGCCACCTATCATCAAAATGACAACACAAAAGACAAAGAGACGGGTCGGGTTTACTTTTCCTCCGCAAACAAAGCCTCAAATTTGCTTTTGGCTGAGCCCGCTGAGGTGTGCAGGTTTAAAAAATTCATTTAGCAAACTCCAAACCCGGTCTAATAGGAAGCGATTTCGGTTGATGGTTGACCCCCGGGGCGAGGGAAGGAAGGTCAAACGTGGCGGGGGGGAACGGACGAGTGTCACACAGGATGTGACGCTGACTTGGGCTTTTTCGTCGCCTCGTTTGTTTGATTTCCTTTAACGCTCACGTTCCTCTGTCAACCAGAGTACGTTTTAAAGATACGCTCAGTGTTTTTCTCCGAGCACCCTCTGAACTGTGTTAAATCAACAGGACTGTGATTTACGTTTTGGGGATCCTTGCCGGGAGCTAAAGAATAGCTGTCGGCTCAGGTAATCGGACAAGACGCCAGATTAAGGGCTTCATTTTCAAACACAGAGGAGGGTTCGTCGCAAAAACTAACGGCGAAAGCGATTTTGTACGGCGATATTGTTATTTTTTAGAAAAAAAAAAGCAAACCGTGTCATTTACGTTAACGTCGTGGCTTCATGTCGGCAAGGTGTCAGTGTTTTTGGGGTTGAAACTTCTCCCGAAGGCGAAGGTCAACCCTCCGGTGAATATTTGCTTAGCTGGCGAAGTCCGCTCGTCGGTGTCGCTGCGCTCGGCCCGAACCGCCAGGACCTGTGGCTTTAGTTTTGTTAGTTTGCTGGAGTCCAGTCAGGCTCGTTAATGGACCTATGAAAACAAAGACGGAGGCGAGCGTCGCGTTGAAGACAATGTGAATGCCAGAAATGTTGATCATTTTGATTTCCACCGAGGCTTTATTTTACGGGCTTTGGTTCACGGCCGCTCATCTGTATTATATATTTTGTTTGTTTTCCTTCGGGATTCTTACGTTTTTGCTTTTCTTTTGTCCTGAATTTGTACATTTCTTTTGTATAATTATTATTCTGATGATTATTTGTCTAGCCAAGTGTTGTTTAGATCTGGTGATGCCATTACCATTGGTTGTTTAGTTGTTTGAAATGTGGTTAACATGAAATAAAGGGACCAAAATGTTGAACGTGATCTCATCTCGTTCATTTCTGCAGCCTCTAATTTTGAAATAATTCACTTTTTTTGGGGGGTTTTTTTTTGTTTTTGCATTTCTCTGATCGACAGCTGGACGAAGCTCTTGCAGATTGCATATCTTGCCTCAAACACCAGCTCAGTGTTGGTCTTCATGCTGCACGAGATGTCTGGTTTCAGTAACGTACTGTACAAGCTGTGTCCATAACAGCATCGAGCGACCATGAGTGCTCTAATCTACAAACTCACCGCTGCCTTTAGGGTCCAACATGTTGCGCCGTCAACTCCGGTTTTCATCAGTCCAGGTACAGGTACAGTGATTCTCCAGACCGGATCCACGTCTAGAACTGGTCTACGCAAATATGCATTATAACAAAAAAAACCTGCAAAATCCTGAATGTGGGTGTTGTTGGTGAGAGATTGCGTCACCGACATTGCTGTTGCCAACCTCGGTGCGTCAGTTAGCTTCACGGCTAACGTGCAGACATGGATTCCAGTACAAAGCAGGAGGAAAAGATAATGATTATAACATGGCAACAGAGTGCAACCGTGATTAAGGTGGCTGACAGGTGCCAAATGGGCTGCAGCAGCCACGGTGCCAACCCCAAACTCCAAACTTTCTTATGAATATCCATAAGAAATAAAACGGTGCAAACAGAGGAGAGAGTGTAACGAGTACACAAACGCTGAGAACAGACGCAGATCAAACAGGAAACGCGCCGCACAGCCAATCAGCACAAGACACGAGCCCTCCACGCCTCTAGGGGGAAGCATTAAGTGGGCCGGCTGGATTTTGGACCGAGGAGTGTGTTTGTTTGTTTTTCAAGCGGGAAGCAAAAGTAATTGTTTACCCAATTTGCTTCCCGCTTGAAGGACAAACAAACAATCTCTCTCTCTCTCTCTCACACACACACACACACACACACTCTCTCATTGACTGTAAATGCAGCATTTTTCAGTCTCATCTGTTTTCAGGGTTTGGTGACTCACTGCTGTTTTTGCAGCACGACACTGAATTTAATCTGGATTTTCATATGTGTGCATGTGTGTGTGTGTGTGTGTGTGTGTGTGCATGTGTGTGTGCATGCATGTATGTGTGCGCGCGCGTGTGTTTATTCGCTCTTATTTCTTAAGCCGCCGCACTTTTCTCTTTATGAACGTGCACAATTTTATGCACAATGGAAGCAATTAAGCACAAAATACGGGCAAAGTGGCGAAAGACAAAAAAACCCAATAAATTAGTATTGAACTGATTTAAAAAAAGGTTAAATTAAAGTAATGTCTGAAAATACGTCAGACCGACAAGACAATGTGTAATTCCTAAGTGGGGAGTCTACAACACAGAAACGGACACAGGCTGTGGTTAAAAGTCTTTTTTAACACCGTGAGGCCACGTCGATCGAACTATTCACAAACTTTATTCTATTTAACCGTTTAATCTCGAGACCTTCGCTCTTTGTTTGCTCTCCTACAAGTCTCGGGCTCCCGTTATGATCCCCTGAGCTCAAGAGGAGGGGAAAAAAAACCCCAACTCAGGTCTTTATAGGCTGATTTTTTTTCCCTCTTTCTAATCAATCAGAGTCAGTGATGAACGCAGCTCCAAGCCAACGGCCTCATCCTTTATTTAGCTGGTTGATTCCCAAGGAGCTCATAAATATGCATGAGCCCGCGATTAGCATAGGCACCAAGGACAGGGCCTGTACCTTGGCATTATGACGATCAATCAGAAACACTAAGGGGCTCCTCAGAGGGAAGCTGTCTGTCAGCTTGGCTTTGGGCTGAGTTGATGCACGCACACACACACATCCCAAAAAAAGGTACGCTCAAAGCATACATCACACACACACACACACACACACATAAAGTAAAAGTCTGCAGAAACAGAAAAGCATGCATCTGCACACACACACACACACACACACACACACAGGAAGACAAAAAGCACACACGGTTTCACGCACACACTCAGAAATAGACGAGCCATGCATGTATAAAGCACACAGATCGTCTCCTGGATACACACAAACCACACAGATACCGAGCCGATGTCTGTGCTCATCATTTGTCTCAGGTTCTTTCCTCTCTACCCTTTCCGTTCCTTTTCAGAGCTGAGTTTGTAATGAGTTTGAAAATTGGCCCATTTCATTTGCTCTCACTGAAATGTCATTATCTGGGGGAAGAAGGAGGGGGTTCACTGTGGCATCGTAATATATTTCTCCCCCCCCCCCCGCCGTCCCACTCTAACAGGGTTATTAATATATTTTCTCCCGGAGAACTTGTAACAAGGTTATCCGGTGTCCGCAGCAGATCTCATGCATCTCCACGAGCTGCGTTTACACCGATTCAGGAAATCTGATTCGTGCACCTTCATGCACGTGTTCTGCGTCTGCACTGCATCAGTTTGACAGCTACAGTAAGGGCCTCTTTGCTCTTGTGACGCACTTTCATTTATGTAAACATGCATTTCAGCCCATGCCTGACAACAGGTGACCCCTCGTGGAAAGCTACAAATGTGGCATTAAGGTGGTTGAAATAACAGAATTTGGCGCCGTCGCTTGTTGTTTTGAGCATTTCCCTGTACATTCAGATTCCTGAAACAAGTAATAGGTGAGTTATAAAGACCTGCACAACTTACACACAACTGCATATGAGTTTCAAATCGTTTGTGTCTAATGAACACAATGCCGTCTGTTCCTGCTCTGGTTATGAATGCTCCTGGTGCACTCGACGCGTGTTGTGCACCGTACCGTGTCTTTCTTATTTCTCTTATGACCCCTTTTTTCTGTTTTCCTGGTTCTTCCTGGTTGTGATGACGCCATATTTTTTGCCATATTCATTCAAACCTCATGTTCAGGGTTGTTTGGCGCGTGACAAACACTCCAATGTCCTTCCCGAACACATCTTTTGCGCTTTTACAGGGTTAGGGTTTGATGCAAGATGATGCAAAACCTAAAAGGTTTTTTCAATCTTTGGGTGAAGGTCGAGCGCTTTGAGTGATTGTCAAAGGGTAACAATGGCCATTCACAGTCTTCTGTAGAGAAGGCCACGCTTTTCTTATCTTGTTTGCTGCAGTACCACGGTTAGCCACTGGGAACACGGTTAGCGCGGCTGATGAACCTGAATCGGATGGCTGTTATTTAAAGCTACACCATTCACCGGAGGCGGCTTTAAACCCAACCTGCATGTCCGTCTGATTCACGTTTCCTAAAAGGAACTACAGAGGAGATACCAACTTTAATGAAACCAATAAGGGATTGTGTTTATTTTGGACAGACCTTTCTCACCTATCAGAGGCAAATATTAATTTGTTTTGTAGCCAGAGGCCAGATGTATAACTCATTTGGATGCATGCACCATTTACCACACATAAACTAGTAGCAGCCAGAGAATATGAAGATTTTTAGTAACTGAAGTGTGTTTCACCTCTCCTGAATGATGCACGCTCGTGCGAAATGAACAGCTGGCACGAAAGCGAAGCGCATCACGTGTTGCCAAGACGCCAGGAAAAAAAAAAAAAAAAGAGTCACCTCCAAAAAAAAAAAAAAAAAAAGCTGTGACCTCAACGGAAACAGTCGGCTCATTTACCTTTTCCTGTCTGTGTAAATCCTGCCGTTGTCCCACTGTCTCTGCTAGCAGGGGGAAGCAAACGAGATGCTAAGTCATGCATGACCCCGGGGTGCAATCCATCAGCTCCACTCTCATTCACTTCTGCCCGGTTTCCACGGAGTTGGACACAAAATGAAGACATATGGGAAGTCTCACCTATACTGCCGAGCAGGACGGGATCTGAGATTGCCGCAGCGCCTGTGTAGCGGTACACGTCTAAAGTGCCTTTGTTGTTTCCACCATGATGTCGGGAAACTTCTCACTGAAGTTGATACACGTGCCTAAGAAGGAGCAGGGAGGCCTGATGCAAGCAGTCGCCCAGAAATCACAGGAAACAGTGTCTAGTTTCGGTGTCAACATCTCCAATTAATGTTGGAAACACGTTTGTTTGTTTTACTGGTGTTGAACGTGCTTATTGAAATTGTAAGATCGCTCAATAAGTTGTTTTCCCAAGATGTTATCGCCAACTTGCTCTGCAATGAAAAGGTGCAATGAAAAGGTGCAGGAACTTGGCCTCCATCAGGTCATTTGTGCCAGAACAGGGCAGTGAAACTCGACATTGACAGCATCTGTTACCTTGGGGACCTGCTTTAAGATGCACAAACCTGCGGATGTCGAGGAAAGGTCTTGGTTGCACCCCTCCAAATGAATGTTGGGTCATTGCTACTCTGTTGAAGGAGATCCCACGTGAAGTTTGCGCCTGCATCTGTCTTGATGTCGAAGACTTTAACCGTCCGTCCAGGGGTACACTCAGTCACAGGACACCAGTCGGTCACCGGACTGACACATATAGACAAACAAATTAATTCACACTCACATTCATGATCAATTAAGAGTTTCCAATTCACCCATCATGCATGTTTTTGGGGGTAGGGAGGACGCTGGAGGGAACCTACGCAAACGTGGAGACAACACGCATGGTTGGGAATTGAACCTAGGACGTTCTTGCCATGAGGCGAAGTGCTACCCACCAGGCCACCCTGATCGCTTTAACACTACACAGAACTCTGGTTTATGAAAGCTACTGCTGCACGTACTGCCTTCAAAATTGAAGCTTTAACCAGTTTTTGAAATAAACTGACCAGGGAAATTCAGCTGGAGTCACTGTTGATTTAGAGGAAACATGGAGATTAGGGATGAAAAATAAAGTTATCTTCATATCTTCTCATATTTGCACGTTGTAATAAATCTATGTTATATATTTCCTAATGTTGAACCAAATGCATCAGTACTAGAAGCCACAGTTTGATGACGATTTCAGGACAACCAATTGTATTTGAATACAATGTGATTGATTTACAGTGAAAGTAATATAAATTCAAGTACAAGCACCGCAGAGGAACAGCAGGGAGATAAGCATAATCATGTGGAAAGTAGTTATTCAATAACTGGGCTGCGTTGGTTTCAGGTTGCTAGACAGACAGCGCTCGCAAAGTGCCCTTTACCTTCATCTGTGAATTGGCTGTAATTCATTCAGCGAAGTGGTTTTTATTGTCATATATGTAGCTGTAAATGTTGATAAGGAACTCATCCAATCTGATTCAGATGTCGTTTTAATACATTTCTAGCCTCCCATCCAATAGTTAGCTTGACAAGAACACGCTAAAACTACATATTGCATATTTCTGCAGCAGACCAGGTATCGTAGCAGAGTTTCATTGGGATTTCGCCAATTCACAGTATTAATATAGATTATAAACTGAATTTATAATCAATCTGAGTTTCACACTTTCATTTTGCACAGTAGAGCAACAATTATGCTACACATCTATATCAAGTTCATTTAAAATGACCTGTGAACCGAATTAGACGGCGTTTAATTTCGTTGATCAGGGAAAAATATGAAATCCAGTGATGTGACAGTAGCAGAATATCACACAGAAGCAGACAAAGAGGCCTGTAATGAAGCCAGAAATAAAGGATTCTGCTGTTAATCCCAAGCTGAAAGCAGCTACCGGGTCCCACACCGATGCACCACCACTCTGAACTCTACTGAAGGACAAGGCGCCTAATTGGATGTAATGAAGTTGAGAGCGCAGTCTCCCTGAGTCCTTCTGCTGACTGGCCTTTAAAAATCACCCAAAGGTGGTTAAAGAAAGAGGTGAGATGAGGACAGAAAGAGGTCAGGGCTGTGGGGAGGCGGTTGAGGAGGGCTAAGGAATGGACTGCGAGCTGAATGCAGGAGTTGAGGGTGGACGATGAGGGCAATAAAGCAAAAACACACCATCAGCGAGGAAGAAAGGCAGATTCCGGTCGTTCCCGAAAGAGGTTCAAAGCTTGCAAACTCTCTAAAGTTGATGTCATTCTTTAAATTTACTGTGAACGGCAGCTTGAATGCATAATCTGCATTTTAACTGCGTAGGGTCGTTCGACTACAGTTGACCCCTCCTGATTATTACATAGTGCACAGATGCACTGTAAGCCGTGTCGCAATAAGACCGCCGTCCTCGCCAGTGGAAGGAACAGTGTCCTCAGTGACGACTGTGCCTCGGTGCCCTTTTGATTGGCCGCGATGCAGCTCCTAAATGAAGCTCCAGCCCTTTTCATCTTCCAAATGCCATGTTTTGAAACCAGCCTTCTGCGCTAAGAGGCCGACATTTTGCTGACCCGCCCGCCGTGACACCCCCACCCCCCCCCATTGTGGCTCTACAATAAACTCACCTTTGCTCCTGGGTGAAACGTTGTAATTATTACGGCCTCTAGAGAGTTTTGTCTCTTGAATGTAGGAAAATGTTATTTTTTATTTTTTATTTTTTTAACGCTCATTCTCTGGACTGTGAAAGCAAAGGTTCGGAGCTATGGAGGAACGTCCTGGTGTTTACATCCTGTCAAACGTTGACACTCAACTGCTTATTTTCAATAAATTTCAGCACAATCACAATCCTTGACCATTTATACCTAAAATAAAAATAAATATAAACTGTTACACACGAATAATAGATAAATATTATTCATACAGACAGTTAATAATACATAATTGCCCGTCTGTAAAGTGCAACTGTTGAACGTGCATTGACATCAAAGCACATTGTAAATATCGTTTTTTTCTAAACTTGGCTTCCACTTTGTCTTCACGCCGCTTCCGGCCATCCAATAATACAATGAGCTTGTTAACAGAATAAAAGTAATTAAATTGCAGCCACAGCGTCTGATGTTTTGACTCCATACTCTCATTACACTGGATCTGGATATGAAAGAATACAATGGCTGGTTTGGTCAAGCAAAGACCTCATTTCCCCCCCTACCTCCTCTCCAGGACGGCAATTAATTAAAACGGAAAGATAGGCAAAATGAACGCCAGGAAATTATTGTCACAATACAGCCGGCGCAAAGTGTTTTTCAGATCAGGCGTCGTAAATGTCTCGCAGTTTATTGCCTAGAAAGCGGGTACTGTGATTCGAATGTGTTTGTTTGTTCTGTTTCTCAGCTCTTGCGAGTCCCGCAGAGCGATTAGCTGTGCAGAACTACCGGAAGCACAAAGAAAAGAAACCGACGGAGGCTGTTTTGAAATCTGTAAAGCTGGGAACATCTGAGTTGTTAAAGCGATTTTATCAAATATCTTTGAAGAGAAAAACAATTTCTTCAGAGGAGACTTGTTGAAAAATGACATCCCAGAGAATATGGATTCGGCTGGTTGCTGTCAGACCCGCTCTCTTTTCTTTTGATTGCATCTCAAAGCCATGGAAACTGCAGGAGGACAGAAGCAGCATCATCTGTCAGTCAAATACAAGTTGAATATTTCTCAAATAATGGCCGGGGCCTTTATTTACCTCAGCTTTACCTCAATTCCATCCATTGTCTGTAACCATGTTATCCATTTCAGGGTCTCAGGGATGTTGGAGCCTATCCTAGCAGTTACTGGGCAGGATGCAGGGTACACCCAGGACAGGCTGGGGACCAGGCGACCAACTTGTTTAACCAGTTCATCTTTCATTGTTTCTGCAATGAAAAGGTGCAGGAACTGTGCCTGCAAGTGCCAGATTTGTGAAACCCGACACCGACAGTATCTGTTACCTTGGGGATCTATTCCAAGATGCACAAACCTACGGATGTTGGGGAAACGTCTTGGTTACACCCCTCCAAACGAATGTTGGGTCATCGATACTCTGTTGAAGGAGATCCTCCATGAAGTTTGCGCCTGCAACTGTGGTCACACAAGTCTTGATGTTGAGGACTTTAACCATCCATCCATCCGTCTTCCGTAACCGCTTAATCCATTTCCGGGTCACAGGGGTGCTGGAGGCCAGGGTACACCCAGGACAGTTCACCAGCCTGGTGCTGGGCCGACACATAGAGACAAACCCATTCACACTCACTCCTACGGTCCATGTGGAGTTCCCATTTCACCCACCATGCATGTTTTTGGGCACTGTGAGGAAGCCGGAGTACCCGGAGGGAACCCTCGCAGACACAGAGAACGTGGGACCTGGGACCTTCTTGCTGCACAAAGCCACCGAGCCGCCCCTTTATTTCTAATTCCTTTTGTTTAAATAGTATAACTGGTCATATTTTAGTACTCATTAGCCTCATTTCAGTCATTTCAGTTTGCCCTCTTGAAGTTATTGCTTTACCTGTTCATGCACTTCCTGTGTCTGTTTCAAATTAAAAGCGCTCTAACTTTTCGTCATTCCTCAGTCTTTGCAGGATCGTGCTGTGGAGAACTCATTGACTTGTGAGGCAATAACACTCAAACGAGTAGAGATGTGACCGAAACAGGACCATAATACTAATAATACAGCATTGAAAACAGCATAATAACACTGGTAAATTCATTCATTTAAAGTGATAGAAATATAAATTGTGTATAGTCTGCATGCACGTAACATGACAGCCACCATGTTTTTCCCACTGTCCTTTATTTGTTTGTCTCGACCACAACCCCAGATTTTATTTGACTGCTTGTTTTAATTCAAGGAAATTATGGCTTATTAAAAAATAATAATAATAACGTGGTGTGAAGGTTTTTCCAAATATTTACAGTATATTTCCTTACAGCCACATCCTAAAAAGACATTTTACACTATGCTGGATAGAATTTAAATTATGGATGTCTGAAATATTGACTTATTTTGCATCATATTGCAATTCAGACATGATTTTATATGGTAATATTGATCTTTTTTCTTGCGATAACATGACTGAGAGAAAACACAGTCATTAGCAAAGCCGGGAAGAACCGTAGCTGCTCAGCTCGGTTAGCTTCATGAATGTGAGAAGAGCCAGCGGGCGCATCTGCAAACAGATGATTAAATGTGATCTTTCTCCACTCGCAGCCTGATTGTTCATTGCCCTCCTCCACCCCTGCTTTCATGCCGAGGGTTCACGGGTTCGCTCTACTCTGCAATCATTTTTCTAAAGATCCTTTCTCCATCCTCTCCTCTGTCAGCCTGCATCATTCTTAAAAACTGTCTGCCTCGCACACAAACACACACCGGCAGACACCTTTGCATACTTCAATCAGCACCCAGCCACAAACAGTCCCCTCCATCAAAATTCATCAAGTGTTTACCTTATTTTTAAGGACAGACGTGAGGAAAACACATATGTTGCAGCCTCTTAACAAGAGGAAAAGACGAAAAAAGAACAGAAATTAAATAAAAATTAAAATTTACCTACATTAAGACCTCCTCCTCGTTAAGTAGCCCCAGCGACATGGGTGTCGGTTTAGTCGGTTTCATATAAATCAGTCAGATCAATGAGAATACACTGAAGAATCAGATCATTTATCAGTAAGGCTTTGCCAGTGGGGTCCCTGATGTCAAACTTGACGTACACCTGTTTGCTATTGTTTGGTGGGGTTTCCAAGGCGATGGGGAATCGGCTCGGTGACCAGCAGCACACGCTTCAGCCCACATTGTACGTGCGATATGAATCTGAAGCAGTTTGGGTCATTTTGATGCAACAAGTGAAAATTAACGCCACAGCTGACCCTTCCTCGTCCCGCGTGTCACAAACGACCGTGCACGGCTTTTATGTGGAGCATAGTTCCCTGGAAAATACGAGAACAGGCCACGGAGGTGGAAAAAGAAAAGGGAGGACTGCGCTAGCTGAGTCGCAATAAAACTACCAGATTGTTGAACAGTAGTTATGCTATTAGTTTCACTCAGATTGCCCTTGCGCTGTAGTTATCTGCACTGTTAGAAGCCGACAGCAGTGATGATTATTATCCAGGCAAACTGTCTGAATGTGGAGTTTCTCCACAGGGCTTTGGGCAGAGTTCATTGACTCCTATTAAGGATCTCAGTATCGCAGGGCACACGCAGCCAGATTCAGTCAGCGTCAGAACTGAAAGTGAAGCTTTTGTGTGCTGCAGATGTCTGCAACTGACTCCAACGCTAATTTCAGAGTGCTTACTTAGGCTCGCCGAGCTTAACGGAGCATATTAGCCCACGGAGGAATCACTCTATGCTAATCGCAGCTTATAAAGACAGCGTCTGCGTTTCTGCGCACAGGGAGTGTGTCCGTGTGTGAGGAGTAGAGGTTGGAAGACTGAGATGAAGACAAGCATGAGAGACCGCAAGTTCAGCAGCGGCGGCGGCACGGTAGAGACGGCCGAAGTATAGCCCGGCGGTGGAAGGAAAGGCGGTTCTCTGCAGCCAAAGAGCAACGTGTCAGTTTGTCGTCGATCGCCACGATACGCAGACTCTTCCAGTCAAAGCCGTTTCATCGCCTACAGCCGATCAATACGGCTAAAATAAGCAGTTTTTCATTCTCAGGTGAGATTTCCTTTGCTTTACACTTCCGATGATTGAGTTCAGGGGCTGATTTGCCGCCTTATGAAGGTGCTATATGTAGGGATCAATACATCACCGCTGTCTGTTGTACTGTACCGTAGGTGATATGACTAGAAAGGACCCTTGGGAAGTGTCTAAATGTACTTTCAGTATCTCTGCTGTTCATTAACGATGTAAATTTGAGATACTTTACATTTAACACACGACATGCATCAGCGCAGATCTGGATTTTATTTGTCCGTCCAACACCATGGCTTGGTACATTCACAGGCACGCGTGGCAGGTTGGATGGAGGACGAAGAGGACTGCAGATCAGCAGGAAGGCCTGATCCGTAAAAAGCACACCTGACCACAATGAGGCCGTGAACAAGGAAATGCATGTTGGTGGATATTTGACCATCAGAGGTTGCTATTTCGACAGCATGAAGAATTCACAACTGTTCTTTTAAGTTTAAGGTTAAGCTTGGTGAGCGCCTCACTAACTGGCCCCAGTGCTCAGACAGCACGCACCACGTAAACCTTTGACTTGACTGGACAAACTACAGCACACGCAGGCTCGAGCTGCATGCCGTTCATTAATGTGCATTCATTTGATTTAATGGCTAAACAGTTTGCTAACCTGCAAGATGAGCGTGAAGTCTTTGCGAATGCTCGCTACACGCTCACACAGAGCCGTTACTGGAGCGGAGGCGCTAACTCGAGCACCAGCTGTGGTGCGGAGCTGTCGAGCGAGTGGGGAAGCGATTTAGCGATTTGCTTTACTCGTATTAAATCTAGGCTAATATCATAATTAGCTTTATACATTTCCACAAATACAGTTAATATGGGAGTTTGCTATTGTTTGGTTTGCTATTGTGTGAGTAACACGTGGCCTCACGTTGCAGGGGCACGTCAGCGACATGTTTGTGGAGATGAGGACCTGCCGATCCTGAATCCGTAGAGAGATCAAGAGGAACTTATATATTTATTTACTTATATTTCATAATGGCTGATAAACAGACAAACAAGGTGAACGTGAAACAAAACACCGCAGAGTGATGCAATGCATTTACCTCCAAACTCCAGCCCGAGCATTGCACGGTGCACTCTAAACATGTGTCACAATCAGTGTAAAATAGGACTTGCAATTAATGCCCTAATCACACTTTTTGAGGAGCGACCATTATTTTGCACAGCGTGCGACAAATAAATACAGACGCGTGATACAATGGGACGCAGAGTCCCAGTGGGAGATGAAAGATGGACTCTAAAGGAATGAGTGCCAACACAGCAGGAGCGAAGATGCTCCCTTTGTCTTCCCCTCGCTCCCTTGGTGTCAGCTGTCACGATGGACTTTTTGATCTGAGCGGAGTGGAGACTGCAGCTCTCCTGGCGTGTGCGCGTGAGCATATGCGTGCATATCGACACGTGCACGTCGCCACGCACGCACGAAATCTATCTTTAATAATGTGGAGAGCGAAAGAATGCAGACACCAGGGCGCATCTGCGGCTGTACTCACGCTGTAGGCTGTCAGTGGACCAGTGGTTAGCATGAAGCACTACAGTGAACAACCTGCTGATGATCTGTGACCTGTTGCTGCATGAAAAAACGATATTAATAATATTAAAGCTGGTGGTTTTTTATTAAAACTGTTGCCTTAACCCGTTAACTGCCCGCAGTTTGAGTCTGTACCGTACAATAAGAAGAAAAAAACAATGGAAAACGTTTTTGTTTGCATTTCTTATTCCCCTGGGTCACTAATAACCATAATCAATTTTTTATTTCAACAGACCCCAGGGTTTTTAAAATAAAAGCCGAGATTGCACCGAAATTCACCCAAAACACCAAAAAACAGCAGAAAAAAAATCAAATATAATCTAATTTATGATGAAATAAACCAAAACAATGTTTTTTGGGGTAACGGAGCCACTTTATTTCTGGCAGTTAGCTACAAAACATTGCTGGATTTCATTTCAACAAGAGAAAAAACTGCAAAAAAGAGAGAAAACACTGCATTTCTCACTTTTTCACTTTAACCTTGAGGTGCAACAGCACAAAATAATTCAATTAGATCAGTTTCTTATTGTATGGTACAGACTGTGCCCACCATACGGTCGAGCAGGCAGTTAAAGGGTTAATGTGCATGTTAACACCTTTTTGATTCTCCATCCTCTCATCTTTATTCATTTTCTAATGACAACCAGGAAAAAAAGGTTGAATTAAAAATAGATTATTTCTTACATGAACTGTGAAGATCTTTTTTTTTTTTTTACCATAAATGGCAGAAGGAAGCCTCTTTTTTCAGTGCAGACACTGGTTTTATCGTGTTAAATCAAAGCTCGTCCTCATTTACAATTGAACCGGAGTGCGTTCGGTGCAGGTTAAAGCAACAGAAAGAAAAAAGAAGTCGCCAACGTTTAGTTCGAGTCCACAGCTACGCATATAAACACGCCGGTATCGTCATAACCTTTTCCCCACAAATACCCAGAGGGGGGATAAGAAGCAACAAAGTGTGCGCT